>OX596023.1:23587898-24187898 GCA_951394055.1 Villa cingulata
ATGGGCCCATGTATGGCGGGTTTAAACTTCCTTTATATATGCTTTGTTTTACAAAAACGTGTGAATAGTATTTTAAGTTTTGTGGTACAAAAATGTTATTTTGTTTTCGTATTCGATTGCATTGTGGTTTGATCTTAGATATTGTTTCCTGTAACTTTTTAGCCATACTATTTGTAATTGTTAAATTTCTCGTCGTTTCTGAGGTGACAAATTCACCTGGTAACCGTAAAGGTTGACCGTACAAAAGATGGGCTGGTGAGACATCAAGGTCTTCTAATAATGCGGATCTAATACCTAAAAGTATCCACGGTAGCATATGATACCAATTCTTAGGATTATTAGATGCTCTAATTGCACTTTTGAGATGTCTATGGAATCTTTCAATAAAACCATTTGCTTGTGGATGGTATGGTGTGGTCCTTATGCGATGGTTGCCCAAAATTTGAGAAATTTCCTTAAAAAGACAAGATTCAAATTGGGTACCTTGATCTGTCGTAATAGTGCGTGGAACGCCGTAGCGCGAGATCCAGTTATGAAGAAAAATTTGTGCAACGGTTTCTGCAGAGATGTTTCTAAGAGAGAAAGCCTCTGGCCAATGTGAAAAACGGTCTTTAATTGTAAGGATATAACTATATCCGTTTGAAGGAGGTAGAGGTCCCACTAAATCCATATGTATATGCTCAAACCTACCTTTTGGTATCTCAAATGATCCATAAGGACTAATCGTATGCCGTGTTATTTTTGATTTCTGACATTGGATACAAGTTCTTGACCAGAAGTTTATTTGCTTATTCATACTTGGCCAAAAGTATTTAGCTGTTAAAAGCTTTCGAGTTACTCTTATGCTTGGATGAGAGAGAGAATGAATTTTATCAAAAATGGGTCTTCTCATGCTATCGGGAACATATGGTCTTGGTGTGCCTGTTGAGGTTTCACACCACAAATTTTGATTTTCTACAGGAATAAACATTTTTTCAAGACGAAAAGAAGATCTAGAAGTATCTTCTAAAAGTTTCTTGAGTTCGTCATCTTTATCTTGTGTTTCAGCCAAAGATTGTACACTAAGGGGTGGTTGGTCTACAAGGTCGATATGAGCTCGCGAAAGAGTATCTGCAACGACATTATTAACTCCTTTAATATGTCTTATATCATTTGTAAATTGAGCGATGAAGTCTAAATGACGAGACTGACGTGGGGTTTTATCCTTTTTTGATGCTAAAGCACTGACTAGGGGTTTGTGATCAGTGAAAACTATGAGGTGTCTTCCTTCAACAAAGTGTCTAAAATGTTTAATAGCTAAATATATTGCCAATAATTCTCTATCAAACGCGGAATATTTTTTTTTAGTTGGATTAAGTTTTCTGGAGAAAAAACTAAGAGGTTCCCAGTTGCTTGCGTTTTTTTGCTGTAGCACAGCACCTATTGCATCCTCCGAAGCATCTACACAGATACTTATTTTCGTGTTAGGGTTAGGATGTGCTAATAACATAAAATTTTCGAAGCATTTTTTTAAATTTTGGAAAGAAATTTCGTGTATATCGAGCCATACGAAATTTTGTTGTTTTTTCTTCTTCGTATTACAACCTTTGAGTAATTCATACAAAGGAACAGCTATTCTGCTTAAGTTGGGAATAAAGCGGTGGTAGAAATTAACCATGCCCAGAAAACGTTGCAATTTTTTAAAAGATGAAGGAGTAGGAAAATCCTTGATTGACTGAATCCTTTCGGTTGAAGGGGCAATACCTTTGGGGGAAATTATATGTCCAAGAAATTCTACTTCTGATACTCCGAAAATGCATTTACTTGGATTAACATTGATTCCATATTCTTGCAATCTTTCGAATAAAAGACGAAGATGTTGTTTATGTTGATCAGAAGAATCGCTAGCGATAAGGATATCATCAATGTAAGCAAAAGCGAAATTGAAACCTGAAAGAACTTCGTTGATAAAACGTTGAAACGTTTGCGCGCCATTTTTAACGCCAAAAGGCATGCGCAAAAATTCAAAAAGCCCAAAAGGTGTAATAACAGCGGTTTTGTATACATCTTCTTCGACCACAGGTATTTGATGATATGCGCGAATCAAATCAATTTTAGAAAATATCTTGCGCTCATGTAAATTAAGATTGAAATCTTGGATATTCGGCAAGGGATATTTATCAAATATGGTGGCGGCGTTGAGTTGCCTATAATCTCCACATGGTCTCCATTCATTTTGTGCTTTTTTGGGAACCATGTGTAAAGGAGATGCTACTGAAGATGATGAAGGTCTGCAGATACCCAAACGTGTCATAAGATCGAACTCTGATTTTGCGATTTTATATTTTATAGGATCTAGTCGACGTGGTCGTGAAGAAGGAAGGGGTCCTTGTGTCGCTATACGATGTACCACATTGTGTCGCACTTTAGAAGTGAAATCTGGAGGTGCTTTAAGTGATGGAAATTCATCGAGAATAGAACCATATTCACCTTTTATAAGATACAATTTTGGGGAATACGTTATAATTCTCTGGGTTAAACAATGAACGGATAAAGATGTTGTTTCATCTATGAGTTTTTTATTGCGCAGATCAACAAGAAGTTTATACTTGTAGAGAAAATCTGCTCCTAGAATAGCATGATCGACGTTTGCAACAATGAAAAAATGGTCGAAATTTCGTCTCAAATTAAGAGTTAGTGTTAAAGCCTTATAGCCAAAAGTGGTAATCGTTGCACCATTAGCTGCAATTAGATGAAAATCTGTTGGTTTGTTATAAGAAGGAAAAAGTTTCTTTGGTACTATTGACACCTCAGCACCTGTGTCTATTAAAAATTGAATCTTTGTCGAATTGTCAAAAACAAATAAACGGCAAGGGTTTCTGGTAAGCTTCGGTGCCGTAGCCGAAGCGGTGTAATTTAGTTTTTTGAATCAGCTTGTATGTTTGTTTTAATTTGACATGGTGGTATACATTTCTTGGCGTTATTGCCAAAACGTTTGTGATACCAACATATGGTTTGTTTTGGTGCTTTAACTGGAGTAGAACGTCTCGAAAATGAAGTATTTCTGCTATGGCGTCTTGACCTAGATTGAGAAATTTCCAGTTGTTTTAACCGATTTTCTAAATTTTTAATTGTATTAGTGAAATCTCTTTGAAAGTGAACCGATTGTTGTACGGCAGATACTTTTGCAGCAGAAGAGATTGTGGCATCATATATACGATCGGCAATAAGAAATAAGTCCTCTTGTGAGTGTGTACTTTCTAGGGCAATTAAGCATGATTGAATGGTTGTGGGTAATTTATTTATCCAAAGTTTTTTTAATAAAGAATTATTAACCAGACTATTTCCTCCAGCTAAAGATTCCATATGTCTGAAAAGTTCCGAAGGCTTAGAATCTCCTAATTCGACTTTATTTAAAAGTGCATCTAATCTGCGTTCTTCCGAATCTCTGGTTCTGGTTAACAAGTGTTCTTAGAGGTTTTCATACTTATTTTTCTCTGGAGGGTTCAACAAAATATCTGCAACCAACTCCATTGTTTCGGTAGGTAAAGATGCAACTAAATAATCATATTTAGTAGCAGAAGTGGTTATATTTTTAACTCGAAATTGAGTCTCCACCTGCAAGAACCAAAGGTCAGGCCTGTTATTCCAAAATGGTGGAATCTTTAGAAAAGCTACATGTTGGGCAAGGTTATCTTCTAAAATAGGAGGAGATTTTTCTTCACTTTGAGTTTGATTATCATTTGTTTTGTTATTTTTTTCTTTATCGTTTGTCATTTTCACAAGAGGTAATATCAGCTTTTGACGAATAGATGTGTTTTAAAACAATAGCTAAGGTATATAGATTATGTATTCAAACCACAATAATTTGTATAAGTGTACGAACTTATATGTATATAAAAAATTAATTATGTACGTATTTATATTGTAAATGTATAATTTTTGAAACTTTTTTTATACCACAAAAGTTAAAATTCAAAATTGAATTTGGATTATTGTTTAAATGTAAAAAAAAAATTAACTTCTAATGTAAATTTACTTGCAATATTTATATTATGATATTTCACACTATATAGAGTATTATCTACATATGGAATGGTATCACTTTTTAATTTAGAGATAAGTAATTAACAAAAGCAATTTTCGAAAACCGAATTTATGTCAAGGAACGAAAAACTATTTAATCTTTATAAATTTAATTCGATTAAAATGTAATTAAAATTGTGTATTACTTACAGTTGAAAATGTTGGATCACCCTGTACTTACAGATATTGTTGCTATTATTGTTGTACATAATTTGTGTAATGTGTATATGTTACTTTTATATAATGTGTATGTGTTACTTTAAATGTGATTTCTAGTTTTCTGCAAAATAAAATATTAATATGTATAAATATTTGAACTAAATAATTTATTCTAAGTATTATGAAAAAAAAATTATTTTTGACTCATATGTTGGTTGTTTGCCGGCAATCACTCCCTTCAAAAATCCTTAATTATCCTTGCCATCCTGCATTCCGGTAAGTGGAAAATGTTGTTAAAATGATTTTCAGTGTTTAATTTATCTGCTGCTAGTTGATTTTTGTACAATTTTGTTCGTTGAATGTAATAATGTAATTCCGCATGGTAGATGTAGTGTGCTCGTCAAGATGTTGTAGAGTGTATTTTGTATATAATTAAATTTTTGTGATTGTTACTATTTTAATTATATGTCCATGGTTTTAATTTTTAATTAAATATTTTAACCAGAAAATAAAAATGAAGTTTTCTTTTATATAGAAAGAAAAAATTTTTTTTTTTTTTTAAAAAAATTCACGTGGTAAGACTTTTATCACCCACTGTTTTTCAGTTTTTTACTAATAAAATTTTATTTGATTAATTGAATTTGAAACTTTTATTAATTTATTAATTTTATTAATAGGCTATTAAATATTTTTTAATATTTTTTGATTTTAATTTTTTAAAAAAATGTTCGGGGTCACCAATTGTGGAACCTTTACCACCTTTTATATATTAAAGAAAACACTTTGTTGCACTTATAAAATATTTTATTAATTAAAAATGACTTAATTATACGAATTAACTATAGTAACTACTGCAATGGAAAAAACAATATATGATTTTAGTGGCGTGATGTAGCTCAGTTATTTTTTAACAAAAAATGCATTATTCTCATCTCTTATCACTGATAAGAGATGCTGAGTAAATCTAAAGTACAAAAGTATTTATGTAACCTACCTATATAACAATGGTAGGTAGGTAGGTAGTTACAGGGTGAACATTAGCATTGACTACGTTATATAAAAATACAATTTAACTTGGAGCTACAACCGCTACAATACGTATGTTTGTATATAATTGGTATGATCTGCATTGATTATAAATTGAAATATTTTTTCCTTATGATCTGTGTTTTGGCGTGGTCTTATATTAATTATTTCATAATCTCTATTCGAGTATTATGAATTACAATAATAATTATCATTACGTATTCGTATGAATATGTATAAGAATAATTTTTGAATTTTAATTATGAACGTAATAAGCAAAAAATCTTAAAAATACTATACATTACATATATGTGGATATTTCGCATGAATGGTATATCTATACACTTGCTTAGATATAATTTTAATATTTCAGGTGATTATACAGGGTGATTCTCTATCGGATGAAAACCTTGAGACAGGTGATTGTTCGTGCCGAGAAACGAAAAAAATTGTATTGCAGGGGGGGTCTATTCTCAAGGGGTAAGGAGTTACGGGGCTACGAAGTTTTTTTTTTAGGTCAAGTCACTTGTTCCGTATTTTTGGCCATAACTCACGAAATACTCAATACTTTTGAGTCATCCTGCACTCATTAGAAAGAGAATCAATGGCTCTTTACTTTGATGTCTAAATGATGTCAACGAGAAATATCAACAACAACAACAGGTAACAACTTTTCGATGCAAAACCACTGTTGTATTTTATCGCAGAACTCAAGAACTACGAAAGACAATCAAATAAAATAAAAAGCAAATGAAAGGCGATGCATTGGGCTATATTTTAAGTAAAAAAAATTAAAAAAAAATAGGGCAAAATTTTGAGATATTTGACCTTGAACTTAAAATTTTCCGTTTTTTTCCATGAATTTTTGACTTTGATGAGCCGTATCTTCAGCACTGCTAGTCCAATTTAAATTATTTAGACATCAAAGTAAAGAGCCATTGATTCTCTTTCTAATGAGTGCAGGATGACTCAAAAGTATTGAGTATTTCGTGAGTTATGGCCAAAAATACGGAACAAGTGACTTGACCTAAAAAAAAACTTCGTAGCCCCGTAACTCCTTACCCCTTGAGAATAGACCCCCCCCCCTGCCATACAATTTTTTTCGTTTCTCGGCACGAACAATCACCTGTCTCAAGGTTTTCATCCGATAGAGAATCACCCTGTATATGCAATATGATTTAAATATTATATTTTTTATCGTTACTTTTTCTTTCCACCTGTATCCCTAAATATTGTAGGTATTGTAATATCACAAACAATATACAAATAATGTGGTAATATATAGGTATATACTTAATACAATACGCATATAAATAATAATATACATGTACATAAAAACGTATATGTATGTACATAAAAATAGTACAAAAGCAATGTGAAATTGTACAATATCAATATCGAAGGGTAATAATATACTATATACATATGTGTGTGTGTACATTTGTATATAAACAAGATCGCACGGACATAAAAAAAAATAAAGAAAAAAATATAAGCCAACGAAAACAACAATAATTTAATAGTTATCAAAATTGAATATAATACCAATAATACTGTATTAAATATAATACCAATAATACTATATTGCTTACTTGTCTAACAACTTCTATAATATAATATAATACATAATGCTAATAATGTGGGGTTTTCCAGTAAGGACATAACAATTTTATATTCAAGTAAAATAAAGAATAATTAATATATGAGGTTAAAATTTATTCCAAGTGAAGTACACAAATTACATTTAATTATGGAATTCGATCTCATTCATATGACAACCGCGATCACGAAAATTGGAATAAGCGCTCTTAAAGTTGTGACTACCGATTCAGAATTGCGGTAGTAATTTTTAATAATTTCTAAATGTTGCTCGTTCGTGAACTTCACCATGATAAAAATGTTAACATTGACTGACGTTCTGAAGTTGACAGATTATGCCAAATGTTCAAGGCCTCCTTTGTATTAAAACACAAAATCGTTATGTCCCTATTGGAAAACCCGATATAAATGCATAAGAATTGTATTATCCTATAACCAGCCATTCACACTTATTATTTAATTGTTTATTTTATATTGGGTCCTATTATGAGTGTCGATAATATCGTCTTGTCATCGACTATCGCCTTGACTCGGCAAGTTTTGTATTATGAATGGCGATTTGAGGCGAGAATATCGACATTTTGAGTCGATCAGTTAAAACTAATCAATAGACATAGTAGTCTATGGTGATTTGACATTTCATGTATGCTTTGTATATAAGATAAGTTGTATTTAATTATTCTGCTCAATTTATTTAAATTTAATTTTATTAATTAAAGAAAAATCACTAAAAATGCTGCTTGAAAAAAAAAACATGAACGCTCTTCTTTTATGCAAAAAAAAATCAGTATTAAATTAATGTTTTATATTTTCACTTATATTTTATATTTATAGCTACAAATTATTTACATAAATTAATCAAATATTTATTAAAAATTACAAAAATTAATTAAATATTTATTCAAAATTGAAAAAAAAAATGAATTATAAATTTTTGTATCGATATATTTGACAATTTTTATAGAAATTACATGGTGAAAGTGAATGAAAATAAAATTTGATATGACAATATCTTACTGTCGAGACGACCGATTTGCATAATACAAAATTTACATCGTCTCGTCTCGTCTTAATTTTGTCGATAGTCGATATTATCGACATTCATAATAGGGCCCATTAATTTTTATAAACTCAATCCTACAAGTGTATACGTACATATGTACATAGTGTCTACAATATAATATGAACGTCGATATGAACAAACAGCACAGCATATACATTTACTTACGTACATTACGTAGTAGTACACAAATACCAAAAATCATTTTGTTCAATATTGTAAAATACATATTTTTATAATTATAATACAATATACATATATGTATATAATACATATATATTGTCCCTTTAAAAATATCTCGGCTAATGCATTTATAAAAAAAACCTGAAATATGTATATAGTACATATATATATCATAATATCATATCATCATCATCATCATATTTATGTATTATAATGATTATCCGCATACATATATAATCGTATTGCATTAGCGTATACAATGTACAATATAAAATATAAATTTACATTGTATTATTTGCTCGTATACCAATTACCATTATCAATGTATCCCTAGTAGACCACTCATGATGAGTTCATCAATGAGCTCATCATGAGTGTTTAGATGAACATCATCATGAGTATTACATGAGTTTTATATGACAATTTTCAAAAGTCGGGAAAAAACTCATCTATTTACTTTTACACGCATAGTGTACATGAAATGCTTCATCCTTTTTATTCCCTTTACAAATTGTAATTTTCTTTCTCGTTCATTTACAAGTGATTTGTGATGAGTACATAGGTACGTTCTGATGAGTTTTCACATGAGTATATAGCTGAGTATCATCATGAGTTTTGTCCTGAGTTGCTGATGAGCATATCACTGAGTATCATTATGAGTTTTGTCCTGAGTTCCTGATGAGCATATCACTGAGTATCATCATGAGTTTTGTCCTGAGTTCCTGATGAGCATATCACTGAGTATCATCATGAGTTTTGTCCTGAGTTCATGATGAGTATATAGCTGAGTATCATCATGAGTTTTGTCCTGAGTTCATGATGAGCATATCACTGAGTATCATCATGAGTTTTGTCCTGAGTTCATGATGAGTATATAGCTGAGTATCATCATGAGTTTTGTCCTGAGTTCATGATAAGTATGGTAGGAAATATATAGGGGCTATTGCTAAATTTTTTAAAATATTTAGAAATGAAATTATTACCATGAGTTTGGTTCTAAATTCATATTACAGCTGCAATGACATTTGAATAAATAAAAACACATTTGATTTTTTTTACAAATATTATAATATACAAAAAATTCTTATTATTATTTACTACATTTATTGTTTACACTAATATTAATTTTAAATATCTAGTTATATTTCCTACACTTAAAGGTCTTGGTCATCTTGATTACCCTCACTTCTTTTTTGACTAAAATTTAAAAAAAAGAATAACAGATTAATAGCAAAATTCAATCAAATCAGAATAATTAAATATAATACACGTACTTAGCTGTGCATTTAGCTCTCGTAAAACGATTATGTGACCGAAGGATGAAATTTCGGAGATCTTTCACATAATCTTTCCTGGACATCTTATCTGAACAACATCCTAAAAGCAGTAAAATAATAGTTATAACATACCAATTAAAAATGAATTTCGCATGTGTACATTATTGTACTTATTTGAAGTTTTAAAAAATAACTTACGAAATAAAACCTCATCAAACAATATTAAATTTAAAAGTTTTAATTTTCCATTCCTTCCATCAACATTATATTCGATATATGTTCGATCATGAGCAACAAGTCTGAAAACTTTCTCAAGACCGACTTTTTCAATTTGTGCTTTGAAGAACTCAATCTAAAAGGAATTTGAATATGTATATAAAATTATATATTTTAAATGAAAAAACTTACAGCAGAAGCAACATTTTCATCACTTCGCAAGAATTCTTCTACGGCCAATAATTCAGCGACCGTATTAGCTGGTAGCATTGCACACAAATTATTTTGTCGTTCTTTGTCTGCTCCGCCTGTTCCACCATTCAATTTTTTGTTCATTCTTTTAATGTAAACTAGACAGTTGCGAGATATTTTATTATCTGCCATCTGCCTGGCATACATCTCGGTTTCAAACGTCCTTATCTAAGATATTTGATATTTAAAACAATTCAAAATATTTAAAATTCAAATATAAAAGATATACCTTTTTTAATATTTCTTCATGATTTTTTGTACTTTCAGCTTCATATTTGGACATCTGAAAAAAAAAAAAGGAAAATGAAATATTTTGCGACAAAAAGAATGTTTTTGTAGTACCTTTTCTGACAATTGTCTTTGAGATGCTTTTATATCCTCAAATTGCTTGGAAATATCGTCAAGTTTTTTTATAATTAAGTTTTTGAAATCGTCATCATCATTGTGCAATTTTGTTTCTAAAATTCAATTGAAAATAAATATAATTCATTATATACGAGTATAATATAATATTATATTCTTACGTGGTTTTGTATAATGTTTCACATTATATTTTGTCCTAGAAATCACTGAAGGACTCCTTGTTTTTTGGGTTGAAGTTGAAAATCCAGTTATATTTGGACTGTTTAATTGATTTACATATCCATCGATGACAGGTGATAAGGGTGTTGTGCATCTTGGAGGTGTATTTTCCAAATCCATTGAAAAATTAATGCTAAAAGCGGTTGAAACAATTATGAAGCAAAGGAATTAATACTACTTCTTCATTTAGTTTTATAGGGAAAAACTTATATTCTATATCGTTTCTTTTGAACTCTTTTAATCCAGGTTTTTGTTGTCCACATTTTAAAATTCCAAGAGCTTCTGAAGACAAAACTGGTTCTTCGAAAAAATTGGAAATATTCTTGAACTCATAACCCTGTATTGTTTCTGTGCCACTATTTAGTCCAATTGCACACACTTTAAAGGGTACGTTAGGCTTAACTAAACAATAACTGTCGCTTTCCCGTTTACAGTTTAGTTTGAAATGATTTTTATTTTCTTCATAATTGTATTGTTTCATTTCTGCACCTTCCTTTAACCTTCTGTGTAGTTGTTGAAGAGGTTTGTGCGGTGATCTTATTAGTTTTTTTAGGAGTTGTATGAAGTTCTCAAATTTGTACGCTGAGAAGTTATCCAAAGTCCCAAACTGTTGAACAGAGTCACATATATGTAGAAGACAATGTACATTGTAACTTACACTGTCTTCTCCATAGAGAGTAGGAAATAATCTAACAAATTCTTGAAGTATATCCTTTGCAGTAGAAATATTTGCTAAATAAGATTTTTCACAAGCTAGAATTCGTACTGCAGTATGCAGAAGCAGAAAATGATAGTATACATCCTCATGAACTAGATCTTTGAGAACAACTATTCCTGTATATAATAGAAATGTTCTAAATTCTGTTGCTTTCCATAATGGCAAATCGTGTAATGTTCTCGAAGATCTAGAAAATTCACAAGGAATTTTATCTGAAAGACATAGCAGTCTTTCGTTTATTTCTAAAACATTAGCGGTGTATGTTCCACTCTGCTTCTTAGAAAATATTTTCAATAATTTCTTTACAACGCCCAAATCAATCAAGTGCATAGGTTCAACTGGGAATTGTGACACAAGCCCTATTCCAATAGATTCTAATATATTTTTATTGTGTTGAAACTGTGATTGATGGTAAGAAATATCTGTTCTTTCTGTGAAAATTTTGTCCGTTCTTTCAATTCCTACACTGATTTCAAATACAATTTTATGATTGGAATAATGTCCCTTTTGTTGACATTTAGGACAACTGTTTTTTCCAGTATGATATGCACTACCAGTAACAAATGCTCTTGCAGGTGCGTCACAGGTGAATAGACGAATTTGGAATCTTTTTAGCTTTTGATTGGGTCCAATCAAAACTCCTTCATTTTTTAAAATTTTAATTTCTTCAACCAATTCTTTTAAATATACATTAACATCATGGGGTTTTTTTTCCACTATAACATCCAATTAAAAATAAATTATGCTTTTTTTCGTTTGAGATCGATCCAATTATTGGCCACAATTGAAGTTTTGAACTTTTAAAAACCGACATTCCATCAATCCCTATGTCAATCTCGATTAAATCAGAATTTTCCAAAGATTTATAATGTGTTGATGAAAGAGCATTTTGTATTCCGAAATGAAAGTATTCACCCGGATTCACATTGACTAAATTAATATTTCTAATTGGAGTTTTGAGAAGCACTTTGGATGACCTCGGTAAATTTTCAATACCTGATTCTTTGAGAACTTTCAACAAATCTGTGACGTGTGTGTGTGGGACCTTATTTCTTACTGCCCATTTCGAAAGATTTGTAGATAGTTCTGGGCGAGGGCATTCTCCTTCACTTCCATTAGAGGATAAATCTGATGTAGAAAGATCCACACATTCATGTGATATAGTTGAAAATGGTTGTGATTGTCGACAGTTTTCATTTGTAAAAGCTGATGTTGAAGGCTGAATAAGCGTACTATTTTCAATTTCACGAGCTTTAAACTCGCTTTTATATTTTTCGACGTCCTTTTTATATGCAGCCACTTCAAGACTCATTTGATTTGAAATAGTTTTTTTCGACATTTTTAATCTATTGAGCAAAAATTGACTTACCTTTAATGTACTAAAACTTGATATTTAATATTTTTTATTAATTTTATTATTTTATATATTATTTTCACTTTTGTTCTAAAAACACTTTTAACTTCTTCTAAGATAAACTAAAAGTGACAATAAATAAAAATATTTTGACTTCAACGAAATTGGAACTGTTAGTTTAACAGTAAATAAATTTAACAGCTATTCGGCATAAATTATTTGTTCATGAGATACTCATCGAAAACTCATCAGAAACATCATTAAAAATCATTGGAAAAATATTTATATATACATTTTGAGTATAAATATAAAATAAGATATGTCCAAAGTATATAGACATATATATACGTTGGATATTTCTCATGAGTTACTCATCTGTAACTCATCGGAATTCCATCAGAAACTCATCTATATGTTTATAGTAAAAGAAAGTATATACATAAACTTTATATACATTTGCATTTTTTTTGAAGTTGTGTTTGTAATGATAATTTGCTCTTTACCGCGCACCGCAAAACTCATTAGTTTGGTCTACTAGGGTATGCTCTTATGCACAAATTACATTACAATACAGCAATAAAGAAATGATCGATAGAAATAAAAACATAGCAGTCAACCAGCAGCAGTATAAAAATTATATATATATAGTAGATATATATATCTAAATTATATGTATATTTGAAAACTATAATGGCGTATGAATAATCAAATTAACGCACACACAAATGCTATGTGTAAACCTATTTTCATTCATAAATACGAAATTATTTTTCGAAGTATTTTTTCGAAGTATAAAATTATACACAAGTCATACACATTAATTACAAACATGTGCGAAATCCAAAATTTTTTCGCTTCATTCCACATCATCCACATTAATTGTAACTTTCCCCTTTTTCAAAATTTCGAAGCAAGAAAATATGTATTTTGGCAAACATACAGACATTATTTGAATTTAACCGTCGAATGTTATTTCTATTGCTTTAGCTCTATATTCTTTGCAGGCCTCAAGCAAATATCATTTTCTTAGATATTTTTATACATAATTTGCATATTAATATTATACTTTATAAATCATATATAGTAATATATTTAATTTTAAAATTTTTAAATTTGAAAACTGTCTTCCAACTATACAGTTAAACTAAAACTGGATGATGTCAGTTCAGTCTATGATCAGCTCTCCAAGAGTGAACATTTACTTTTTCTTAATATTTACCGAACTCAGGCAATTTAAGTGATTTTTTTTTTCATTAATTAACAGTTTTTTGTCTTCTTTTTTTTTTCTCTCTTTTTATTGTTTAAATTTTTTTTTTTATCAGTGATTTTTTATTTTTAATTTTTTCCTTTTCTTATCTGCAATTTACTTAAAATAAATAAATAATAGTTAGTAAGAAGGTCGATACTATGTGTACTCTGGACCCTAACGGGACCAGAGACAGCAATTATTATCAAGTTCTTGCTGGTAATTCAGGTAAAATTTCTAAAAAGAAAACTAAAAATATTAAACCTAACAATAATCTAACTTCATTAACCGATTTTCCACCTCTCAATAGTCCCACTACTAATTCTTATAACAATAATGATCCAAAATTTATTATCATCAAAAGTAAAGACATTAACAAGCCATTAAGAAATTTTAACATTTTTCTACTCACTAAAGCAATCAATAACGTATCTACAGGGTACACAGATATTTCTTTCACAAAACAAGGGGATGTACTAATATTAACAAAAAATTTGCTGCAAGCTAATAAATTCCTCAAAACTAAAAATCTATTAAATATTGGTGAAGTTGATACATTTCTACATCCATCACTTAATAATACAAAAGGAGTTATCTATTGTCCCGATCTTTGCGATTTATCAACCGATAATATTATTGAAGAATTAAAAGAATATATGGTAGTTGATTGTAAAAAAATCACAAAACGTTTACCAGACGGTTCATATAAAACTACCCCATTACACATTCTTACCTTTAACACTTACAATTTACCAAAGAATATTAAGGTGGGTTTCCTAACAGTCAATGTGAAACCCTATATTCCAAACCCTATCCAGTGCAGAAATTGTTTTAAATTTGGTCATATTGCTAAATTTTGCAAACTTAAGACCAAAAAATGTGAAATTTGCTCAGATGATTTTCATGTACCGGAAACATGTTCAAAAGTTTACTGCATTAACTGCAAAAATGAACATAGACCTACAAATAAATAATGCCCGGTATACATAAAAAAGAAACAAATTTTAGAATATCAAACAAACAACAAATGGTCATACGCTCAAGCCAAAGAGTACACTGAAAAGCATTCTAATACTAACATCATTCAAAATATACCTATAGAATCATTGGAATCCGCTATAAAATCAGTAACAAAGAATATTAATTATAATACAATCAACACAGAGAATTCAAATAATTCCGAAAAAATTATTTCAACAAAAAATTCAAACACTGAATCTTCTCAAATCCCTTCCAATGTATCATTAAAAGACATCCAACCAATTAACTCCAAAGATCTAAATTTTCCTTCTACTTATAATCATACTAATACAACATTAACAAACATCCCTACAACAGCTAATAATATTTTTACTGAATCACAGTCACATTTAAATAACCCTCATTTAAATGACACTGTCAATTATTCAATGGAACATTAATGGTTTACAAAATAATTTCAACTTCCTACAACAACTAATAGTAGATTTCAACCCAGATATTATAGCATTACAAGAAACTCACTTACCATATAATCAAATTAAAGTAATTTCAACAAAATACCACGCTTTTTTCTCCAACTCTCCTAACAATAATTGTGCAAAACAAGGCGTCGCATTATGTATAAAGAAAAATCTTCCATACAAATTTATTAACAATTCGAATCATCACATTTCGGTAGAAATTTCATATCCTTTCAAAATTGTAATTACTTCTGTATATTTTCCTCCCAATATCATCTTATCAAATAATACTTTAAACAATCTCTTAATTCAAAACTCTCATCAAATTATAGTAGGAGACTTTAACGCATGGAATACAATATGGGGTTCATCAAAAACAACTCATAAAGGCCGTTTAATCGAAAACTTTCTAATTCATTCTAACCTTACTCTTTTGAATGACAATTCACCTACTCACCTTTCCACACATGGCACTTTTTCCAATATTGATTTAACAATGATATCCAGCAACCTTTTTCCAAGAAGTAAATGGACAGTTGCAAACGACTTATACAATTCTGATCACTTTCCAATTATCACTCAAATTACATGTAATAACATTAATAACCATTATGCTTGTTCTAAACCTTTTCCTAGATATATATGTCAGGCTGCAAATTGGTCTAAATTTACAGAACATATCAATATCGCATCCGCTCATTACCCACATTCATCCCATTTATATCGCGAAAATGCTAACATTAAAAGAATCATAAAGACAAGTGCCAATGTCTCAATACCTCAAACTTCACTTTCAAATTATAAAAATCGAGTACCATGGTGGTCCAAAGAATTAGAAGAATTAAAAAAACTGAAATCCAAAACGTGGAATAAATTTAGATCCCACCCCACTATGGATAACTTCATATCCTTTAAAAAACAAAGAGCCATTCTGATTAGAGCAATTAAAAACGCAAAATCCAAATGTTACGAATTTTTCACATCAAAAATAAATTACAAAACGTCCATTCAACAAACTTGGATAAATATTAAAAAAATCTCTGGTAACTACCAACCTCATCAAATAAAAATCTTACAGTCTAATAACACAACATTTACTAACCCTTTCCTAATTGCTAATGAGTTCGGTAAATTCTGGTCCGACAAATCGTGCGATATCAACTTTCCTCAAGAATTTTTACAAAAAAAACGTAATATATCTAATTTGATTAATAATTTTCCGGTCATCCATACATCTAAAGCAGCGAATCATCTTGATAATGATATTTCCATTGTAGAGCTGAACATAGCACTTAAAACCCTACAAGGTAACACTCCAGGACAAGATAGGATCTCCTACCCTATGCTGAGAAATTTACCCTTACATTTTAAACAACGACTTTGCAATTTTTTCAACTATATTTTTGCATCAGCAAAAATCCCACATGATTGGAAAATTGCAACAATATTTCCTTTAAAAAAATCTAATTTCCAAGCAGATGATTTTAATGGGTATAGACCAATTTCTCTCCTACCATGTCTCAGCAAACTATTCGAAAAAATTATTGCAAATCGCTTAATGTGGTTTTTCGAAACTCACAAGCTACTAAGCCGAAATCAAATGGGTTTTAGAAAGAAAAGAAGCACACTTGATGTTCTACTTCATATAGATCATTCTATCACTCAGCATTTATCTACAAGAAATCATCTATCACTCTTAAATATCGACTTTGAACAAGCTTTCGACAAAGTCGGGATTCACACAATTATTGAACAACTACTTGATTGGAACATTTCAAAAAAAATTATTCTTCTTATTACAAATTTTTTAACCGGGAGAAAAATTCGTGTAAAAATCAATAATAGTTTATCAAACACTTTTTCAATTCAAAACGGCATTCCACAAGGATCTCCCCTTTCAGTAATTCTTTTTCTAATAGCTTTTAACAAAATTAATTCAATTCTATCTAAATTTACACCTGCAATATCTCACTCTATGTATGCCGATGATCTTATCCTACTCATTAAACACAACAAAAATACATCTATCATCATAGCACAATTGCTCTCAGAGCTAGACAATTGGTCCAAATCTTCAGGTTCTAAAATTAATATTAATAAATGTAAGCATATCCATTTTTGCAGAAAAAGAAATTGTAATAATATTTCATTTCAATATAATAATTATAATATACAGCAAACCAACAGCTTAAAACTTTTAGGTCTAACTTTTAACAATAGATATAAATGGAACACACACATTGATATATTAAAAAAATCACTTGTTAACAGGTTAAATATAATAAAATTTTTTTCTTACTATAATAGTCAAGCTAACATAGATTCACTTTTAAATATCATTAAATCAACTATACTATCAAAAATAGACTATGGTTTGGTCATATATGGTAACAACTTATCAAAAAATGAACTCGGTAAATTAAAAGCTATATACCATTCATCAATAAGATTAGCCACTGGAACATTAAAATCTACACCTATTAAAAATCTTCTACGAGAAACGGGCTTGCCATCATTAGAAGAAAGACGATTTAAATTACTATCTAACATCATAGAGAAAATTAAAAATCCATACGAATCGTTAATTCACCAAGACGTTAAAAATTTATTAAATAAAAAAAGATCATCTAAACTTACTTCAACTCTAACAGCTGCAGTAAACCTAGCAAAACAACTAGATATTCCAGCGGTCATGGAGAAAAAATTCAAATCATCTCTTCCTTTTTGGACATTCAATACGGATCAAATAGATACGAGTCTTGCAAAATACTCAAAATCGGACTTCTCCGAAAGAGTGTTTCATACATTGTTTTCAGAACGCCTATCTATACTTAAAAACGAGCATAGAAAACTCATTTACACGGACGGTTCAAAAACAGAATTTTCAGCATCCTTTTCCATAATAAATGATAACTTCTATTCTCTAAGGCTGGGACTTATGCATCCTAATTCTTCCATCTTTCAAATCGAAGCATCAGCCATTTTTGCTGCACTTAAGCTTTTATCAAAAGAAACTGGAAAATTCTGCATATGCTCCGACAGTTTATCAGTGTTAGAAGCTGTTAAAAACATCCATAACTCAACTCCAATTATCAACAACATTAGATGCAAATTACAATCTTCTCCAAAAAAATTCAAATTAATGTGGATTCCAGGCCATTCGAATATCCAAGGAAATCATATTGCAGATGAAGAAGCAAAATTTGCTAGTAAGGCTCCAGTTACATACTACAGTTATGATTTAAATTCTTGTGAAGCTAAACTTCTTTGTCACGACTATCTAAAAAGAAAACGTGATGAGGAATGGATTAACTACTATCACTATTACAAGGCATTTAATCCCACTGGATCTAAACCATCTTATCCTACAGACATCGACAGAAAATCCATTTGTAACTTTATAAGATTACGCCTTGGACACACCAAAATCAACAAATCTTATCTTTTTTCAAATCCAGCTATACCACCAACATGTTCCCGCTGCAATCTAGCTTTATCAATCTATCATATACTGGACATTTGCCCGCAATACTCTTCAAAAAGACAGTGCACGCTTACAACTAAACCATCTGATTTACTTAAAATTACTTCAAGTAACAACATTAAATTAATCAACAAATTTTTGCAAAAATGTAACATATTTTATAATATTTAACTTTTTTAATATATGACCAAACCACATTTCCATTTTTATTCAATATAATTATATATTTAAATTATTTTAATTTTCAATTTCTTTTTTTTTCTTGTTTAAGCCATAAGCCTTTGTAGCTAGCGCTTTAGATTTAAGTTAGTTTTTAAGATATTTTTCTTTTTTCTTATAAACTAATTGTATAATAATAATAATAATAATAATAATAATAAAACTGGATGTACAGTATTGTTCACAACTACTTTTACACGGCATTTAATTTCTAATCAATTAATAATTGGAAATACATCCTCGAAACATTATAAATCCATAAATTTGTTTAGTGTATACATATATAATTATAATAATAAATAATTAAATATAATATCAACTATTAAAATATTAAAATATTGTATAATTTCAACTGTGTTAAAAGACGATTGATAATTCATCGCTTATTTGTCCGAATTCATTAGGTTCATTTAAGTTCAAAACAAAGTTACATATATTTTATAGAAAAAAACAGAATTAAAAATACATGCAATTTTAAAACTTTTGTTCAAAAAAAATGCTGTATAAAAATATTTATGACTATAAATAATGCTAATACTAAATGTCAGAGGCTATTCAAATTTCTGCTAATATATTCTAAAGTATAGGCAGGTCAGATTAACTTCCTATTTTTTGCCAACTCCATGACCGCACCATGCAGAACTGACCAGTTCTTGCACTTTTTAAATGAATGGTTTAAGTTTTAAAATTTGGTTTGAGAATGATATTAAATAGTTGAGCTATCAATTTAATAGAAATGTTAAAATACAAAGGTAAATTTTGAATTCAAAAATCAAATAAGCAATTATAATTTACTATACGTAAACCTATTCCACGTTATTTTCAAACATAATTTTTTGAATCACTACTGAAGATATTTTGATAATACGGATCTCCAAAATATTTCTAGGACTAGAATTATAGGCCCATTCTACTTAATAATTTATTTTCAAACAAACATAAATGAAAAAAATTTGATTGCATTCAATCATAAAAATCCATAAATTTACAAATAATTTATTTTCGACTTCATGACATGTTGTTTATTATATATACCTATATATATATAATATTTTTCAAGCTACAAATAATTATCAATTTTCATTGAATCTAATTAAATGTTCATCAGCGCTAGTATTTAGAATTTTTTGAGTATATAATTTATACCACCACATACCACTCACAAAAAACATCAACGAAATAAAATTTAAAAATTTTGAAATAAATATTTTTAAGCTTTCTGTTTTTAAAAAATATTGTAAATACTTACATAATTTAAAATTCATGATCCTCAAGATTTAGAAAAATATACATATTTGTAAATTATGTTCCATATTAATTGAAAATAAAATATCAATTTTTACTTAGTTATAGAAAAAAAATTGACTCAGTCTATAAAAAAATTTGGTAATTCACAAAACACCTGATTTTTAAATTTCTATATTATGATCATAAATCAGAATAATACTTTATTTTTTCAGAAGTCCTAAGGCCCAAACATTAAAAAAGACATTCTTTAAAAATTTCAAGAAGAAATTCAATTCATGAGATATGATAATATATAATCGTATCTTGCATTCATAAGTCGCAATGAACTCAAAAACATAACAAAATAAAACCATAATATATCCATATGTATACATATATTATGTATAATCAAAGATACTATATACTATCGCAGATAAGTGTATCTGATCTGTGATACTATGTAAAAACATATTTATATGTATTTATATAGTATCTCTGGTATAATGCTACAGCAGTTATAATGTATGCATACGTAAAAACCTCTGTTGCCAAATATTCTACAATCCTACATCAGAAAATAATGTAAACCTATACAAGTAATACATATAATCAAAGACCATATAAATGTATAGACCAGAGTACAGTACAAATGCTACAGTAATTATAATGTATGCATACGTAAAAACCTCTGTGGCTAAATATTCTATACTATTTTCAGAAATTGAAGTCAGTACAGGCAAGATAGGCATTCTTTTCTATATTCTTTCACATTGCGTTTGTATAAATCTGTCTCGTGTGTGGGGTGATCAGATCTCAATTTCAATCAAGACAGAGATATATTATTCAGAATTTCCTATAAAATATTATATGTGAAGTTATCAGAAACTCATCGGGTAACTTTTTCCATAAGCACAATACTGACTTCGATTTCTGAAAATAGTATACAATCCTACATCAGAAAATAATGTAAACCTATACAGGTAATACATATAACCAAAGACCATATAAATGTATATACATATTTATATGGTCTTTGATATAAATACAATTCTATATATGTATTTCAATTAGAAGTAGTAGTAGTAATTTATGTCAGATCATATAGCACGCGACAAGGCATATTAACATAACAACACATACATACATATTTAAAAATACATAAAATATGAAATACACCCTTTCTCAACTCATTCATATTAAATACGACTATCAAATCAATACAATAAAAAAAAATTTGGAAACCAGCCCTATTGTCAATTGTTGTATTCATAAAGCATTTGCGTACAAAATATCCATTTATTTTTGCTTATTCAAGTATAATATCATTTCAAGGGTGCGTTCATAAACGTTACTATAGTTAACTATAGTTATCATTTGTCGTTCAGAATGGTGGTGGTATAGTAAAACATAACTACCAACATAACTTTTTAGAGTTCATAAACATCTGTAGTAAAGTTAATTTTTAACTATTTGATGTCAAAAATTAACCCTGCTCGAGAGCATGGTTAACGATAGTAACTATATTAAGGGCCAAATTCACCAACCACTCTTAGATCTCTCATAAATTTATGAGTATAACAAAACTGCAAAATATTTTGCTATTCACCAAGCACTCTTAACCTAGCTAAAAATGTATATGGCAGTACTATTTTCATTTTTCAAAACATTTTCGAAATGTCAAACTAATAAAAGAAAGAAAGAAAACATTAATTTTCACATCATATTTTGAATTTGAAGTATCAAAGTTTTTCAAGTTTTTTATAATAATTATAAAAATATAATAATTTATTTATTATAATTTTTTATAATAATTTATTATGTTTTTAAATAATTATAAAATAAAATAGAATTTCTATATTTCATCTTTTCCTAAACTAGCGACACCTCTAGACACTCTAGATATTATGCGACTTATAGTCGGTTGAGATACTCCAAATAGATCTGCTGTCACTGATTGAAAGCTGGCAGTCGCATAGTATCTTAATGTAATGAGCAATTGAATTTGTGGACAAATTGGATTATTTCTGTGACCCTCAATTTGAATATCATTTTTTATTCTGTTCAAAAGCTCACTGAACATAAATTTTGGAAGTCTAAAACGGCTTTCAAATTCGTTATCGTCGCACAAATTGTAATAATCAATTTTAGTTTTGACTTTTTTTTCTTTGATTCGAGTACCTAGCAGTTCTAAAAATTCATTTTCAGATTCAGAAGTCTCATCTGAAGATGAGATGCTAGTATCAAATAAGTCCAAGTACTCGAAACTCATTATTTATTAAAATGTTTTCTATTATCAACAGAGTTCAATATAAGTAATAATTTTATCTAATTTTTTTATTTAATTTCTTTTCACTAAAACATTTACGAAAAAGTTCAGAAATACCATTTGACAGAACACTTATGAGTACCTCCAACCACTCATAAGTTCTTATGAGCATTCTTAAGAACGTTCGGTGAATTAGATTATGACTCTCATAAGTTGTGAGTGGTTGGTGAATACGGCCCTAAGCCTTTAAGTGTTAATGAGTAATGACATTGACAATAAAAAAATCGTTTGTCATTTAATTTTGTGTTGTGAATTGTGAAAATTTCAATTTTATTTATTTGAAAAAAGTGATAGTACATATTAATTAATTTTGTTTAAAAATTAATTAATTTTTGACAAACCAAAAATATAATAATTATATATAAAAATTTTTTTGAAAATTTTTTAAACTTGACTTGACAACTGAATGATAATTTATTGCTACTACTATGGTAAAAATCGTGTTCAAAAACTACTTGAAATTAACATAACTATGGCTGTAGTATAACATAACTTTGCTTAAACTATACTATACCATGACTATGGTTAAAGCAATGTTCATGAACGCACCCCAAATAAGTGATGGTACCACTCAAAACCATATAAAATTTAATAAACCAGTCATGCAACTCAAAAACTAATTCATCTATATAAATATTCTTATGTTTCTCTCATATTTACATCCCTCCTGAATTATAAACTTTCGCTCTTTTTCGATATTGTTTCGAAAAACTTTTTCGATCTTTATTTTTGGCAAACATACAAACATTTAAATAAAAAAAATGAAATGGTTCATCTAGTAGGACTGTATTATCTTTGAAACTATTGATTGAGAGTTTTACAAATATTAGCTGTTTTTCTTTGGTCACAATTATCTGATAATTCTCAGTTTGACATCTCATTTAGATCAGTTATTTTCTTCTTGTTACTAACTGAGCAAACAAACTGAAAGAAATGGACTGATACTTTTATTCTCAGTTGATTGTCATTTTGAAAGGAAATAATTAAAAAAATTTTTATTTTTACAAATTAATTTTCACAAATTATTTATTACAAATAAACTATATCCAAAAATTTACGAAGTATGAACACGTAGATTGTCAAAATTGTTTTTTTTTTTTTAATATTCAGTTCCTCACATCAATTGAGCAAAAATATTTTTCCTCAGTTGGATTACATAAATCTCACTTCGTTGCTGCTGCCACCTATAACAGAATAGAAAAAATACAGACCAAAGAAACGCATTGCTCAATTGAGAACTGAGAATTATCAGATAATCGTGACCAAAGAAAAACAGCTAGTATAGCTTAAACACAAACGCGAATTGCGAAGGTCGAAGACAAAAGCGATTATCAAAATTTTCGACAATGCATTTCTTTTTGTCCTCGCTAATCTATATGGAATTTTTTTATGCAAAAATAAATAGCAAAATTGCTGTACGGAATTTTCACACTCTTTACTAAGCTTAAGCTTTAAAAGAGATTTCAAATTTTTCAATTGAACTGCATTACCTCATCTATTCAATTTTATTTTCTGAACACCTCCACATGCTTATAACAAGGAACTCTTCTTTTCATTTTCGCACTTTGATTGACATGAGTGACACTTTTGACACTTTATCGCCATTCACCATCTTTTTGATAATCAGCATTTTACATTAATATTAATTTCCATCGGCAACGCAGTTCTTTCTTTCCTTTCCACGTTCCGTACGAGTAGTAGAAGACAAAATGAATGTAAGCGTGCAGAATATATCAAAAAAACGAAAGGTAATTAAAATAAATATTTAAAAGATATTTTATACGCAGCTAATAAATATTAATTGTTATATTAAATAAAAAATTTAATGAATATCTAATCGAAATAAATTAAAAAATGTGTTTTAAATAATTTAACCTCAATCAGAATAATTGACTTACTACAAAAATTACATCTTGCGTATAATTTTCTTTTAGTTCGTTGCTGATGGCATGTTCAAAGCTGAATTAAACGAGTTTTTAACTCGTGAACTGTCTGAAGATGGTTATTCTGGTGTTGAAGTTCGTGTAACACCAACACGAACTGAAATTATTATAATGGCCACAAAAACTCAGCAAGTCTTAGGAGAAAAAGGTCGTCGTATACGTGAATTAACTGCTATGGTTCAAAAACGTTTCAATTTTGGACCGGGTAAAATTGAATTATATGCTGAAAAAGTAGCAACTCGTGGTTTGTGCGCTATCGCGCAAGCTGAGTCTTTACGTTACAAATTGACTGGAGGATTGGCAGTGCGTAGAGCATGTTATGGTGTTTTACGTTTTATCATGGAATCAGGTGCTAAAGGATGTGAAGTTGTGGTATCTGGTAAATTACGTGGACAACGTGCTAAATCAATGAAATTCGTTGATGGTCTAATGATACATTCTGGTGATCCATGTAATGATTATGTTGAAACAGCTACTAGACACGTATTATTAAGACAAGGTGTATTGGGTATTAAAGTAAAAATAATGCTTCCTTGGGACCCAAATAACAAAATTGGACCGAAGAAACCATTACCAGATAATGTATCTGTTGTAGAACCAAAAGATGAAAAAATCTATGAGGCTCCAGAAACAGATTATAATATTCCACCACAATTAAAAGCTACTGAAGAAGTTGAAGTACAGTAAAAATCAAATACATATATATTTGAAATTCATTTTATGAAAATAAACAATTTTTTAAATGTAAATTAAATAAAATCTTTTATTTTTCAATAACTTGAAAATATTAATTGAATAGAATGAGCATTTTGGGAATAAACTATTTTTATACTTAGATGTCCTACAACCTTTTAGGTAAAGTTCAGACCTCGCCCTAGTTTGATAGCTATGCGCATCATTTTTTCGTCTATCCTTTATGTTGCACTTTACTTTGTCTAATATCTTATGCATCAATTTGACTTTTTCGACGTATATAATTATAATTTCATTAAATTCAAGATTATCTGAATAATTGTAATTCGTAACTCAGAATATGAAATGGCAGTATATAAGATTTTGATTCTTATTCAGCAAACGACGAACTCTAATGCTCAACTTTGTTGTGTTGTACGTGTACCATGCCGTCAGGCCATAACTAATATAGGGCAATATGTTTGCTCTATATATTAAACTCGAGGTCATTTTGTTATAAAAACCACATCTGCAGAACACCAATAATCGGAAACACTTTGCTGACAACTTCATCAACATGGGTATCCCAGGTTAACTTGTCATACACAAAAAGTCCTAAATATTTGATGCAGTTTATTCTCTCAAGTTTGGTATCTCCAATATATATCGCAGGATTAACGTCTATCTTGTTTTTAATATTTATATTTAAAATGTAATGCAATTATAAATCTTAAAAACTGAATGTACGGCAAGGGGCCTTGAATAGCTCGATGGTAGGTTGTCGGTCTTGTGATCTTGAGATCACGGTTCGAACCCCAGCCAGCGCACTACTCTTGCTCAAGTCGATCATTAATTTCCCATCAGCAATGTACACCAGAAACCGATTACTGATGATAAACTGGATGATATATCTGAGAAGAAATTACTGATCGGCGGTGCCATAATGGACTGAGTATCCGCGTGTACTTAATATATACTATATACATTGTATGTACAGTGCGTTTCACTTGAATAGGGCCACCTTTTTTCAATGAAGTTTTATGATTTTTTGTATTTTTTTCTCGATAATTGATTTTTTTTTTAATTCAAAACTAAAGTACAACTTCATTCTTGAATTTCAAAACGAAAAAAATAACTGGTTTTATATGTTTAACGTTAATTTTTACTGTTTATTGTCTGGTACTTAGAAAAAAGCACATTTTTGCTTGCTTCACTTGAATAAGGCCACTTGTAGTTTTGATGTTATTAAAGAAGTAGACTTTGCATTTCTAATTGAAATTAGTTTTTCTATTAAATATTCGACATTTTGTTTCTATCAATATTACATAAAGCACAAAAATTTGATTAAATTTATTAAAATGGGAAGAAATAGTGTTATCTGTAGTAGAGAAGGAAAAAATAAAAATTTATAAGAATGAAGGATACTCTAGCCGTGATATAGGCAAAAAAATTGGAAGAAGCAAAACGGTAGTTAATAATTTTTTAAAAAATATTGATGAATATGGAAAAAACATGAAAGGACGTACTTCCGAAGCAACAACTCCCCGAGACAAACGATTAATTCTTCGTGAAGCATCAAATTCCAGTAATTCTGCAGTCAAAATCAAGTTCAAGTGTAAGGTTAAAGCAAGTGTTTCGACTGTCCGGCGCATAATTAAAGCAGCTTCACATTTAAAATACAAAAAAATTAAAAAAAAAAACACTTAATGAAGTGCGGAAACAAAATCGATTACAGTTTTCTAAGCACCATATGGTATGGCAAAAGCAATGGTACAAAGTCGTTTTTTCAGATGAAAAAAAATTTAATATTGATGGCCCGGACAATTTTAATCATTATTTCCACGATTTACGAAAAGACGAACTGTTTTTAGATAGACATCACAGTAAAGAGGGTGGTGTAATGCTATGGGGAGCAGTTTCTTATTATGGAACTATCGATTTTTGGTTTTCCAGTCCACAAAAATGACTGGAATTACATATAAAAATATATTGGAAAATTCCTTTCCGAAGTTTCACGACATTTTTGGACCCATGCCTTGGATATATCAGCACGATAATGCACCTATCCACACAGCAAAGATAGTTAAAAGCTGGATTCAAAGCCAAAATGTTGAAACCCTCGATTAGCCACCCTATTCTCCAGACCTCAACATAATGGAAAACGTATGGGGGTGGTCAGTAAGAAAAGTGTACGAAGGTGGAAAACAGTTTGATGATAAGGAGTCATTAATTCAGGCCATTAAAGTCGCCTGGAGGGAAATTTCCTTAAGTTATTTGAAGTCACTATACAATTCCTTGCCGAATAGAATATATGAAGTAATTTTACAAAAAGGAGGATGTACAAAGTACTAAAATTTAATAATAATAAAAAAATTACAATTTTGTTCAAAAACTATGTGTTTGCAATCATTTACTTCCCTCCTTTATATTAATTTTTATGGTGGCCTTATTCAAGTGAAGCAAGCAAAAATGTGCTTTTTTCTAAGTACCAGACAATAAACAGTAAAAATTAACGTTAAACATATAAAACCAGTTATTTTTTTCGTTTTGAAATTCAAGAATGAAGTTGTACTTTAGTTTTGAATTAAAAAAAAATCAATTATCGAGAAAAAAATACGAATAAATCATAAAACTTCATTGAAAAAAGGTGGCCCTATTCAAGTGAAACGCACTGTATATATGTATATTTAAAAAAAAAAATTTGTACATACTAATTCGATTGGAAGAAAACCACTTTTTATTTATTACAAAAAGGTGAACAGTAAACTGCCACCATTTTCGCCCCACCTTTCGGCCATCTAAATTCTCATTAGATTGACATGTTAAACAGAACTGATTTTTCGCAAAACAAAATTAAAAACAGTTGAAATGCAATAAATTAAAATTAAAACTTTATTCATATCAAAATTTACATTTTTTTTTGTCTTAAAACCAATTCTAAAACTACATGTATGAACATTGTCAAATAAAACGAAAATGTATTTTGCTCATAACATAATAAAAGTTAAATGAAATTGATGATTTGTATGTATGTACATAGTTTACAATTTATATTTGTACATTATAAATACAGATTTTTTTTAATCACAATAAATTCTTAAATTTTCATAATTAATCAGAAGTTCAATTAAATAATCAGGATTGCTTTTACATTGCTTCCTCAAGTAGTGAAAATAAAGTCCATCGAATTTTAATAAACTACGGAGAACATTTAATCCAACAACTTGAATACAATTCGATATAAATAGAAAAAATTTTGTGAATATGAATGTCAATCTGGCATCACGTCCATCAATTATTTTCGCTTCGTTCAAATCAAGTGAATCGCGTATATTATCTGGACAATTACATGACAATAATAAACAATCAGCTTCGTCAACAGTAATTTGTTTTTGCTGAAATTTATAAATAAATTTTTAAATTTAATCACTTTTTTATTTTATATGTACATTTATATTGTAAATTTAAGAAATTTCCATAAACTACGAGTATTTTTCTACATTACTTCATAAAGGTACAAGATTGTTAGAACGACATCCGTGTTTTTTGATGGTAATAAATTTAAAATAACATTACGATTAATTTTTGGTGATGATATTTGCCAGCACAACAAATCTATACGTAGGGTATCTAATTCATTATCTTCCCCATATGGCTGATTTAAAAGTTGTACTAAAGATGATAGTTCATCTGTTTAACAAAAATTAAAATTTGATCATATACATACATACATTATTATACACATAAATATTGAATTAATAAAAAATTAACTTACATGGTGGATATTCTGGTGTAATAAAAACTAATTCATATGGATTTTCATGTTTCAATTTAAAATAAAATCTTCTTACAGGATTTTCATGTTGTTTATATTTTAATAATATACCAATGATACGTTTAAAAATTATTTTGTATAAATCGTAATAAGGCTTGAATATTTGTTTGGATAAATCGAAATAAAACGAATTAATACTAGTATCAGTATCTGTGAGAACACTTACGAAAAAATTACTATATTTTTTTGCAATAATTTCGATTGTTTGATTTTCATATTCAGTTTTCATATTATTCTAAAATTGAAAACAAAAAAATTACGAAAATTCTAAATTATAGTTGCACTAATTTGTTTCACTTACGTAAGAATACAAATCTAAACATTTTCTCAAATTAATCAAACCCTCCTCACGATCTTCTGGCTTAAAAACTTCGTGAACTATATATCGTTCATCGTAATGACGTAAATTTGGTGGTAGTGAATGTATATTATAGCGTATTACATTCGCTATTTTAAAAAATTTGCCACCTTTAGGTGCAATATATTCATGATAATGCTTGAATAGAAAAATAAAAATTAAAATACATTTTAGGTTTTCATGTGATTGTAAAAAATTATTATTTACCTTAACCATATCATATTGTAAAATATCATTACCACCAAGTGTTCCAAACAATATCATTTGACGTGGTGATAATCTCAACTGTTGTCTCAATGCTGTTTTATTATATTCTAATGTTATCAATTTATCAAAATTTAAATTGTTTGACGACCATAACTTCCAATTCCCATCATATATTAAAAAATCTGTATCGTCTGTCACTATAGCTAACGCGTTCAGTTTATTTGCTGTGTGTGCCATTTCTTGATCACATTCATTTAACACCGATACGTATAATTCCCCATATTCTTTTGCAATTTTATGTAAATTTGAAAAAAATACTGATAAGCTTCTTACTTGATAGCCACACAGATTACCACTTATATCTAAACCATTGTCAATTGCGTGTAATATTTTTACATGATCATCATATTCTTCATTACGACGAGTTAAATTTGTTACAACTTTATCTGATTGTGTTGGACCATCGGCAAAAAATATTAATTTTACATTTAAAGATTTCAATTTAGTCAAATATTGATGTAAACGTTCATTAAACAGATTATAGCGACCACCAAGTAAAATTTCATGATTATTTTTGTACACCTTATTGTGCATCAATAGTAAATCAATTATTATAACTGGTATTTCATTTGGTCTATTTCTAAAATAAAATTTTTAAAAAAAGATGCACAAAATGAATGTAAGAAATTATAAATGTTCATGATTGTAAATTGAAATTGATGAAATAAATAAATAAGTTTGCTATTGCTATTGGGTTGGGTAGACTGCTAAAGTGCTAAGTTAAGTGTTGAACAGAATTGCGACCATTGACTATCGACCACGACCAAATATTGGTCGGCGAAAACCAAAAAAAAAAAAATTAAACACAATTAAGCCCATAGCGAAATTCTGAAATATCAATTCTAAATGAGAAATACATACATATATGTAAAAAACGAAAAGGAAAGCAAAATTTTAAATTTAAGATTTATATTTATAAAAAAAAACTTATTATGCATAATCAAGTGGTAAAAGTAATTAAAATAATATAATATTCATATATAATATTTTCCTCCACTAGATTAAACATAAATTTCTTAATTTATACCACAAAAAGAAAAATTATATTTAAAATTAAACTGACATAAATACAAATAGTAAACAGATGAAGAAAAATGAAAATTGAAATGAAAAGCAAGACAAACAACATTATACCACAGACCTAAATAACGATACACAGATAGGCCAATATCGCAAAGCTCATTTTAAAAAATTTCAAGTTTGCATTTTCATCTATAAAACTTTTGATTTGAAACTTAAAATTCGTAAATTGTGAGAATAATTCTCTCCCAAAAAAAGAAATGTTTTTTTTTACTTTTATTTATTCATACATACCATGGTATAAAGAATACTTAAGGTATGCTCTCTCACAAAAGCTCTGTCGCCATTTAAAGCTTTTATTACGTCTATTGGATCGAATTTTAAACATATGATCGATAAAGTATGATAAAAAGTACTAAGTGCTGTGTTTATGTGCAGAAGTAAATACAATTTTTTAATAAATAAATACATATTATATAATAATTACATATAATTATAATAAATAATAATAGTTAAAAATATAATAAATAATAATTGGTATAAATAAATAGAATATTAGTAATAATTTGAATAAATAAATAGAATAAATAATAATTAAAAATAGTGAATAAATAATAATTAGTTAAAAATATAATTTAATTAGTTTTAATAATAAAAATGGTTTATTGTAGTGTGAGAAAATGTAATAACAGTAATGATAAAAAAGCAAAAAATAAATATATCGGACAATTTCATAGATTTCCTTCTAATCCTGAATTATGTAAACAGTGGATAAGTGCGTGTGATAAAAAAATATTAAATGCAAAAAATGCAAGAATTTGTTCCGTTCATTTTGACGAAGATAGTTTTACATTACAAAGCAGACTTTTGAATGTACCTCAAAAAAAAAAGAAATTAAATAAAAGTGCCATTCCGACATTATTACTACCGATCAAAAATGATATTTCGGAAAGAACAAAACGTGCCATTCGGAACAATAGAAAAAAAGAAGTAAATATAATTCTTAAAGAATCATCTGAGTACGTATATCGAAGTTTTATTTTTATTAGAAAAAATTATTTAATATTGGTTTTATTAATTTATTGTATTCATAGATCTAATAACCAAATTCATTTTGAAGCGGCTTCATTAAATACCTGTGCTGAGTCTGAGTCAGTACGATTTGTCGATGCCGGAAATCAAACAGAGTAAATTAAAAATATGTAAGAAAAACTATAAAAAAATAACTAATTTCAAATTTTTATAGAGGAAATCTTCAGTGTGCGTTGCAGTTGGAAATATTTGAGCTACAGAAGCAATTGCAAAATGCAAACAAAAAAATAAACGAACTTAATAATAAAATAGAAAAGTATGAAGCAGAACAAAATAAACTTGAAAATTCAATTAAACATATTTTTACTGAAGGCCAAATTAAAAAAATTAAAAGTAAGTCAAAAAATATTAAGTGGAATATAGATGATATTTCCTCTGCAATAAGCCTCTTTTCTTCTGGGCCTCGTGCTTATAAGTACATGTACAGAAAAAATTTTCCCTTACCAGGATTATCAACTTTGAGAAAGTGGGCATACAAAATCAATGTGAAACCAGGGATTCTTACAGGTGTTTTAAAACTGATGGAAAAAACAAATTTGAATGAAATGGAAAGAATATGTGTACTGTCATTTGATGAAATGAAAATAAAGTCTGGGTACGAATACGATAGAGCAAATGACTGTATCATAAGTCCAGCAAATAACGCTCAGGTGGTGATGGTTAGAGGGTTAGCAAAAAAATGGAAGCAACCTTTATTTTATGACTACGATTGCAATATAAGTGCTGATATTTTAAATAACATTATTTCAAAATTATATGATGCAGGATATATTGTAGTCGCAGTTGTTTCTGATATGGGGCCTGGTAATCAGGGTCTTTGGAAGCAACTTTCAATAGGTGTAATAAAAACCTGGTTTCAACATCCTAAAATATCTGATGGTAAAATATATGTTTTTGCTGATGCTCCTCATCTACTTAAATTGGTGAGAAATCATTTTTTAGATTCTGGATATATTGTTGATGGCAAAAATATAAACATAAATCCAATCAAAGAAATGTTAAATGTTACGAATACGTCTGATTTAAAAATTTCATATAAAATAACAGATGCACATTTAACTCCCCGAGACGCTGCAAGACAAAATGTAAAATTGGCAGCACAACTATTATCACATACTGTGTCTTGTTGCTTAAAGAGATGTATGCAAATAGGAAAGTTAAGCAGCAATAACATTATGGAATGTGCTGATTTTATTAAATTAATTAATGATTGGTTTGACGTGTTTAATGCAAAAGTGCCAGAAATAGATAGTAGAGATAGAAAAAAAGCATATGGTTTAGCATTAAATGAACAAGAAAAAATTTTACACCAAACCGATCAGTTGATTTTAAAATTGAAAGTTTCCAATAGAAAATGCTTACTTCCTTTTCAAAAAGGTATTTTAGTCAATAATCAGTCATTGAGGCTATTATACAAATATTTAAAAGAAAAGTATAATTTTACTTATATATTGACAAATCGACTAAACCAAGATGTGTTGGAAAATTTTTTCAGTCACATAAGATCCAAAGGAGGATTAAATGATCACCCAACAGCTTTACAATTCAAATATAGACTAAGATCTTATTTACTAGGTAATTTACTATTCCCATATCGCTGATGTTCTCCTTGTGTTTTGAATATTTATATGCACGAATAAATTTAATATTTTTTTTATTGCTTAAAAACTAAATTAGGACGAAATCAAACTATTATATCATCATCAAACATAGAAAGGGATGAAGATCTACCTCTAAATTTAGACTGGACGGAAATAGATGAACCAGTAATCACAAATACTTTTCTGAATGTATTGTCTGAAAAAACAATTGATGGAGGACAGGAAGAAATACCGACAAAAGATTTTGATGAACTGCATCTAGATGCCCTTGAAAACTTAGCTGGATATATAATAAAAAAGTGTAAAAATGCTGGCAAAATCGATCCAGCTACAAATGAAAATAATTCGTTTTCTTGGGTAGATGAAATTTCAGAAGGAGGTCTTATAAAACCATCAGAATCTTTTCTTAAAGAAATTGAAAAACTTGAACGAATATTTTATAATGTAAATAAAGAAAATATAAAAATAAAAACAGGTTACTTAAACCACTTAATAAATTTATCTAAAGATATTAATTTAAATGTTAAGGCAAAAGAATTATTTTTTAGGAGTAGAACATACTTCAGAATTAAGCACTTAAATTTGAATATTAGTGGAATAAGCAACAAAAGAAAAAATAAAAAGATGAAAAAAATATGTACATAATATAATTATTACTTTTTTCTTAAACAAACAATTTTAAAGTACATTGAAAAAAGAAATTAAAAAAGAATTCATAAATACATAATATAGTGTTTTTATTCCCTTTTAACTTTTAAATAAATTATTCGATCCAATTCTATCCATATGACGTCGTAAAAAAGCTTTTTTCGTGAAAGAGCATACCTAGTAAGTATTCTTTATACCATGATACATACTGCCACCCTTTTTTTTTCATACCACAATAGCCAGATATAGATGTATGTAAATGTACAGACAGGTTTTATCATTACACATAAGTTGCGTTCCTTTTGACCAAGTAAAGAACTTTCAAGTACTCGGGAGTATATTGTAAATGGAACGCAATTTTTTTACTTGGAAGTAAAAAGTAGCCTCAAATTTCAAGGCATACACATTTCTAAGGCAATGTAAATATTTGAGTGACAGTTGGCCGTACTTAAATTTAAAGCTGTCATGTATTTCAAATTTATTTTGTTGTTGATTTTAGATTCTCCATAACCTTAAACAATAAAAAGCCACCTATTGAATAACAAGTATAATAAAAATATTATAGACTTAAACCTATTTCTTTAATCTCTAACGATTAAAACACAAACACCTCTGATGGCGAATTTTGGCGTAACTAACCATGCAACTGTCAAGTAAATTACTCGAATACAAGAGGTGGTGTAGATGATCACGACTACAAGTACTTGCGAGTACTTTAATTGGTCAAAAGGAACGCAACTATATTGTCACTTCGTATACAAGGAGGCTTGGTTGTCTTTTCTTTATTTTGACTTACATCAAATACCGGATTTTATAGTTGATAGTTGGTAGATGTTAGATCTTAGATTCTGTTTATATGAAGAAATTGATAGGTATGTACAGTAATCACAAAAATTATTGGTGCTACTTGTGCACAACAAATTTCAAATTTTTACTAAATAATTCAAATTTCCTCGGTATTTTTCTTTAAAGTCAAAATTAAATAAATTATTTTCATTTTAATATTCATAATAATTTTTGGGATAGAATTAATGCAGGAATAATTTTTGGAATAATTCAAATAATATATTTGTTCTAAGAATAATTATTGTTTTTTTTAAGAAATTGTATTTATTAAAGTTTGAAAAAATAAATATAAAAATTTATTAGTATTACAAGTGTCTAAATCCAAATTACGATACTTTAATTATGCAGAAATACTTTTTGTGATTACTGTACATGTGTATATAATGTGTATACACATATAATGTAGAAGCAGCATAATTTGTAAGATGCATATTAACTTGAAAAAATGAAATCATAATCGAACAAACATGAATTTAGGGTCGAAAATAACAATGAAATAGTAACAAAGGGTCGAAAACAAAAACAAACCAAAACAAACTATAATGTGCGTATATATATATACATATATACTCGTAGGTATACATAAATATATTATATCTAACATTATGGTACAAAACAGTATATATTCCAGTATCATACATATTCTATATACTTATGTACATACATACATATTTCTTTTTCTATTGCCCAATACAAAATATGTACGCAAACAAGAAATAAAATTGGTTCCTTTTTGTACATTACCTTACGTGTATGTAAGAATGTGTATTTGAAACTGTGTTGTTTTGTTTTGTTTTATTTATATTTTCTGCTCTCAATTTTCAAAATGTACTCATTTTATAAGAAAAGCTTTGAGAGAGGTGGATTTTCGCTAAATCCACTTCCAAAATTAGCTCGGCAATGTAAAGGATTGTATTGCACACTCTGTATAATAGTTATTTTACTCTGTGATTATACGATACATACTAAAATAAAATTGAAAATATTGGCAGCACTGCAACCAAAACCAAAAAATTATAAATTAGCTCTATTTCGACCATCGACCAAAAATTGGTTATGGTTGATGGTCGTAATTTTGTGTATGTACATATGGAAGAAGAGTTTTTAAAATGTTGACAAGCGAATTTTTGGTCGATGGTCGCAATTCTGTTCATGACATTAAAGTAGGTTCTAATTATCGTTGCATACACCTCTTTTCGTTTCAGCTTGTTGAAATGAAACGAAACGAAAACATTTGCTGCGTTCCTTTTGACCAGGTAAAGTACTTCCAAGTACCCGGGAGTAGATTGCAATAGCGTAGCCACAATTCGGCTTCCAAATCGACAACGATTTTCAGTTGTCGAAATTTATCGCCTACGTACTATATAATCAAGTTGCCTAAAATTCAGCAGAAAATCGTTGTCGATTTTTACGCCGGACGCTATGATTAAAACAATTTCTAGTTTTGACGTCAAACGCCGTCAAATGTCAATTTATATTTCCTTTTAATCTTATTTTTGAATGGTTTTTAGTTGATGTGTTCTAAAAAAAATAAATAAAAGAATAATATAATAAAAAATAATTAAGAACAAAATATTAAAATGAGTTTTGCAATATTTGCAATAAATTAAGAAACATTATCTATTATCTACGCTGACGCTGAATTATGTGTGCACAAATGAATTTCACTAGGCGTAGTTCCTTGTCGATAAATTTTGACAACTGAAAAATCGTTGTCGCTTTTCGTTATCGATTTGGAAGCCGAATTCTGGTTAAGCTATAAATGGAACGCAATTTTTTTACTTGGAAGTAAAAAGTAACCTCAAATTTCAAGGCATACACATTTCTAAGGCAATGTAAATATTGGAGGGAATGTTGGCCGTGCTCCAATTTCAGCTGTCATGTATTTCAAATTTGTTTTGTTTCTATTAAACCTATTTCTTTAATCTCTAACGATTAAAGCACAAAAACTTCTGATGGCGAATTTTGGCGTAACTAACCATGCAACTGTCAAGTAAATTACTCGAATACAAGAGGTGGTGTAGATGATCACGACTACAAGTACTTGAGAGTACTTTACTTGAACGAAAGGAACGCAACTATTGTCAATCTTTTTCCTAGGGCAAGGGCAAATTATGATGTGAAGCAATGTATGGATAATTTTCTTTATACTATATTCGTATTTTTGACAGGTTAGAGCACAAAAATATCAAATCAACATACTAAATATATACATAACCTATATTACGTATCAGATATAAAACAGAATAAAGAAAATTTGCCCTAGGGCAAATAAGTTACAGTGTGTCTTTTCATACATCATTTTCGTTGATTGATGAAAGCGTAATGCACGATAAGCTAGGGCAAATAAGTCAAAGTGTGTCTCAGTCTTAGCCTAATCTATTTTTAAAATGTGTTTTTTCTCATTTTTTTGCATATAATGCGCATTTATTTTTTTATTTATAAAGTTTCCACACAGAAATGTGATACATTGGAAATAAAGCAAAAAGACCTTTCAAATGATATAATAAAACATGTACAGGGTGTCCCGCCTCGGGTGGTCAACCGGCACACAGCAGATAGGTCTCGCCGAGACAAACAAAAAATCGTTCTACAGGGGGGTTAATCTCAACCGTTTAGCCACATGTAATTAGAAATTAACGTAGGGGCACTGTAATTCCACAGCCTGTATTTTCTATGAAAAAAATGGCAAAAATCTACTAAATTATGATTTTGAAAGGCAATAACTCTTGAAAGAAAAAACACAGAGTGACATGTAAGGTATCATTAGAGAGAGAGGGGTTTTCTACAGATTTTTCTTAGACTACTTTCTTCTAGCTAGTACATCGGAGTTGTTATAGGGTGTTTCGTAGAGAAAGTGCGAAAAATCTTCATCGCCCTCTAGCAGCTAACCGGTTAAGATTACCCCCTACTGTAGAACGATTTTTTGTTTGTCTCGGCGAGACCTATCTGCTGTGTGCCAGTTGACCAACCAAGGCGGGACATATCTGCTGTGTGCCGGTTGACCACCCGAGGCGGGGCACCCTGTACATATGTCATCCTTCAAGTTTTGAAGTTATACCGTCATCAAAAGAAGTTGAAAAAGTGATCTTTAAAAAGCACGAAATTTTTACTTTATGTCCTTTCCTTCGCTTCGTTTCTGTATCACTTCTCGATTGGTTTTCTCGACTGGTAAACTCGATTTGACGTCATTATGACGTCATTCTCGATCGGCCTGTTTCTGTATCTGTGGTGAATCGAGAATCGAGAATGTAGCGATCGAGAAACTTCTCACCGATAATTTAGGTAGCGAGAACTGAAAAAGCCGTTGAATTTTAAATATTTTTGAATTTTAAAATTGTAATACGGTAATAATAATTACAATTTTATTTATTAATAATTATTAATAGTGATAATAACAATGTATATTTGTTATTATAATTATAAATTTAAGAAAAAATAGTTTTTATATATAATATTATATCTATCCTTATCTATAAAAGAAAAAAAAAAATAAAAGCGGTGTAAAAAAAATTAAGAATAATAAATTAACATACATATAAGTATATATATAATATATTTTTTATTTTTATTGTAGAGGAAGGTCAGGTATAACTAATAATATATTATAATTAAATAATATAATATATTGCACGTAAAATTTATAAATTTTTTCAAAATTTTCAAGATTTTGTTTTTTTATGCTTCTAAATAAAAACAAAAGAATTACATTTAAAGACGCAAATGGTATTTATAGTTTATAAACAAGAAGGGAAATTCGAATTCTTGTTTATTATAATTAAAACCAATCATACAGGTTTGTATTACTATATCTACATGCAAATAAAAAAATTACAAGATAGATAGATATTTTATACTACCTCTCTTTATTTACTTATTTAATTTTTTCATATGTAATAACACATGTCGATTAATATAAAAAAGCAAAATGTTTACAAAAATTTCTAAAATTTACCTGCAACAAATTACCCTTTTTTATTATCCCATATTTATCTTTTTGTTTTTTTTTATGAAATTATCTTAAATTTAAAATTGTACTAATTATTTTTGTATTTAAATATGTACACATATGTATAACCGTATAACATAAATTCATAAAATGAAAAATATTCATTAAATCGAACTGCTATATTCATACATATAAACTTTTGTATGATAGAAATTTCAAATATTTGAAATAAACGTTTAACTATGTAATTAATATTGAAATTGTAATTAATACACTAACCATTTAAATGTCAAATTGTTTCATTCCCGATATTCCCTCTCGATTATAGATACTAACCACGAATTTCTCGATTGGTGAATTTCGAGAGATACAGAAACGCAAAAATTTTTTGGATCGAGAATTACCAGTCGAGAAGCTGTGACGTCACTTTCAGTCGAGAACTTCTCGACTGAGATACAGAAACGAGGCACTTATATCTTGAGAACCTCTAATCCAATCAAAGCCTCGTTTCAAAATCTGGCGGCACCAATTCGAAAGTTTCCGCTAATCATTTTAAAAATACACCGAAGACAGACCGAGAGTTTAATCTAGATTAAATCGATAATCTAGATTAATTTTTCAGTCTGTGTCAAATTCAGTTCTGGATGACTTATGCCGCTTCTACATTCAATGCAGTGACTTCAACTTGGACTTCGACTTTCGGGTAAAAATTTAATATTTCATGAATAAAATATATTTATTTTATATACGAGGGGACTAACAAAAATTCTCCGAAAATTATTTTAAAAATAATAAAATAGCTAAATCAAATATAAATTATGAAAGTTCATTTTATTATTACTTTTCTACATAATTTCCGTTTATGTCGTTACATTTTTTTAGTCTGTAGATCCATCTTTCAAAACAGTGCTCAAAATCGTCCTTTTTTAACACTTGAAGCTGTTCATTCACTGCATTTATCACACCTTCTCTGCTTTGGTACACTCTTCCGCGAAGTGGTTTTTTGATTTTTGGAAATAGCTAAAAATCGCACTACGCCAAGTCAGAAGAATAAGGTGCTGCAACGATTTCGTTTATCCCCGACTGCGCTATAAAATTTGATGTTAATTCTGCCTTATGAGCAGGTTCATTATCATGGTGGAGAAAGTATCTTCTTAATTCACTTTTATCTCGGCCATTTAATATATTGTTAAATACTTTTGGTAGGCATATGTTCGTGTACCAGTCTGCTGTTACTGTTGATCCTTTTTCAAGTGGCACTGAAGCTATAATCTTGCTTCTGCTGAAGAAAATCGCAAACATGACTTTTCTTAATGACTTTTGACGATATGCTTTCACGGGTGAAGGTTCTCCTTTATGGCTCCATATTGATGTTCTTTTGTTTCAGGATCGTTATTATAAATCCATGTTTCGTCACCTGTAATTAAGTCATTAAAGGTATTTGAACAACCGTTCGAGAATTTATCTAAAAAAAACTTAGCGAGTTGTACGCGAGCCTCCTTTTCTCTATCGCTCAAAAGTCTTGGAACCCATCTGACACATTTTTTGCTGTACCCAAGACTGTCATTCAAGATTCTTGAAACAGTTATGGCATTTATTCCTAGCCTCTCCGCTACCATTTCTTCGGTCATTCTGGAATCCTCGCCCAATAGTTTTTTTACAGCCGCAACATTGGTGTCATCGGTTGATGTCTTTGGGCGCCCTTCACGAGGTTCGTCTTCTACATTAAAATGGCCAGTCTGGAATTTTCTGTACCACTTGTAAATAGTGTCCAGACATGGAGCATTACTACCAAAAGCAGTTTTACACTCTTCGAATATTTGCTGTTTGCTGATACCTCGACGATAACCAAACAATATCGCGAATCGTATTTCAATTTTGCTAGGAGCTGGGAATACACTAGAACTGCTTTCACCTGCTTTCCGTTTTCTCGTTTCCATCTTCATACACCTGTCTCAAATTACGTATTAACACTAATTAAGAGTCCGTCTTTCTTCATATACTGCAATTTTGCAGATAAGTCTGCAGGTAATCTGTTTTTCGGAGAATTTTTGTTAGTCCCCTCGTATTTTATAGTTTTTCTTTTATTTCAATTGCTTTTAAGAGGATGCTGTAGTGATTTTACTGATTTTGGGTAATTTGGGTACACTTTTTCTCAGCCATTTTTTATCCAATTTTTATGAAATATGTTTTAAATGAAAGCTCAAAGGGTCTAGAGTGAACTAAGCGGAACAAATTTTTCAAAAAGGTTTTAGTTTTTCTTGTACCGGACAAGGACGAGGCTTTCTTCAAATTTCAACGTGCTATGATACACCTTTTCTCAGTAACTACACCATGTATTTTTCTAAAATTTTTGTTAGACATCATTCAAAGGGTGTAGAGTGAACTGAGTGGAGCACTTTAGTGATTTTTATCCTTATTAGTCCTGTAGAACGCTTTGAAGAAAGAAGGATTTTTACAAAAATGTATAGATTTTAAATGTAATTTTTCATGGGTAGATGTTTGCGTATTATACTGAAATTTTCATATAAGGTAGTTTGAATGTTCTTTTTTCGATTTCGAAATAGAAAAATAAAATTTTTTACATTATTTCAGAATTATTAGTAATATAAAATTCCTATTTTTCACAAAAATTTTGTCATACATAATAAAAATATTTTGCATAACTTTCGGGTCTAAATATATCAATTTTTCACCGATACATTTATTCATTTTATATGAATAAAAATATTATTGTTACGAAATGATGATTACATACAATATGTACATATAATCACAGACAAATATACAGACGTGCCAATGGAACCAAAAATCCGTCATCATATAAAATGAAAAAATCGTGTGTCCCCATCTACTTTACATAAATCAAAATGATTCAATTTAGTTTACATAGTTTCGAATCCATAAAAATAAGATTCAAATAATACCAAACTTTGAACTTGAAACAAACTTTAAATGAATGTTAATATATAGTACAATATATATTCATTTTTACACATTTAATACATATGTTCATAAGTTTGTACAACCAGGGGTGGGTTCGCTTAAGGTGATTGGTGATAGGTGATAGGTGATAGTTAAAAAGTGATCACCGAAAAGTAATTGTTCGTGTAAGGTGATCACCAAAAAAGTGATGGAAATTGAAACACGGCGAATTCCACAGTATATTTATAGTTGTCAAACGTCAATCAAAACAAATAAAAATTTAAATTGTGAATAAGAATAAAAGAGTATTCAATCACGTTTTCGTCTATAGCATTTTTTATTACAGATTCTGAAAATGAATCTCAAATAAAAATAATTAGAAGAAAAATGCGAGATAGCAATAGTCCCTTCGAATTACCGGATGTTCACTAAGTTGCAATTATTCATGGAGAATTTCTTTGTAAAAATAACGCAATATTACAAAAAAATTTAAATAAATTATATACCGTCAACAGCAAACACCAATTGATTGTATGTGATTATGAGTATTTTTTGGTTAGGTAGAAGAAGAATAATAGTAGAAATTAGAAAAGTGACACCTCAAATGCTATCACCTCAAAGTGATAACATTTATACTATTTTCAGAAATCGAAGTCAGTATTGTGCTTATGGAAATAGTTACCCGATGAGATTCTGATAACTTCACATATATTTTGTAGGAAATTCTGAATAATATATCTCTGTCAACCCTGAAGAAGGTACTTTTTAAAATATGTTAACAGGATGTTCCAAATTGTGCATAAATAAATTTATAATTTTGTTCACAAATAATTCTTAAAAGGGAGATTCTGTACAAATTTCACATTCCTGTAAATTTATATTTGATAAAAAAGTAGCATTATTTGAAAATATCATAAAAATGTTCGGTTTTTAAGACAAATTTTAATTTTTGTTTGCTGATTTTTTCATTTATAATAATGAATCACCCTGTTTTTTTTGGGAAAAAGAAATACACCATTCCCTTTGATGTTGCCTATCACACAGCGTGAAGGCAACTGATTTAATCAGTTAACACCATTTTGGTTATATGAAAAATAAAAAACCGAACTATAAAATATGAAGTCGTTGCGCAGCCGATGTCCACTCAAAGTATAAAATGTTGATTGATTCGTGTCAGCGGGAAGATGGGCATAAAAGAAAATGATGATAATTCAGGGTTACCGTAGCTACTGGGAGTATTGATTAAATTTATAAAAAAAATATGAATTTTTGATTAAACCATATTCAGTATTTTTAATTTTATTTATAAAATTATGTGTTCAGTATCAATTTGATATTAAATTTTGTATACATACGTACATACATTCATTTTCATATTTGTTTATTTGTCCATTTTCTTCTATTTTGTTCCCTTTATGTACTTGTTAATGATTTCGTTACGTTACCGTTACATTCTGAATTTTATTTTTTGTTTTGTCTTTTCTTAGAATAAGAAAGAAAATTATTTACAATGCAAATTGCTATCATATTATTCAAATTAGCTTGTTATTATATGTTATTTTGTAAAGAAATGAACATATTTCATAAAATTTCCCAAAATGTCACAAAATTACCTGTTTTTTTGTAAAATCTAAAAAAAAAGTTTTTTGCAAACTGCAGCCCTTCATAATATTCAATTTAAAATATTTCCCTCGGATTTAAATTGAGATCTGATCACCCCACACACGAGACAGATTTATACAAACGCAATGTGAAAGAATATAGAAAAGCATGCCTATCTTGCCTGTACTGACTTCGATTTCTGAAAATAGTATAGTGATAGTGTCACCATACGTGAACGGAAATTTGTGGTGAATATCACCAATCACCTTACGCGAACCTACCCCAGTACAACTAACAAAGCGTATAGCACATAGCACCCATTCACCAGGAAACAATATAAATTTGGTACTGTATTGAATTTATCAGTGTATTTACATACGCATTTACGCACAAATTTTAACATTTAACAGTATATGTAGTAGTGTCGAATGTCTGCTTTGCCTGTGCTTTAATAATTATACGCAAACGTATTTGCAATAGACAGAGTAAATTTGTTTTTGTACATTTCAATCTATGTGCTATCGCAGACAATATTATACATAAAAACATTCCCTTATATATATATTATTTGTGGTGCTAAGTGCTCTACGCTATACGAATACTTCAGGTTTATTTCTTTCATTCTTTTTTTTCTTTTTGATGTGTCTTTTGCTATGCCACTATCTTGACACACAATTACATATATATGTGCAGTATGTATGTAGTATGTACACTATTGTGCATGGATAGAAAAATTATTTCAGGTTTTGTTAAGATAATTTTTAATCAATTTTTGACTTGAACATTTAGAATATTATTTTCTAAAAACGGACAAATAATAAGGGTATTCACGGTTTGGTCTTGTATCATTGTAAACGATGTAAACTCGTACAACCCTACACCTATTGTAAACATCTTCAATGTAATTTTTACCTACACTGCTTGAAAAATTTACAATGCTGAAACCCATTGTATGCGGTGTATATTACTATTGTTTACTATTGTATATGCCATTCTGGCATTAAATGCTAAAATAATTTGATTAAATTTATTTTTATATTTCAGCTGACATATGTTATTAATTTGCTTGATTTCAATACAAAGCTTGCGTTCACGATATAGTGTAATGTGTAAGATTTGGGTGTATGTAACACTTTTTACACTCTTACAATATTTCGTGAATACTTCTAACATTATAAGCATTTAGACTGGCCTGTGCAGTGATAATTTTTATATTTCGTTCTGTATGGTACACGTACACTATAATCACAAACAATAAACATGTTCATAAAAGGGTATTTTATGTATACAAATTTGTTTTTATTTATACAACTTGATATACGCATACACATCATTATAAATCATTATGGTGTACTATCTTTACTGTGGCTATACCACAAACAATCAACATACCAGATATCCAGCCTTCATATAAATTTCTTATATAAACCAAACCAGCTCCGCTAGCAGAATTTTTCAACCTCTAGCAGACTTACATGTTCGAATAAGACGTACAACATCTTCAAACATTCTGCCAGCGTATTCTGCTAGACAAAAAATGTTTGAAGGTATGAATTATACCAAATGAAATTGTCTTGTTTTTGTTTTTGTTCTCATCTTTCTATTTTATTTTATATACAGTCTATCATCTATAGATACATACATATTATATATATATATAATATATATGAATCACATCATATGAAATAGGAAGTAGGTTGCTTCGTTGCTTGTTTTGTGTTGTTTTCTTTTTTATAGTTTGTACTTTAATACAATATATACCTATTATAATATATGAATATGTATATAATAATGTATATTTATATACCTACATATATAAGTATAATAATATGCACAGGCACACAAATTTTGCTATTATATGAAATACGGAATGTATATATATGTAGATAGGATTATAACAATAGGCCTTTTCGTAAATTCAGTTCTAAGTTAGATCTTTTTTGCAGTTCGTTCGAAAAATATTAACTGCAAAAGCAGTTCGATAAGTTTTGCACTGCAATGCAGTGAGTTCGAAAACTATAAAATGCAAAACAGGCCTGAAAGATCTTAACGCAAATAAGCAGCGTGATTTGAAACACTGCATATATGCTACTGACAAGTGTACTGTCGAAGTTATCTACCACTTCATTCTTTAAAACAGCTAGATTGTACGTACATAAATTTTTTACAAAAATAAAATAAAAAAAACAATTTTTTAAAATAATAAAAAAATAATTTTGAGATTTCGAACTTCTTGTATTAATTGTATTAATTGGTTTAAAAAGTTTTATTCTTTATAATGTCAGATTCAAGTGAAGATATTGAAAAATTACTTAAGTAAGTATATTAAAATTGAGATTAAAATTCATATTTTCAATAAATAAAATTGTACAATACACATCGAACACATTATTTTTCAATATTATAATTATTATTGTTGGTTATCACTTATCATTCAATTTTTCGTTCGAAAATGCAAAATGTCAGAAGTAAAAACTCTTAACCATTGCGTTTGCAGCGCTGCTTTATTTCTGCAGACTGCACATTACTGTTCTAGTACTATTTTTAAGATATGAAAGAATACACAGTGCAGCCTGCATTTTCGAAAAAGCCTAATAATTTTTATTTGCACATTTTTCATTCAATCTTATTTAGATTTTCAATGCGATGAGTTATATTTGTGTAGCGGAGTTAGGGACGTAACGATCCAAGTAAATATGAGTAGGTATCGATACTTTCGTTTCGATACCAAGTATTTTTGTAATCGAGTACTCTCTTCCGATTATTTACTTGGTATCGAAAGAAAAGTACTCGGTATCGAAAGAAAATAATGAAAACGACCCACTGTGCTTGAGCAAGGTTGAGTGGAATTTGACAATTTACTTCGATTCAATTTACTGCATGTTTTTTATGTAATCTACTTTAATTTCTATAAATATCTATAAATATCTTTCAAATCCTGTTATACCACTAAGGAATAATCCTTTCGCTGAATGGGATGACATGAAGTTGATATACCCCATGCTACACAAACATGCATTGCAGTATTTAATTGTTGTAGCTACGTCAGTGCCTTGTGAAAGCCTGTTTTCTAAAGCTGGTGCTACTGTGTCGCAAGCAAGGAATAGATTATCTCCGAAATACTTGGAAAAATTATTATTTTTGGGCAATTTAGATAAGGAAGAGTTTTTTTCATAAAATTTGTAATTGTAATTAATGTTAAGCCCGTTTTCGGAATTACACAGTTCACATTCATAACTTACACTTATTTAAACTATACAAAATAATTTATAATAAACAATTTATTTCATGATGGTGATATCTTGCATTTGCATGACCCAAATAAGTTTAAATTTTTGAAGTGAAGTGTTTAATTCCAAAAAGTAGTATAACATGTTATTTGTTATTTCTTTAAAAAGAATGTTAAAAAATTATAACTTTTTTCTGTAGTAAATAAAATCAAAAAAACAAAAAAAAATTTCAATTTTATTAATTTATTTTTATTTTATAAAAATTTATACATGGCTGTGAGGTACTATACTATATGTCACATTACTAGAAATGTGTAGTAGTATAGAATTTTATTGTATTCCTTCCTAAGCATAATATGTACATTATAATTCGTAAAAGTATCGATATGAGTAGGTATCGATACCTTGGGTGTACTCTTAACAGTAGTATCGGAAAATGATTTGAGTAGTACTCATATGAGTAGGTATCGATACCATGCAGGTATCGTTACGTCCCTAAGCGGAGTAACATTGATAAATATTATGTTGATTGTTTGTGGCTATACTATACGTGACTATACGTATGCACATTGTGTGTATACAAAAACCAGTGTTGCGTTTCTGTATCTCAGTCGAGAAGTTCTCGAATGAAAATGACGTCACAGCTTCTCGACTGGTAATTCTCGATCCAAAAAATTTTTGCGTTTCTGTATCTCTCTAAATTCACCAATCGAGAAATTCGTGGTTAGTATCTATAATCGAGAGGGAATATCGGGAATGAAACAATATGACATTTAAGTTGTTAGTGTGTTCAATATTAAATACATATTTAACCGCTTTTTTCAAATATTTGAAATTACTATCATACAAAAGTTTATATGTATGAACATATGAATATCATATTTTTAACCAATATTTTTCATTTTATGAATTCATATTTAATTACAAAAATTTTAGTACAATTTTAAATTCAAGACAATTTTATAAAAAAAAACAAAAATATATATGCGGTATAATAAAAAAGGATAATTTGTTGCAGGTAAATTTTAGAAATTTTTGTAAACATTTTGCTTTTTTTATATTAATCGACTATGTTATTACATGTGAAAAAATTAAGTAAGTAAATAAGGAGAAGTAGTATAAAATATCTACTATCTTGAAATATTTTTATTTGCATGTATAGTAATGTAATACAAACCGGTATGATTGGTTTTAATCGTAATAAACAATAAAAAATAAAGGATGCGAATTTCTCTTCTTGTTTAGACACTGTAAATAACATTTGTGTCTTTGAATATAATTGTTTTGTTTTTATTTAGAAGCATAAAAAAACGAAATCTTGAAAATTTTGAAAAAATTTTTAAATTTTACGTACAATATATTATATTATTTAATTATAATATATTATTAGTTTTACCTAACATTCCCCTACTATAAAAATAAAAAATATATTATATGTACTTATATGTATATTAATTTATTATTCTTAATTTTTTTTACACCGCTTTTATTTTTTTTTTCTTTTATTGATAAGAATAGGTATAATATTATATATACAAATTATTTTTTCTTAAATTTATAATTATAATAACAAATATACATTATTATTTTCACTATTAATAATTATTAATAATTAAAATTGTAATTATTATTACCGTATTACAATTTTAAAATTCAAAAATATCTAAAATTCAACGGCTTTTTCAGTTCTCACTACCTAAATTTTCGGTGAGAAGTTTCTCGATCGCTAAATTCGCGATTCTCGATTAACCACAGATAGAGAAACAGGCCGATCGAGAATGACGTCATAATGACGTCAAATCGAGTTTACCAGTCGAGAAAGTGATACAGAAACGAAGCACAGTAAACAGTAAACGCGAGTAAACAGCGAAAAACGGTGTTTTGATTGTGGAACAATAGGCCATATAAGAGCAAATTGCCAGAAAAATGCATCTAGTAGTAACAAATCATCTACTATCGTTGAAACTGTTCGTAAAAAAAAAAAAAATGAAATGAAAAAGGAATGTAAGTTCTGCCGAAAATTAGGTCACGAAGAAGACACATGTTGGATCAAACGACGGGTGGAAAATAAAACTGTTAATTTTTGTAACGAACCCCTTGTTCATAACAATACTACTTCAATCGTAATTAATGGTGTACAACATTATTGTATATTAGATACCAGTTCAGATTGTTCGCTAATTAGAAGTGACATAGCAAAAATAATCAGCTCTAAAAGAGAAAAGCATTTTTTTTATCAGTACGTGGAATCAATAAAGATCCTATTCTTTTGACAGAGAAAATTAACTTAATAGTCAAATTTGAAGCTGTTGTTGTTGAAGTTAGTGAAACATTTTCGTAATTATCTGCTGACATACGTTTCACTATAGTTACTGATTGTGCTGAAACTCGTACAATCCTACACCTATTATAAACATCTTAAATGCTAAAATAATTTGATTAAATTTATTTTTATAATATTATAGCTGGCATATGTTATTAATTTGCTTGATTTCAATACAAAGTTTGCGTTCACGATATAGTACAATGTGTAAGATTTGGGTGTATGTTCACACTTTTTACGCTCTTACAGCTCTTACAATATTTCGTGAATACCTCTAACATTATAAGCATTTAGACTGGCATTTAGATTTTTATATTTCCTTCTGTATGGTACCAATGGTACACTATATCACAAATAATAAACATGTTTATCAAAGGGTATTTTATGTATACAACTTGTTATACACATACACATCATTATAAATCATTATGGTGTACTATCCTTACTGTGGTCTATACTATACGTGACGTATACAAAATATACAATGTATACAAAAACCAGTGTAGGTATATATTTTTTTTCACACAAAAAAAGGAAAAAAATGAAAGAATAACTAGCGATACATATTCTTTCAAAATTTAATGCAAACATTTAATAGGGTTCAATGTCCAATATTATTGTTATTATATACCACATATAATCCTTATCTGTGTTTATACATAGGACTAAATGCTACCTGAAAGACAACATGTACTATGGTTATGGTAGCATACCATCAGCAATAATATTATTATATTCATATAAAAATGTTTATGATATTATATATACTACCAAATTGCTACAAATAAATCGTATATTTTCTATTATTGCATGTAAATATACGAATTAACCCAAACACACTCAAATCAGATTGTTTATATGTATGCGTATATAATTTTATGAACCATATTTTAAAACTTTTAGCGAATGCAAGAACAATCGAATATTAACGTATATTTTGAATTTAAATATATCCAAGACTCGAATCTGGACTAACAATAGGTCAAAGATAATACAGTCTTACTAGATGAACCATTTCATTTTTTTTATTTAAATGTTTGTATGTTTGCCAAAAATAAAGATCGAAAAAGTTTTTCGAAACAATATCGAAAAAGAGAGAAAGTTTATAATTCAGGAAAGATGTAAATATGAGAGAAAAATAAGAATATTTATATAGAAGAATTAGTTTGTGAGTTGCATGACTGGTTTACTAAATTTTATATGGTTTTGAGTGGTACCATCACTTATTTGGGGTGCGTTCATGAACATTACTTTAACCATAGACATGGTGTAGTATAGTTTAAGCAAAGTTATGTTAACTTCAAGTGGTTTTTGAACGCGATTTTTACCATAGTAGTAGCAATAAATTATCATTCAGCTGTCAAGTCAAGTTTAAAAAATTTTTACATATTATAATTATTATATTTTTTGTTTGTCAAAAATTAATTATTTTTTAAAAATGAAGTTTAAAACAAAATTAATTAATTTCAAATAAATTAAATTGACATTTTCACAATTCACAACAAAAAATGAAATGACAAACGATTTTTTATTGTCAATGTCATTACCACTTAAAGGTTTACTATCGTTACTATCGTTAATCATGCTCTCGAGCAGGGTTAATTTTTGACATCAAATAGTTAAAAATTTACTTTACTACAGATGTTTATGAACGCTAAAAATTCATGTTGGTAGTTATGTTTTACTATGCCACCACCATTTTGAACGACAAATGATAACTATAGTTAACTATAGTAACGTTTATGAACGCACCCTTGATATGATATTATACTGAATAAGTAAAAATAAATGGATATTTTGTACGCAAATGCTTTAGAATACAACAATTGACAATAGGGCTGTTTCAATTTTTTTTTTTATTGTATTGAGTTGATCGTCGTATTTAATATATGAATGACTTGAGAAAGGAGGTATTTCATATTTCATGTATTTTTATATATGTATGTATGTGTTGTTATGTTAATATGCCTTGTCGCGTGCTATATGATCTGACATAAATTACTACTACTACTTCTAATTGAAATACATATATAGAATTGTATTTATATCAAAGACCATATAAATATATACATTTATATGGTCTTTGGTTATATGTATTACCTGTATAGGTTTACATTATTTTCTGATGTAGGATTGTAGAATATTTAGCCACAGAGGTTTTTACGTATGCATACATTATAATTACTGTAGCATTTGTACTGTACTCTATACATTTATATGGTCTTTGATTATATGTATTACTTGTATAGGTTTACATTATTTTCTGATGTAGCATTGTAGAATATTTGGCAACAGAGGTTTTTACGTATGCATACATTATAATTACTGTAGCATTATACCAGAGATACTATATAAATACATATAAATATGTTTTTACATAGTATCACAGATCAGATACACTTATCTGCGATAGTATATAGTATCTTTGATTATACATAATATATGTATATGTATACATATGGATATATTATGGTTTTATTTTGTTATGTTTTTGAGTTCATTGACTTATGAATGCAAGATACGATTATATATTATCATATCCCGTGAATTGAATTTCTTCTTGAAATTTTTAATGAATGTCTTTTTTAATGTTTGGGCCTTAGGACTTCTGAATACATAAAGTATTATTCTGATTTATGATCATAATATAAAAATTTAAAAATCAGGTGTTTTGAGCATTACCACATTTTTTTATAGACTGAGTCAATTTTTTTTCTATAACTAAGTAAAAATTGATATTTTATTTTCAATTAATATGGAACATAATTTATAAATATGTCTATTTTTCTAAATCTTAAGGATAATGAATTTTAAATTATTTACAATATTTTTTAAAAACAGAAAGCTTAAGAATATTTATTTCAAAATTTTTAAATTTTATTTCGTTGATGTTTTTTGTGTGTGGTATAAAGTATATACTCAAAAAATTCTAAATACTAGCGCTGATGAACATTTAATTAGATTCAATGAAAATTGATAATTATTTGTAGCTTGAAAAATATTATATATATATAGGTATATATAATAAACAACATGTCATGAAGTCGAAAATAAATTATTTGTAAATTTATGGATTTTTATGATTGAATGCAATCAAATTTTTTTCATTTATGTTTGTTTGAAAATAAATTATTAAGTAGAATGGGCCTATAATTCTAGTCCTAGAAATATTTTGGAGATCCGTATTATCAAAATATCTTCAGTAGTGATTCAAAAAATTATGTTTGAAAATAACGTGGAATAGGTTTACGTATAGTAAATTATAATTGCTTATTTGATTTTTGAATTCAAAATTTACCTTTGTATTTTAACATTTCTATTAAATTGATAGCTCAACTATTTAATATCATTCTTAAACCAACGGTGCGATTCTGCATAAGAGATCTCTTATTCCTCTTATTTCTCTAAAGTTTTGGTGAAATATATTTTTTAAGAGGAATCGTTATTCTGGATAAGAGATTCACCTCATAAAATGACATAAGATTTACCATAGATTTTAAACCCACCTTATTCAATTTACTACTTCTACTTGTCATATACAAAGATAATGTAGGTACACTGTATTATCATCTTTGTTATTTGTAATTATTACAATTTTTATTATTATTTTATTATTATTATTATTATTTATAATTTTTACAATGTTTATTATTATTATTATTATTATTATTCATAATTATTATAATAATTATTATTCAATTACTACTTGTTATATACAAAGATAATGTAGTTCCACTGTATTATCATCTTTGTTATTAGTAATTAATACAATTTTTATTTTTTTATATTACAATTTTTATTACTATTTTATTATTATTACTATTATTATTAATATTATTATTAATATTATTATTATTAATATTATTATTATTAATATTATTATTATTAATATTATTATTATTAATATTATTATTATTAATATTATTATTATTAATATTATTATTATTAATATTATTATTATTAATATTATTATTATTAATATTATTATTATTAATATTATTATTATTATTATTATTATTATTATTTATTATAATTATAATAATTATTATTATTAATACAATTCTATTATTATTATTATCAAATTAATTACAATATGTACGATACGAATACAATATTTGAATATCAACAATATAAATAAAATAAATAAGAGATATAAGAGGTCCTCATCGATGACCTCTAAAGTTTAGAGATTTTTGTCCGTTCAAACAGAATTTTTCGGTTATAAACGTTCAAAAGTAGAATGTCAAAATTCATTAAAAAATTCACCACTGAAGTTAAGAGATCAGCTGATCACATCTCTTATCTAATTTAATTTAACTCCTAAAAGTATGTATTTGTAATGTAATTTGCACTAAAAACGATAAGAGGAATAAGAGAAATAAGAGATCTCTTATGCAGAATCGCACCGCAAATTTTAAAACTTAAACCATTCATTTAAAAAGTGCAAGAACTGGTCAGTTCTGCATGGTGCGGTCATGGAGTTGGCAAAAAATAGGAAGTTAATCTGACCTGCCTATACTTTAGAATATATTATCAGAAATTTGAATAGCCTCTGACATTTAGTATTAGCACTATTAGTCATAAATATTTTTATACAGCATTTTTTTTTAACAAAAGTTTTAAAATTGCATGTATTTTTAATTCTGTTTTTTTCTATAAAATATATGTAACTTTGTTTTGAACTTAAATGAACCTAATGAATTCGGACAAAAAAGCGATGAATTATCAATCGTCTTTTAATACAGTTGAAATTATACAATATTTAAATATTTTAATAGTTGATATTATATTTAATTATTTATTATTATAATTATATATGTATACACTAAACAGATTTATGGATTTATAATGTTTCGAGGATGCATTTCCCATTATTAATTGATTAGAAATTAAATGCCGTGTAAAAGTAGTTGTGAACAATACTGTGCATCCAGTTTTAGTTTAACTATAGTTGGAAGACAGTTTTCAAATTAAAAAATTTTAAAATTAAATATATTACTTTATGTATATGATTTATAAAGTATAATATTAATATGCAAATTATGTATAAAAATATCTAAGAAAGTCATAGCAAAGCAGAAGAAAAATTTTGATCACGATCAAAGTGGATTTTGCACTTATAATAGTGGTAACGTAGTAAATGAATGATATATCCTTCAAATATAGATATTGTGGTATCTTAAAAGGATATTTGCTTGAGGCCTGTTACCTATCAAAATTGTTATTTAATTCTTTTCAGAGGAAAACCATCAGAGTGCAGTGTAATTGATAAATATTCGGTAATTATAAACTTTCGCTGTCAGCTAGTTTTTTTTAAACATTAAAAATCGAAAAATATATGAATCTTCATGATTCTAGTCTCAAAATGTTCCATTTAACTTCGGATTTATGAAAAAAGTATAATAGTTACAGTTTGATGCGGAGGAGAGTGTGTTGTGAATGTTGATCAGTGTTAACGAATGACGCTAATTATACAGCACTTTTCATACTCTTTTAGCATCCCCGCACCCACCTGCCAAAATTCTCTTTTTTTCATTTATATTTTATTTTTCATTTTATAAAATTTTTCAATCTTACTAATGAAAAATTACTCATGAGTAATCACCACCCACCACCCCCCACACCACTCCCCGCATCAAACAACCACTATTATATTCTATTCATAAATCCGAAATCAAACCAAAGTTGAAAAAAAAGCAAAAAGGTTGACTTTTCAATTTTTTATGAGTAAAAAACCAGCTGATTGCGAAAGTGTATATGTATTTACCAAATAATGTATTCATATATCTATGAATAACTAAAAGGTTCCAATTTAACATTACACACAAATATTTTCATAAAGAAATATGTTAAGAAAGGTCATTGATACTATATACATTATAGATCCTGATATACATCATTGAACAATCTATTTTTATAATTACACTTGTATGTATGTGTACAAAATACCATATATACGATGTATACATACAATCATGTATATCGCATAAACAGCACATTCATTGCATATAGTATTTACTATTATCTATTCTGCATAAGCAAGCAGCATGTTGTTATTAATGTCTAATATGTCATGTCTATTATGTATGTATTAGAATTAGTTTTTACATCGCATTCACTGTTATACCAAAGAACTATATAATATACCATGATATAATATATTTTATATATCGGTCTTTGGTTATATCAGTTATATCAAACTTGTTTATTCATGTTATATGCTTTATGTATGTATGTGTACGAGATCGTCTTCAATTCAATATGGATCCTTACATATCCTTATGCAAGAGCATAAACCATACATGGAAAATAAATATATATGATCAAAATCTCTCAAAAATGTTCAAATTTATATTTATATGTTCCAGCCAATGATATTCATTTATTCTATTTTCAATACTCAAAATATACATTTACATATAAATAACACTTATATGTGTGGAATATCATATGAATTAAATGTACATTTTAAATAGCATTGTGTATTGTTTAGTGCTGCAAAACATTGACAGGTGTTCATTTCATTTGTGAGAGCAAATATTTATAATAAATGAGAACAAATTCGAAACACTATGGTCCGTCTACACAATTAGTTTTGATAACTCGATTTACAAAAACAATTCCATTATATCACAGACTGTCAGACACATTTATTGAAATCATTATAATTGTGTACAGGGTACATAACTAAAAGGAATTCGAAAAATTTTGTAAAACTTTTTTGATTTTGATGAAGCTTTTTCGATCTTTATCATATATGTGAGTGTGTCGTTTTTGGAAAAATTACCACTTACACTAAAAAGAAAATCTATTGGGAAGAACTACTATTATCTTTGCAATAGGTCCATATGAATTTAATTTTGTTACATATTTGAATATATGCAGAGAAACATCTGTATATTGTCTGTGATTCAATGCAGTAAACTTGTTAGCTACTTTTACATGTTAAGCCACAAACAATATAATATAACCAGACTCTCATTGTGGTATAGTTCATTTTAATAGAGAAAATTTAGTTGGACGATGTTGTCTCGTCCAAGTAAAATTTATGTTATACAATTGCATATCCGATACACCAATCAACATTTTATTCAACTCTTTTTGTTATAAAAGAATCCACCAAATCCACTCAACTGTAATAATAAAAATGGTGAAATTGTCATCTTACATTATTACATATACCATATTAATCCTATATACTATATACATACATATATACACATTTTGTAGTTGATGGTAATACAATGCATTTAAAAAATTAGGGTGAGAAATTTTAAATTTCTACATATAAATATAATATTTATGTATGTAAGGTGTGTGATGTAGCTGCATATACTCGTATATAGATAGGAGAAAAATGATGAGAAGTATTCCTTTCATTATAAAATGATTTAGATTTTTCATATCTGTACATGATTGTTTTGTTGCTATATCAATTAACTCCACTTCCTTAATATTACAGGTCTTAATATTTAAGCACTTTTCAATGTGGTATATGTGTGGTTGTATACTATTTGTTTATGTTTGTACGATTTTTATTTGTAATTAGTTTGCTCATTTTGAATTTTTTATTTATTATTTTTCAATGTATATTGATGTTGCTTAACAACCATAATTACTTATAAAAGTCTTTTATATCCATATCTTATTTTTATCATTAATTTTTAATATTTTTCAAAATAATCAAAATAGTAAATTAGGTTTGATTGAAGAATTTCCCAAACGGAGTTTTTATCTGCATCAAAAAAAAATCCTAAATATGCAGATTGAATAAGTGTATATATAAAGAATCAAAGAACTTAATGTAATTAAAGAAAAAAACAAACGTGTAGTTTACATTTTGAAAATAATTATTTTTTTTGGCAAGAAATTTCCGAAGTTAAATTATATTCCCACTCGTTTTTTACTTCGTGAATATTACATGTTTAAGCACTATTTCTACTTCTACAGTACAAACTGTTTATTCAAAATAAATTTCTAAATGAAAATTGTTTTTTAGATGGTATATTATATTATCTTTTTTTAAGGAGTCAATCGATTTGAAATGCACCCGCATATTTTTAAATATATTGAATAAATTTGAATTTTTAGAATTAAGAATAAAAAAAATATTTTCAGTTATTCTAAAATTTATTCTACTTATCGACATATTATTTTGCAGATTATTGTGTGGTAGGATGTGTAGTATACAGATTAAGAATATTATACTTTACACTAATAGCACATAACAAAACTAAATAATAAAATGAGAGATTCACTACACTCTCCATAAATTATAAAAATATAGTTCTTATGTTAAGTAGGCAGATAACCATAATTTCAGTCAGTCTTGTATAAGCGATAATAAAATAAAGTCATACAAAGCAATACATGGCGCAGCCGGTAGGATACCCTTGAAGTGACCTTATAAAAAAATTTTTTTTTTGTGAAAGTAAAGTTAAAAAGAAAAATCAGATGATAGAAAATAATTAGTTGAATAATTAATAAAATAGTATGAAATTATGAATATTGTGAAATAAAAAAAAAAAAAAAAAAAAATAAAATACACTTAAATACATGTAAAACGTTAATGGGAATTGTGAAAATTGGTGAAAAGAGTTTTTTGAAAGGACCACGAGGAAGACCACCTAAAACAAGAATTATAACCATAATACAAAATATGGATCATTTAAGAAAAGTTAATAAATTAGATTTAAATGGAACAAATTTGGCTGAAAGTTGGAGGGTTTTCTTTCAAAATTTCGAAATTTTTATGACTGCAGCCGAATTAAATAAAAAGTCTGATGAAATTAAAGTGGCAGTGTTTCTAAATGCTATTGGTCCAGAAGCAGTTGAAGTATTCAATTCTTTCAATCTTTCGAAGGGTGAAAGAGAAAAATACGCAGAAGTAGTGAAAGCATTTGAAACATTCTGCAAACCAAAAAAAAATGTGGTCTATGAATCGTTCATGTTCTTTAGTAGAAACCAGTCACAAGGAGAACCATTTGATAATTTTCTGATGGATCTGAAACGGCTAGTGAGAACATGTGATTTTGGGGAACAAGAAGAACGGATGATACGTGATAGGATTGTAATTGGAGTAGCTGATAAAAGTGTACAAAAGAAACTACTGGAAGTAACAGATTTGAATTTATCGAAGGCAATTGAACTATGTAGAACACAAGAAGCAACACAAGCACAGACAAAACACATGCAAACGGGTAACAGTTTAAGAGATGACGTCACAAATATAGATAAGTTAAGTATACCAAAAACACATTGTAACAATGATGTAAGTATATCAAAAAATTTTCCAGTAGGAAAAAGAAAATTTAATAATCATAAAAATAACAGTAATAACAGTTATATTAATTTTAGGCAAACAAACAATAGAAACAATAGAAACAATAAAACAAATGAAACAAATAATATGAATATAAAAAAAAATTGTAAAATACTACATAATTGTAATAAATGTAAAAGAAAACATGAATTAAGAAAATGTCCAGCGTATGGAAAAAAATGTAACAAGTGTGGTGGAATAAATCATTTTGCTGTGGCATGCAACACAAATGAGGTACGTGAACTTAAATATAATATTAACAACAGTACAAGTAGTTTGTATATTGATGTAGTAACAGCAAAATCAAACATTAATGATGAAAAATCGTGGTATCAAGATATATTTATACAAAATTCCATTGTTAAATTCAAATTAGATACTGGTGCGGAAGTTAACGTACTTCTTTTACAAATATTTAAAAATTTTAAAAATTTAAAATTAGAAAAATGTAATATTAAATTAGAAGCATATGGTGGTTCAAAATTAAAAATAGTCGGTACAGTTAATTTAGTGTGCATAGCAAAAAATGAAGTATCAAAACTAAAGTTTGTTGTAGTAGAGACAAACTCAGTGCCTATTCTGGGACTTCAAGGGTTTTTAAAGTTAAAGTTAGTAAAAAGGATAGATGATGTGAGCGTATCTAAAAATAAAGAAGATTTTATAAAAGAAAACATAGATGTATTTGAAGGGCTAGGATGTTTTAAAGAAAATTATAGGTTAAAAATCAAACCAGGTGCGAAACCAGTTATAAAAGCTGCACGGCGAATACCTCTAGCTCTAGTAGAGCCATTTAAAAAAGAACTAGAGAAATTAGTAGAATATGGTATAATAGAAAAAGTGAAAGAGCCTTCAGAATGGGTATCTAATATAGTTATTGTAGAAAAACCAAATAAAAGTTTAAGAATTTGTCTTGATCCGAAGGAACTGAATAAAGCGTTATTACCTGAAAACTATACAATTAAATCTTTTGAAGAAATTTCTGTCAAGTTAAGTAACAAAAAATATTTCACGGTGTTAGATTTAAAAGACGGTTACTGGCAAATTAGTTTAGATGAAAATTCAAACAAATTTTGTACGTTTAACACTATATTCGGATGTTATCGGTTTAATCGCCTACCTTTTGGAATAAGCGTTGCACCTGAAATTTTTCAAAAATATAATGAAGAAAATTTTGCAGATATTGAAGGGGTCGAGATATACATTGATGATGTTATAATAGGAGCAAATACTTTAGAAGAACATGATAAAATACTTTTAAAAGTTTTAGAGAGAGCTAGAGATCGTAATATAAAATTTAATCCCAAAAAAGTACAATTTAGGGTAAATAAAGTAAAATTTTTAGGGCATGTTATTAGTGAAGAAGGTATCCATACAGACCCAAACAAAACTAAAGCCATTCAGGCATTAGAACCTCCTAAAACAAAGAAGGATTTACAAAAACTCTTAGGTTTAGTAAATTATATGAGAAAATTTGTACCTAATCTATCCGAAATTGCTAGTCCATTAAGAGAACTTTTAAAGAAAAATAGAAATTTTGAATGGCTAGCAGTGCACACTACTTGTCTAGAAAAAATAAAAAAAGCTATAATAAATGCTAGCTGCCTAAAAGTTTTTGATAAAAAAAAGGAAGTAACAATTCAAGCAGACGCGTCGAAAGATGGAGTAGGATCATGCTTAATGCAGGAGGGAAGACCTGTTCATTACTCGTCTCGTAGTTTGACGGAAACAGAAAAAAGATATTCACAAACTGAAAAAGAACTACTAGCCATTGTCGCAGCATGTCAGAAATTTCATAATTTTATATATGGAAAAAGTTTTACAGTGATAACGGATCATAAACCTTTATTAGGTGTGTTGAACAAAGAGATTAATAAGGTGCCATCAGCGCCGACTACAAAGAATGGCAATAAAATTGTTAAAATATAATTTTAATATAAAATATGTTCCAGGAAAAGAAATGTGGATAGCTGATTTATTATCAAGAAATTATTGTAAAAATGAAGAAGGAAATGAAATTGAGGATTTAAATGATGTAGTGCATACCTTAAACATTAGTGATAACAGAAAAAAGGAATTTCAAATAGAGACGGCACAGGATATCACTCTAAAAGAATTAAAAAAGATTATAATGGAAGGATGGCCAAGAGAAAAGAAACAACTAAAGGAGGAAATTAAACCATTTTGGAAATGGAAAAATAACTTAATCGTTTCAGATGAGTTAATATTTTTCAATGGAAAACTCTTAGTCCCATCGTCGCTTAGAACTTATGTTCTAAAAATATTACATCAATCTCATGGTGGTATCGAAAAAACAAAGGCTAGGGCCCGGACGCTTGTTTATTGGCCTGCAATTAATGAAAACATTGAAGAAATGATAAATAGATGTGAAATTTGTCAAAAGTATAAGCCTGCAAATCCCCGAGCTCCATTGCTGAACCATGAATTCCCTGAATATCCATTTTTTAAAGTAGGAATAGATATTTTCGAAGTAGCTAGAAAAAATTATTTAGTTATAGTAGATTATTACTCAAAATATTTTGAAATTTGTGAATTGAATAGTAAAACAGGAACTTATATTATCAAAAAACTAAAAGATATCTTCGCGACTCATGGAATACCGAGGAAAATCATGGCTGACAACATGCCTTTCAACTCTTTTGTATTCGAAGAATTTTGTAAAAATTATGATATTGAACTTTTAACTTCAAGCCCGTACTATCCTCGCTCAAATGGTTTAGCAGAAAGATATGTTCATATAGCTAAGGATTTAATTAGAAAGTCAAAAGACAGTAATGAGGAATTGTGGTTGTCATTACTAGAGCTCAGAAATACCCCACTTAAAAATTCAAAATTGTCATCTGTTCAACTATTAATGGGTCGCAGGACGAGAACACTAATGCCCAAAAAAGAAAAGACTTTCAGAACAAGTGTAGATAATAAAGAAGTTAAAATTAGGCAGAATCTTATGAATACCCGTAACAAAAAATTTTTTGATATGCACACTAGATCGATAGAAAATTTCGAAAAAGGTAATTTAGTTTGGATTAAAGAAGGAAAATTTTGGGTAAAAGGTGTGATCCAAGAAAAACATTCAGCACCAAGATCATACATAGTTGAATTTGAAAATGAAAAAACGTGTCGCAGAAATAGTTCAGTCTTAAGAAAAAGAATTTAGAGATTTAAATGAAAGAAAAATGATTTATGATTTATTCCCCTACACTATTAAAAAAAAAAAAAAAAAAAAAAAAAGCAGATGAAGAAGAGAAATAAATAAAATAAAATAGTAAAAAATAGTTGTATAATTTGTAATGAATTTGTAAGAATGAATTTATACACATAAAGAAGTAGATGATAAGCAAATAGGCAGATAAAGAGGAATTAATAAAATAAAATACAGAATTTGTATTGAAAAGTACTTGTAGAAATTGTAATGAATTTATATAAAATGAATTGTAATGAATCTAAAATATTAATAGTTTATTTTGAATATACACATAGGAAAAGAAAGTATCAATCAAATATAAGATGTTTCAAAAGGGGGAGATGTAGTATACAGATTAAGAATATTATACTTTACACTAATAGCACATAACAAAACTAAATAATAAAATGAGAGATTCACTACACTCTCCATAAATTATAAAAATATAGTTCTTATGTTATGCTGTTATGACACTTACTTTTTTTCAGGCTAAATTTTTCCGTCTTAAAGCGCACGAAATTTAGCGTTAAAAGAAAGAGATGATTATGTTGAAGTGAGATGTATATACTGATTTTTCGTGTATCTCATTGTAATTTGGTAGTCGTATACCACCATATTTTCATTGTAATAATTACCCAGCTGACCATTCAATGAACTAGGTTCACAGTGAATTCATAGTGAATGTAAAAAATCTTCACGAACTGAATAATTTTTCTCTTATTCATTTTGAAAACACGAAATGAAAAATAAGTGAATTATTCAAAAATGGGTGTATTGTGAATACACCAAGTGATTGAAATATGAATTACATTCATATAAAATTAATTTAATGAATGACGATTTATGTAAACTTATTTTAATTTTATGATTAGTCGAATTCATTCGTTTTATCTTTGTAAAATGGTTGCGATTCACAAAGCCTAACACTATGGAATCACTTAGTGAACGTAAAGTGAAATTTTGTATTTCTTTTTCATGTACTGATTTGTAAACTGAAGCGATATAAAATGTAGTTATTTGAGTCTAAGAATAAGGAATAAGCAAGTGTTTTAAATTCTGTGTAATATTAGTTTATTAAAAATAGAAAGTAAAATAAATAAAAAATAACGAAGTGATTAATTATTAAGTGATTAAAGAGTTTTTATTTAAATCAATGAAAAAAAAATCGAAAAGTAGGAATATAATAATTAGAGCCAGGATTCATTGATTACTCACATTGTGAATGATATTTTACCCTCACAAGCTGAATTCAATATGAATTCATTTTGTGTTTTCATTAAATGTTCAGTAAGTGATTTCAAAATGAGTTCAATAAGTGAATTCACTATGACCAGCCACAGCGTAAAAATTTTTGAAATAAAATATCTTCACTGTGAATTCACTGTGAACGTCCACGTGAAGAATTACTTGGGTAAAATGAATTCAGAACGAATTCACAATGAGTTCACTTGGTTAGCTGGGTATAATTACAACTAAGAAAATATGATTTTATATATAACTTGTCAAAAATTAAGACGATATCAGCTGTTATCAGCTTAAGCGCACGAAAAAGAATGTTCTTCTAATTCTTTTTCCTGCGCTTAAGCTGATATCGTCTTAATTTCATGCACTTAAGCTGAACTTTTCGTGTACTTCAGCTCAAAATCCAACTTATATTTTACTCTTTCACTCTAACACAAAATTATGGAGTGATTTTTTTTTTCATTTACACAATGCTAAAAATTTTAGATTTAGCTTCAGATTTAGCCGTAAAAAAAGTAAGTGTCATAACAGCATTAAGTAGGCAGATAACCATAATTTCAGTCAGTCTTGTATAAGCGATAATAAAATAAAGTCATACAAAGCAATACAGGATGTATTCATATTCATTTTTTGGCCTTAGTTTTAACTTGAAAGACTCAAAATAGTACTGTAAAAAGGGTCATAAAATATGAAGAAATATAATGAAGAAATCATAAATATTTTACACAAATTTTATAAAATTCTACCCATGCTATAGTTCGTTTCATATGTAATGTTATGTTAAGCAGGTATAATTAAGAATAAAATTTATAACTTCGACATAACAATGGTGATAAACATTTACACCTTTAAAATCAATGAAGATCATATAATTGTTTTTTTAGCTCGAGTTTTTCAAAAATGAAATGAAGATTGTTTTTCGTATTCAGGTATAATATATGATATTCCCTTTTCATCAAAAATATATTTTTTGTACAGAAAATATGTTAATCTATAATAAATTACATTTTATGAAAAAGAAATTATGAATCATGTTTTGAACATGTATCATGTATGTAGATGTAATGAATAAATTTTATCAGTTTAAATTATACAAAATTATACAAAGGTTTTGTTTTAACGATAAGTGCTATACTCGGAGTGAGAGAAAAATTATTTACAATTCATGAAGATTTATATTACATATATTTCTCTAAGTTTAATCAAGATTGTTTGGAAAACCTTTTCTCTCACATTAGATGTAGGAATGCAAATAAAAACAACCCAAGTGTTTTAGAATTTCAAAGACTTATTGCAAAAATAATGTCTATTAAGTTTCTTTTTAGTTGTAAGTCTAAGAACTGTGAGGATGACAGCGAGGAATTTTTAAATTTAGATTGGTCTGCTATTTTAATTTCTTCTGAATCCAATGCAGAAAGTTTTCCGAATAGTGATAATAATTTAACACCTGATATGAATGAGCTAGAAAATGTGGTGGTTTGCGAAGAATATGATATCAGTCTTATCTTCTTCATCCTTGAGTGCAAAATATTTCACAGGGTATTGCATTGCACATTTGTTTAAAATTATTAAAAACGAATGTAAAACATGTAGAACAGCTCTGACTAAAGGTGTAGTTGATCAAAGTGCTTCAACAGATATATTAGTTGATTTAAAAAATTTTAATTCAAAAATTCCAAATTCTCTAATAAGACCGTCTGAATCACATTTTGAAATAATTAAATACCAATTAGAAATATTCAAAAAAAAATTTGAAAAACATCCTCACAAACCAAATATAAAGAGACTTATTAAAAACATGTGTGTAATGTGGTTTCAAATTTAAAGTTCAATAATTTGTATAATGTTATTCACCCATGTTTTGAGCACAGAATGGCTATACTTGATTTCATGATATTGGTATTATTACGAAAAAATTGTGCTTGGATGGTTGATAAGTTAAGACACTCCAAAAAAGTAAAAAGTAAAAACAAAAAGTTGAATAATATAATACATAACTAGTTAATGTAATATTACATGATATTATTATTATTTATTAGTAACAATTTCAAATCTATAATCTTTATTTTCAATCAATAAAATGCACTTTTCACAACTATAGTATTAATTTGTTTCAAAAATTAATTTATTGTAAACCCTGTAAAACATACTTATTTCTAATGTAATAACAGACAGAAATTCGCGCGGAATGCAAAGAAAAATGTATGAAACATACGCCTAAAACTATTTCTATACTTTCAATTATTTCCGCATTAATATTTGAAAATCAAAAAGCGTCGGATTTTGTTGATTTGCATTTCTACATCTGATTTTAAGAAATAATTTTGCAAAAGGATCTTGACTAAATTTTGATATTTTGATTTACTCATGTTAATCATGTTTTTCAAACAAAATTTTTAAAACTGTTTGGAGTCTGTATTATTTTTACGAGCCACATTATGAAAAACATATTTAAAAATTTTTTCCCAGCTTGTGTCATGAATATACAAAGGTTTTTCACAACCAAATTATTTCTTTTATTATCACTATCAACAATATGAATTAAGTAATCTATTATAAACTATATTTTTTTATATTGACATTTCGCCAAAAATTAAGACTTTTTTATTTTTTGGTTGTAGATTTTTAATATGCGTTTTTAATATTCATTCTACAATTATATTATAAATACCAAGAGAAAAACGTTGAAAGGTAATACAAAAATATGTAATAAATTTGTATGAGGCGTGTGGAACTGCAACACATTCTTTGAAAATGTATTTCCGGCAGAAAATTCAAATAAAAATTACATTGACTAATGCACTTCGCTTTTCTAGTATAAACAATAGGATTCCAAAATTAATTTAGCGAAAGTTTTTGAATTTTCTGAAATGTCTAAAATATCACCAAACTTTTAAAAATAGCTTATTAGTTTTTTTCTCAAATAATTATTACTTTTTTCAGTGTTCTGCATTTTTTTTTTAATTTTTCTATTATCTATAATTTTTTTAAATGATATACTAAAACAGTAATTATGATAGCATAATATTTTCAATAATAAAATTTAAGCTTTAACTGCTGGAGGATAATCAAGATCTTCTAGTTTAATTTCAATATATGTACATGTTTGAACTTCCATCATACTATCAACATCACGCAGCATATTTTAAAAAACGAGTGGGAATATAATTTAACTTCGGAAATTTCTTGCCAAAAAAAATTATTATTTTCAAAATGTAAACTACACGTTTGTTTTTTTCTTTAATTACATTAAGTTCTTTGATTCTTTATATATATACTTATTCAATCTGCATATTTAGGATTTTTTTTTGATGCAGATAAAAACTCCGTTTGGGAAATTCTTCAATCAAACCTAATTTACTATTTTGATTATTTTGAAAAATATTAAAAATTAATGATAAAAATAAGATATGGATATAAAAGACTTTTATAAGTAATTGGTTGTTAAGCAACATCAATATACATTGAAAAATAATAAATAAAAAATTCAAAATGAGCAAACTTATTACAAATAAAAATCGTACAAACATAAACAAATAGTATACATCCACACATATACCACATTGAAAAGTGCTTAAATATTAAGACCTGTAATATTAAGGAAGTGGAGTTAATTGATATAGCAACAAAACAATCATGTACAGATATGAAAAATCTAAATCATTTTATAATGAAAGGAATACTTCTCATCATTTTTCTCCTATCTATATACGAGTATATGCAGCTACATCACACACCATACATACATAAATATTATATTTATATGTAGAAATTTAAAATTTCTCACCCTAATTTTCTAAATTCTTGAATGAAATGAAAATCACATTATATTACAAAAACTAGTTTTTAAATGCATTGTATTACCATCAACTACAAAATGTGTATATATGTATGTATATAGTATATAGGATTTATATGGTATATGTAATAATGTAAGATGACAATTTCACCATTTGTATTACAGTTGATCGGATTGTTATAAAAAAAGAGGTGAATAAAATTTTGATTGGTGTATCGGCAATGCAATTGTATTTTACTTGGACGAAAATACTTCATCCAACACTAATTGCGCATTAACGTTTTCCATATTAATCCAACTATACCAGAATGTGTATCTGGTATTTATTTGTCTGTGGTTAAGCTTATGCTGATATGACACTTACTTTTTTTACGGCTAAATCTGAAGCTAAATCTGAAATCTTTAGCATTGTGTAAATGAAAAAAAAATCACTCCATAATTTTGTGTTGGAGTGAAAGAGTAAAATATAAGTTGGATTTTGAGCTGAAGTACACGAAAAGTTCAGCTTAAGTGCATGAAATTAAGACGATATCAGCTTAAGCGCAGGAAAAAGAATTACAACATTCTTTTTCGTGCGCTTAAGCTGATAACAGCTGATATCGTCTTAATTTTTGACAAGTCATATATATAATCATATTTTCTTAGTTGTAATTATATAATTATTACAATGAAAATATGGTGGTATACGACTACCAAATTACAATGAGATACACGAAAAATCAGTATATATGTACATCTCACTTCAACATAATCATCTCTTTCTTTAAACGCTAAATTTCGTGCGCTTAAGACGAAAAAATTTAGCTGGAAAAAAAGTAAGTATCATAACAGCATTAAGCATGCTGTGAAGTCGAAGTCGAAGTCCAAGTTGAAGTCACTGCATTGAATGTAGAAGCGGCTTAAGTTCCAGACCGCAAACAAAATTCATGAATAGCTTCAGCTTCATCTGAAAACTCATTATGAGCTCATCAATAAACTCATTAGTCATTCATTACTACAATTTTACCAGAGCTCGACTACGGTTTACGTCACCCCGCAATTTGATGATGATAAAACAGCCTAGAATAAGCCGAAAAAATTAATAAAATTTTTCGATATCTCGCTTAATTTTCGAAGTTTTTACTTCTGCATTTACAAATTCAATATTAGGCGTTGTTTCATATAATTTATGTACTGATATATACAATTTCTTCAATACTTCAAGCCCCAATATCTCGAAGACGAAGCGAGATATCGAAAAATGTTAATTTTTTCGGCGTATCCTGGGCTGTTTTATAAAAAATTATCGTCAAATTGTGAGGCCACGGGAACCGTAGTATCCCCTTCAGAAGTAAAAACTAAGATTTTTAAAAACAAACAAATACAAATACCGCATCCTTGTCGGAGCAATTTACGTATAATTTTTTCTTGCGGTTTTGTAGCACTACTGTCGGTGTGAAACAAACTTTAAATAATTATTTGCGTATGTAAATTTTAAATTTATGATTATTTTTAATTAAAATAATGTAAAATATACCTTTTGAATTTCTCTACTTCGTCAGCAATATCAATGGGAAAAACTCCGTTATCAACTCTTTTTGATATGAAAGTGTATAAATGACGTATACCCATGGTTTAGTAAATTATAAATATTCACAATTTATGTAAAATTAATGAAAAAAATTAGAATTTCTATTAATGTTTTAAAATAAACAATCTAATCTAATGTTTATTCACTTCTAATCGGTGATCTGTAATCCGTAATCTATATCTACAAGTACAACACAACCTTTGAATATTTTAATTAATTTGCTTTGCATTAATTTGATCCTTTTCCTGTCCACGTTCCTGTCATTTGTCAATCTGTGTCAATTTGTGTTATCTCAATTTCGTATGATTCGCTTTAAGCAGCGATTACAATGGCTTTCGATTCGATTCGACTCTGCTTCTTTCGATTCGCCAAAACGAAACGAAAACGAATGATCGATTACAATGCTTTCGTTTCGTTTTCGGCTATTTGACTTATCTTGTGCTTGTGCATGTATGTAATTCGACATTTTATTTAAAGAATAAAAGTTTATTTTGAAATATTTCAGGTGCATACTTGTTAAATTTAAAAAAAAAGTTTGGTTTTTAGTTATCTATCATTTTGACGTGTTTTTTTGTTTAAATTTAAATTCAATATATTGTGTTTAAAACATAAAAATTTGTTTTTAAATACATATACATATAATGTTCATAGAAATTTGAGGTGCATAATTGTTGAATTTAATCTAATCATGCCACTAGAAAAACTCAATAGACTTTTAAAATTATTAAAAATTACAGTGCAATTATTAACTTTATATAATATGTACAAACAAATGAAGAATAATAATCGGAGGTGGTGGGTAAGACCCATAAATCTGGAAAGAAATTATCTGGGTTATTTTGAAACTTCATTTATGAAAATGAAAGAAATAGATCCAGAACAATTCTTTATTCATACTAGGATGAAGAGGATAACTTATGATCTATTTCTTTCTTTAATGAAGGATAGCTTGACGAAACGATCAATCAGAACACCAATAAATTTTGAATGTAGAATAGCCATAACTTTATCGTAAGTTGATTGCTTATTACTTTGTGACTGGTGTTTTATATTTAATAATTCAATTTTTATTTCAGTTTTTTATCTCAGGGAGTGAGTGTTCAGTTCTTAGCATGGTCATTCAAAGTGGGAAAAACGACAATTAGAAATATTATACTTGACACTTGTGAAATTATTTGGCAGTTGTTATCACCTATATATGTCGCTCGACCAACAGAATCTGACTATATTCAAATAGGCAAAAATTTCGAACAACGTTGGAATATGCCACACTGTCTTGGTGCAATCGATGGAAAACATATACAAATAAAGGCTCCGCCAAAAAGTGGATCTCAATTGCAGAAAATGCAGAAAAAATTGTCTTGGCAACAGTGGTTCTACATAATTTTATCAAATTAAATGATACCCAGAATAGTTATATTTCTTCGAATTATGTTGATTGGGAAGATGAAGATTATATAATTCATGAAGGCGAATGGAGACAGAACACGACAGTTTTAAATGCGTATAGACCTAGATCGCACAATGCTTCGAGAGATGCATTTATTCTACGCGATGAATTAAAAGAGTATTTCATGGAAGAAGGAGCAGTTCCATTTCAATTTAATAGGAGACATTAAAAAAATTAAACAATTAAATTTGAAAGAAAAAAATTTTTAAAATTAAAATACATTTTTTATTTATACTAATCTAATCTTAATTCTAATCTTATATATGTAAACTAAATAAATCCTAAAAAAGAAAAAACAATGTATATATTTTTATTGAATATTTTGTAGCTCTTGTATTTTTAACAAAATACTTGTTTTTAATTCTGTTTTTTGCGGTTCATCTAATTTTTTCATTTTAATATGAACAGATTTCAAGAAGTACCAATCTTCATCTTCTGCTTCAGAAGAAATGAAATTTATTTCTTCTCCAATCTTTTTTAAGCTATTAATAAATATCTCCTGAACCTCACTGTCCTTTCTCTTTTTAAAAGTGGTACTTCTTGAGCTCTGAACTGATGGAGACATCAGACATTCCTCTACTGATTCGTCTACATCTTGAAAGACGAAACTCTCTAAATTTTCAGAGCTGTTTCCAATATTTAAATTCTCAGTTTGAGTTGCACTTTTCTCATTTTCTGAGTGCGTTGGTATATTTAAAATATCAACATTTTCCCTCATTCTGAAAATAAATATAGTAAAATTAGAAAAAAATACAAATACATTATGTGTATGTACAAAATTTTTACTTTCTGGGCTGTAAATGGTCGTCAATGTACTTCATGTGTTCATATAATGGCCATTCGTTGAACATTTTTCTTTTTGAACCGGAAGGCAATTCCCTGGCCTTTTTAACTTTACAGTAATAATCCCTTAAGTGGGTCCATTTAATTTTAGCTAAAAGAAATTGAATTGAAAATAATATGAAATACACAAAATCTATTAAAATGTTCACAAATTGTTTACCATCAAAATCATATTTTGAAGAAAGTGATTCCCACAATTTATTTTTGTGTTTTGTGTCCATATATTTTGCATTCTTTTTCGAATATAGTTCTGGAAACTCTTTAATTTCATTTATGAAAATCTCCATAATATTTAATTTAAAAAAAAATGTTATTTAACAAAATCTTAAACCAAAAACAACAGTAATAAAAAAAACTAAAACTAAATACTATTTTTAAAAAATCCACTAAAATTCCAGAGAAAATTTGTAAAATATAAATAAAATGCAGATGTCAAAATAAAGCAAGCACAATTTAGAGTATATCTATGTTTTTTGGTTATGTTGAATCGTTTCGATCCGGAAAAATTCAAAGTTCCACTGAACTCTTCGTTTCGTTTCATCTTGAATCAGCTCACTGTAATCGTTACAATTTGTTTTACTTATATTTGAATTTGACAGTTAGCTGAAAGAAGACGTATCGAATCGAATCGAAAGCCATTGTAATCGCTGCTTAAGATTGATTTTGATTTGTCATTACGAGCAGTGATGGGCATTGGGACCAGGGATGATATGAGCTTATATGAAATTGTACTTTTTATTTTATAAAAAATGTACCATTTGTACCACGATTAATTTACTAAAAACATATATCTATAGCCCTATCTACATTACACGTAACTTACTTTTTTATTTATTTATTTTTATTTTTATTATAGGGGAGGGCAGGTTAACGTAGCTTACTTGAACCAATCAATACAAAAAAAATAAATATATTTAATAAAGTTCAATCTAAAGCGCGAAACAGAATGTGCAGCTTGTAGTATGTAGCTGTAGTTGTAGCTGTAGTAGTAGTAATAGATGTAGCGCGACATTATATCGACTGACATAATGATGTAGTATGTAGCTCATTTGTATTGTGTTGTGACATTTGACTTGATAATTAAATATTACAAATAATTAATAAAATATGAAAGTGAAAAAAAAAAAAGAAAAAGCATTTGTCAAAGCTGTAGCTGTAGCATGAAGTAGAAAAGTTCCTACTTTGAGCAGCAGCTTCTACTACTACTACTGCTACAGCTACGCATTGTGGTGCTTCAAACTTACATTAATGCAGTGTATTTGTGACAGCTCGTAGTGCTACATGTACTACATACTACAGCTACACATTCTGTTTCAGGCTTAATTCATTTACAAAAAGGAATATAAAATTAAATAAAAAAGTAAAAGTAAACAATATAAATAAAAAGAATGAAAACAAGAACAATAAATCAATGTAAGGATTTTAAGTTTCACAGAGTTAATTCATATAAAAATCTATCTGGTCTCTAGATCAGCAAAAAAAACATAGCCCTCTACACTTAATAATTAAATATTATCTATCATACGATAATATATGAGCTTATCAAAGTATAACGTCTTCCATCTCGTTATTGATATTTTGATCTTGTAGTAGTATTGGTTTGTCCAATTTACAATCGAAGCAACATGTGGAAGTCGACTTTAAAAGGTTCTTTGTTTTTATCAAAGTATCAAAGTCAAAGATGCTACTGTATCTACAGCAAGCCTACTCCTACATTTGGTCTTTATCAGATTTTATACAATCAACATTTTTGTAACTTCTCACAAATAAAATTCACGCAAAAACAATTATGCATATTATACAATATATACGTATAAAAAGTTGGGTTAAAAGTTTTTTGAGTTGGACGGAAAAATTAAATTCGATTTTATTTGAATCAGGCTCGAATGTACCTAAATATCGTCCGTTGTACCTTTGTACTCTTTAGTCCCTAATTGTACCAAAAATGGTACAATTGTACGCTTCGTAACATCCTTGATTGGGACTCGACGAGGAGAAAAATGTAGTAGTTTGTCATGAAAAAATGTAGTAGATTGAACCAAAATATTTACATATAATAGCTTTGTTCGATCTGTACTAGGAGTGTACTCCGAGTAAGAAATTTTACTCTATTTTGTTTGATCTGTACTCGGAGTATACTCTGAAAACATGTCGAACAGCTTATGCCCGATTTCTTACTTCCAATTATCTTCTTGCTAACTTTAGCGGCAAGATAGCAGAGAGATTTGCATTTCTTCACCTCTGATTAATACTTAGCTGCCAGCTAACTTTAGTGAGATTTTTTTTTTTTTTTTTTTTCAAATATACATACATATATACATACAATGTATATAGTATATATTAAGTGCTCACGGATACTCAGTCCATTATGGCATCGCCGATCAGTAATTTCTGTCAGATATATCATCCAGTTTATCATCAGTAATCAGTTACTGGTGTACATTGCTGATGGAAAATTAAAGATCGACTTGGGCAAGAGTAGTGCGCTGGCTGGGGACCTGGGGTTCGAACCGTGATCTCAAGATCACAAGACCGACACCCAACCATCGAGCTATTCATTCAAGCCCCCTTAGTGAGAAGATGAAGTTCTGATTATTTATTTAGGTGTAATCTAACTCGATACTACCACCGACTAGCTGTCTAATTGGAAAACATTCAAATAATTATCCAAAAATTGGAAAACATTCAAATAAACATTATAACATTTTAAAATAATTAAGTCCAAATTTTACTCGGATCTTACTTCTACTTTTTGCAGGAGTAAAAACTAAGAGTAAACTCAGAGTACAAATCGAATGTTTTTGACACATCATATGTTGACATAACCAATTTTGTTTGTATGTTGATTTTGGTAAAAATTAGAAATTTGTTTTAATGGAAAATAAAGAAAATAAAATGTACGGAAACATTTCTAAATTCATTAACCCGTCTGGCCAAAATTGTCTGAAAGAAAGAAAGAAAGTAATTGATTGAAGTCTGAAAGAAATTGACTGATACTTTTATTCTCAGTTGATTGTCATTTTGAAAAGAAATAATTAAAAAAATTTTTATTTTTACAAATTAATTTTCACAAATTATTTATTACAAATAAACTATATCCAAAAAATTACGAAGTATGAACACGAAGATTGTCAAAATTGTTTTTTTTTTTTTAATTCTCAGTTCCTCACATCAATTGAGCAAAAATATTTTTCCTCAGTTGGATTACATAAATCTCACTTCGTTGCTGCTGCCACCTATAACAGAATAGAAAAAACACCGACCAAAGAAACGCATTTCTCAATTGAGAACTGAGAATTATCAGATAATTGTGACCAAAGAAAAACAGCTATTGAATGTAGGTAGAATAATGGTTTGTTACTTTTGTGAAATTTGAATATTTTGTTTAACTTAGAACTTAGATCTATCAGTGAAAAGTCTGAAATCAGTTGGAAGAATTGTTAAAGTTCTTTCATTTGAAAAATACATTAAGGATAATTTAAATATTCAATGTTTTCAAAATAGTTTTCTATGCACTGTCTTTTCATTCGCTTAGGTTTTTCTTCATCTTCACTTAAAAAATCATCGTCACTTGATTCAAAAAAATCAAAGTTGTCTTCTAGCACAAAATCCATAATCAAATTTTATAATGTAATCATTTACCATGTTTATACCCTCACTTAAATCGACATAAAAGATAAATCGATTTACAACTGGTTTTATTCTGAACCCATTCCAATGTGTTTATACTCTTTGTAATTAACCGGTTCAAAATAAATCGATTTAAAAATGTCATTTCATTTTCATTTGCAAACAGTTATACTCTTTTAAAAATCAAACTTTTTTAAAAATATTTTTTCTTCTTCTACGTAAATATTTATACTTTCTTCTTCTACGTCAGCTGATTTTGATTTATGTGTAAGCCGATATTAGCTGACAGCCGTTTATACCCCTTGAAGAATCGACTGAACCGATTAGTTATATCGATTTATTTTAAATCGATTTAAACGTTAATTCGATATAAACAAGCGTTTATACCATGGGTCTATTTTGTGTCGACACATTTTATGTCGATTTAAGTGAGGGTATAAACAAAGTAATTGTTTATTTTAATATAAATTTGAAATTTGTCGTATAGGTTTACTTTACTTTTACTCTAAGCTGTTCGATAAGAGTATAAAAAAATAGAGTAAAACAGCCATTTTCTAGAGTAAATGTACTCTACTCCGAGTACAGATCGAACAGAGGTAAGGCCGCGCGCAGACAGACAGCGGAGCGGAACTGAGCTGAGCTTATAATGTAAGCGCGTATCAGCTAAGCTAAAATATTTAAAGTGCGCAAACAGAAAACGGAGCTGATTGAAGCAGAAGAAATAAAATCATTTGGTGAAATTAATAAATATATTTTTTTTTCAATTATTAAATTTTTGCTAAATTAAAATGGTGTCATATAAATTACGTCGTTTGTTTTTGTTGGAAAATAGCTTGTTGCGAAAAAAACTTTATTGGAAAAAGAAAAGAATATGGGTGCACGATATAAACAAAAAAAGAAAAATTTTCGGAGAATTTCATCATTATAATCAGTTACGACTGTACCCAACAAAATTTTACGAATATACTAGAATGGAGATTGAGACATTTGATTATATTTTGAAAGAGATCAAAAACGATATAGAAAAACAACCTTCTAATTGGCGAGAACCTATTTCACCACAAGAAAGACTATTTGTTACAATCAGGTATTATTAATGTATACAATTTATTTTTATTATTCATTTGTTCACACATATGAAAATTATTTATCTTTACATATTATTATTATTTTTTATTATATTGTATCATTAGGTGTTTTCGATTCAACTTCAAGTACTTGCGAGTAGGAAAGGTGAATGTCTGTGTTAAACCATCTACTCGCAGCTACTCATGAAAAATTTTTCAAGTAGCTGCTAGTAGATGCAAGTAGTTACGAATAATTTTTGTGTAGATCGTTTTAATAATTTATCCTATACTATTTTCAGAAATCGAAGTCAGTACAGGCAAGATAGGCATGCTTTTCTATATTCTTTCACATTGCGTTTGTATAAATCTGTCTCGTGTGTGGGGTGATCAGATCTCAATTTAAATCCGAGGCAAATATTTTAAATTGTATATTATGAAGGGCTGCCAGTTTGCAAAAAACTTTTTTTTTAGATTTTACAAAAAAACAGGTAATTTTGTGACATTTTGAGAAATTTTATGAAATATGTTCATTTCTTTACAAAATAACATATAATAACAAGCTGATTTGAATAATATGATAGCAATTTGCATTGTAAATACTTTTCTTTCTTATTCTAAGAAAAGACAAAACAAAAAATAAAATTCAGAATGTAACGGTAACGTAACGAAATCATTAACAAGTACATAAAGGAAACAAAATAGAAGAAAATAGACAAATAAACAAATAGAAAAATGAATGTATGTACGTATGTATACAAAATTTAATATCAAATTATTGATACTGAACACATAATTTTATAAATAAAAATACTGAAATAATATTTTATAAATAAACAAAAATACTGAATATGGTGTAATCATAAATTCATATTTTTTTTATAAATTTAAGCAATACTCCCAGTAGCTACGGCAACCCTGAATTATCATCATTTTCTTTTATGCCCATCTTCCCGCTGACACGAATCAATCAACATTTTATACTTTGAGTGGACATCGGCTGCGCAACGACTTCATATTTTATAGTTCGGTTTTTTATTTTTCATATAAGCAAAATGGCGTTAACAGAATAAATCAGTTGCCTTCACGCCGTGTGATAGGCAACATCAAATGGGGTGATGTATTTCTTTTTGCAAAAAAAAACAGGATGATTCATTATTAGAATTGAAAAAATCAGCAAACAAAAATTAAAATTTGTCTTAAAAACCGAACATTTTTATGATATTTTCAAATAATGCTACTTTTTTATCAAATATAAATTTACAGGAATGTGAAATTTGTACAGAATCTCCCTTTTAAGAATTATTTGTGAACAAAATTATAAAATTATTTATGCACAATTTGGAACATCCTGTTTACATATGTTAAAAAGTACCTTTTTCAGGGTTGACAGAGATATATTATTCAGAATTTCCTACAAAATATTATATGTGATGTTATCAGAAACTCATCGGGTAACTATTCCCATAAGCACAATACTGACTTCGATTTCTGAAAATAGTATAGACAGATTTTAGTACTCGCAAGTACTTGAAATTGCCAAAATGAAAGCACCTATTGTCAAATGAAAATATATATCTAAAATTCAAAAATCATCATATGTTACATTTCTGGACAATATTGTTGTATGTTCTTCGGTTTCGTTCGATGGAGACATTGAAGCTGAAGAAGGTATTGGAGTTGATAAAAAATCAGATTGAACATATTTTAAAATTACATTTTGTATTTCTGTCCTGATACGAAGTTTTCTTGCCGGAGTAATATTTTTCATGAAGGGAATAAGACTTTTAAAAAAATGCAAATCATCACAGTCTTCTTTCTTTGAATTCACAATATCCATTTCTATCAGTTTCATCTTTTTTTCTTCGATTTCTAAAAAGGCATCTTTATTTTGGCTTTTCCTCTTTATTATTTTTTGCTTTAAAATTTTATGTTTATTTTGTTGATTCTGATTTTCCTTTTTGTTGGAGTTTATATTATTATCATTGTTACTTTGGATTTCATCCTGATTGATTTCTGCATTATTCTGGCAGACTTCTTCATTTGGCGTTTCCTCCAAAATTTCTTCATTGAAATTTATATTTCCTTCGCTAGTTTTTGCACAAACACTGTCTTTGAGGAAAGACATCATTTCAAAATATTTGATTCCCGATTTGAATTGCGTAGCTGCAGAACCCAATGCAGCCTTCGGTTCTTTTTTTAAAGCTTTCCGAAACTCGTCCTTTAAATATTTCCATTTTTTTTTTGCAATCTTCTTCTAAAATTGAAAAGTAATAATATAGTTTAAAGATGAATAATATTCTGAATTACAAATAAATGAATAAATAAATAAATGAATAAATGAATAAATAATAACAATAATCAGGGTGTTCAAAGTTCGAGCTATTAAATAATGTATTTGGCAATGGTAATTTGTTCTATATCATATCAGGATTGAAATTATTATCTCATATAAGCAAATTTTTTCTCCATTTGAAGAATACCATCTAACACTGAGCATCTTGATATTATTTTAATTATATTCCAAATGTTCCAGGTACTTGGCAACAGGAATGTCAATTCGAAGTCTTGCTTTTAGTTTTCGTATTGGAGAAAGCACTTTACGATCTATTATTGTAGAGACTTGTACAGCAATATGGCAAAATTTGCAAAGTACACATATGCCTATACCTACTACAAATGATTTTTTACACATTGCAAATGATTTCTATGAAAAATGTAAATTTCCTAATTGTATTGGGGCCATTGATGGCAAACAATGTAGAATAAAAAGCCCACCGAAATCAGGATCAGAATATTTTAATTACAAGAAGTTTTTTTCAATAGCTTTGCAAGGTGTGGCTGATTCAAATTGTAAATTCACATTTATTGAAGTAGGAAATAAGGGAAGTCAAAGTGATGGCGGCACTTTCTCAGCATCGAAATTGCTTCAGTGCATATTAAGTAGGAAGCTTAACATACCACCAGGAAGAAATCTGCCGAATTCAAATGAGAAAACTCCTTTCGTTTTTGTGGCGGATGAAGCCTATCCTTTGACTTCATATTTGATGAGACCATATCCAAGGAGATTCTTAAATGCTAAAAGAACTCTCTTTAATGAAAGTCTTTCAAGAGCTAGACGCTGTGTAGAATGTGCTTTCGGTATTTTGACAGAGAAATGGCGATTGTTGAAGAGAGAAATAGATACATCAACTAAAAGTGCAGTTCTTTTTATAAAAACAATGTGTTTGCTGCACAATATAATAATAGACATAGAAAATATAGACGATTATTATTACACGTATGATCCTGAAGAATACAGCGATGACAACAATGATAAGCAACAACGAGCAAAAAGCCAAAATAGAGCCAAACAGGAAGCAAAAGATATACGAGAGAAATTATCAACATTTTTTGAAACAAAACACCAATAAAAATAAATTGTAATAAAAAATTGCTAATAAATAATGTACTTACTATTAAATTTTGTTTTTTTTGCAACATCATCCCATATTTTATTAGTAATTATTCTATTTAAATAATTTTTATTAGATTTATCCCAAAGAGGTGGATGTAAACAAACTTCACTTATCAAAAATTCACAATCCATTCCATATTCACTTTAATTTGAAATACTATAAAGAAACTAACACGTGCTATCACTATCAGATCAGCGACAATAACTAAAATAAGCAGCTGTCAGCAGCTGATGCAAACAAACAAATGTGATCGAACAAAATCAGCTCCGCTCCGTTTTTAGTATGCGCATTTGTATTAACTGCAATATGTTTGTTTTTTCAGCGCTGATAAGCTCAGCTCCGCTCATCCCCGCTGTCTGTCTGCGCGCGGCCTAATGTTGGGTAATGTTTATAATGGTTGGAATAATCGTTGGACTGATTCGTTTTTTAAGTTTTGAGTAACATTTCTTTGCTTAATTATTATGGAGAAAATTTATTTAAAAAAATTTTTCTTAATCAATATTTCTACTGAACTTTTATTTTGCATATACTTTGTGTTTGTATAGTATAGAAAAAAAAAGGAATAAAGTGTATTGGGAATAATATTAACCATAATATGCTTTTCATATTACTTTAATTTAAAGGAACCGTGTTCAAATTTGTACTTTAAAGCAAATAAAATGAATTCTTCATTTGATTCCAAATTTTGATAATTCTTTGCATAAAATTATATTTTTGTGTTATTCGTACTGGAATTTTGTTGAATTGGAGTGGATTCTGAATAATTGCAATTTACATTTACTCCAAGGTAATTGGAACACTCTATAGGTAGTATAAAGAATGAATGAGAAATGAAACGTGACGTAACAAAAACTCATATAAAGATTTGTAATGCATTTTCGTAAGCAATTTTAAAGGAAAAATGAGGAATTGTTTAAAAAAAATCATGAATTTTATTTTATTGCTTTTATTATTTTTCTTTTCTATTCTTCAAATTACAATTACAATTACTCAATTCAAATTACTTGAAATTTCTTTGTTCAAATGTCTAATTTTAAAGTAATAACACAATACAAATAAATATATTTATTTGTCTTGTGGTAATAATAATAATCTATACATATAAAATAGAGATTTTTAATATTAGTTGGTAAATTAATTTGTTTTGAATTGAATAAATGTTTTTCTAAAAATTTTATCTCACAATACTTTCATTAATTTTTAAAAATATTTCTTGAAGTTTTTTAATATTTTTTGAAAACTCCAGCTATGATTTTTCAAACCGTCTTCAGATTTAAATTCAATCCATGTTTTTGTAAGTTGGATTGGTGTCCAGAAACTCCTTCAAATTTAGTTTTTTTATGATAAGTCTAGAAAGATATTCAATGACTTATTAATTTTCTTCAATTTTTTCAACATAATTTTTTAAATTGATGTTCGATTGACGAAAATTAGCAACATAGTCATCAAATTCTCTCAAGTCTTCATCGTTATAATCTTCTAATAAAAAGCAGTTGGAAACTCATCTATTTCAGTAGTTATTTCTACATTGCTGTAGTCACTCACTTTTAAAATTAAATTAGTATTTAAATTTTTTATTTTCAGAATTTTTTACAGCACATTTCACCATTTTTTAATAATATAAATTTATATAAAATTTCAAATAAATATACTATATTTTAATTGCAAATAATGGGTTAAGAACTGCTCTACGACATAAGGATTCATAAAAAATGTCTTAAAATATATACAAAAGACTAGGTCTAGAATAGGTTTAGTCTCTTCTTTTATCAATAAATTTTTCAAATTATAAATTTGTAATTTCTAATAATTATATTTTCCCTTATTAATAATGTATCTATTAATTTTATTTTCGTTTCTTGGATATATTTTCTTTATCTCATTTCGTTAAATAAGTTTAATATTAATTGAATAATATAGACATTAGTAGCTCTTACCTCTTAGATCAGCACAAGCTGTTTGAGTCTACTAAATAAATAGACGTCGTTAGAATAGTTTGAATTTAAACAGAAAATAAATAAATTTTTAATAATTATTAATTTTCAATAAATTAATAATTACTTTATGTGAATTTTGATGAAAAAAATAAATAAATAAAATAAATAAAATCTTTTTAATCATATAAACAAATGTTTGTTTTGATTCATTTTCCAGATCGTTCATATGATTTTGTATGGCCATACGATCTAATATCTGTAATTTCTCTTTTAAATGGCGCTTGCCAGTTTCAATTGATACTACCTATAGAGTGTTCCAATTACCTTGCATTTACTCTACATGTCTCATGCTCATGTATGCAGTGACAGTGTGTTACAAAAATGTTGGTTCTTAAATGTAATGTGATAATTTCCCAAAACTTAAATTTTAAAGATGTAGTAGATTCTGAATAGTGGACTACTCAGATATAAGATTTTGGATCTTATACAATTGTAGAAAAGTCTCAACACTAGGTCCGTTCCAATTCGTACAGCTAGCCGTAACTTTCTGTAAGTTGATTATTAGAGTGGGGGTAATTATTTTTAAAATCACTGGAACGCGAGAGCTTAATTTTCTGAAGTTCAAATAAAGACTTAAATTTGACACTTTTGGTAGTTAATCAAAATCAAAGGTAATAGTAGTTCTTCTCAATAGATTTTCTTTTTAGTGTAAGTGGTAATTTTTCCAAAAACGACACACTCACATAAATGATAAAGATCGAAAAAGCTTCATCGAAACCAAAATAGTTTTTCAAAATTTTTCGAATTGCTTTGAGTTATGTACCCTGTACAATAATGATTTCAATAAATGTATCTGACATTCTGTGATATAATGGAATTGTTTTTATAAATCGAGTTATTAAAACTAATTGTGTAGACGGACCATAGTGTTTCGAATTTGTTCTCATTTATTATAAATATTTGCTCTCACTAAATGAAATGAACACCTGTCAATGTTTTGCAGTACTAAACAATACACAATGCTATTTAAAATATACATTTAATCATATGATATTCTACACATATAAGTGTTATTTATATGAATGTATATTTTGAGTATTGAAAATAGAATAAATTAATATCATTGGCTGGAGCATAAATATGAATTTGAACATTTTTGAGAGATTATGATCATAAATATTTATTTTCCATGTATGGTTTATGCTCGTGATTAAGGATATCAAAGATAATACAGTATTTTTATTATTAATATTTTTTCTATTACTCATATACAATTGGAATTGAAACATATTTTATTCTATACATATACAATTTGTAGGAAATTCTGAATAATATATCTCTGTCAACCCTGAAGAAGGTACTTTTTAAAATATGTTAACAGGATGTTCCAAATTGTACATAAATAAATTTATAATTTTGTTCACAAATAATTCTTAAAAGGGAGATTCTGTACAAATTTCACATTCCTGTAAATTTATATTTGATAAAAAAGTAGCATTATTTGAAAATATCATAAAAATGTTCGGTTTTTAAGACAAATTTTAATTTTTGTTTGCTGATTTTTTCATTTCTAATAATGAATCATCCTGTTTTTTTTTGCAAAAAGAAATACACCCTCCCGTTTGATGTTGCCTATCACACAGCGTGAACGTGAAGGCAACTGATTTAATCAGTTAACACCATTTTGCTTATATGAAAAATAAAAAACCGAACTATAAAATATGAAGTCGTTGCGCAGCCGATGTCCACTCAAAGTATAAAATGTTGATTGAATCGTGTCAGCGGGAAGATGGGCATAAAAGAAAATGATGATAATTCAGGGTTACCGTAGCTACTGGGAGTATTGCTTAAATTTATAAAAAAAATATGAATTTATGATTAAACCATATTCAGTATTTTTAATTTTATTTATAAAATTATGTGTTCAGTATCAATTTGATATTAAATTTTGTATACATACATACATACATTCATTTTCATATTTGTTTATTTGTCCATTTTCTTCTATTTTGTTCCCTTTATGTACTTGTTAATGATTTCGTTACGTTACCGTTACATTCTGAATTTTATTTTTTGTTTTGTCTTTTCTTAGAATAAGAAAGAAAATTATTTACAATGCAAATTGCTATCATATTATTCAAATCAGCTTGTTATTATATGTTATTTTGTAAAGAAATGAACATATTTCATACAATTTCCCAAAATGTCACAAAATTACCTGTTTTTTTGTAAAATCTAAAAAAAAAAGTTTTCTGCAAACTGCAGCCCTTCATAATATACAATTTAAAATATTTCCTTCAGATTTAAATTGAGATCTGATCACCCCACACACGAGACAGATTTATACAAACGCAATGTGAAAGAATATAGAAAAGCATGCCTATCTTGCCTGTACTGACTTCGATTTCTGAAAATAGTATAGTATCTTTGGTAATATACAATACAGAAGGTGTAGGCACTAGTTGCGTTCCTTTTGACCAAGTAAAGTACTCCCAAGTACTCGAGAGTAGATTGTAAATAGAACGCAATTTTTTTACTTGGAAGTAAAAAGTAACCTCAAATTTCAAGACATACACATTTCTAAGACAATAAAAATATTGGAGTGACAGTTTGCCGTGCTCCAATTTCAGCCTGTCATGTATTTCAAATTTGTTTTGTTATTGATTTTAGATGCTTCATAACATTAAACAATAAAAAGCCACCTATTGAATAAAAAGTTTAATAAAAATATTATAGACTGAAACCTATTTCTTTAATTTCTAACGATTGAAACACAAAAACCTCTGATGGCGAATTTTGGCGTAACTAACCACGCAACTGTCAAGTAAATTACTCGAATATAAGAGGTGGTGTAGATGATCACGACTACAAGTACTTGGGAGTACTTTACTTAGTCGAATGGAACGCAACTATTAGGAATGAAAAGAATTTTTGACATTTTGCACTTTTTCACAGAATGAGAATCGGCCCTCTGGTATAGTTGGCTGGTAATTCTAATGTCAAGTCAACTGTCAACGTCAAGTTAATAAAGTTAAAGTAAATTTCCCTTTATATTTGAATAATCGCAAAAAAATTTTAATTCACATTAAATAAATATTGAAAAATTTACTTAGTTTAATTTATTTTGTTAATTGTGGAATATATGAAGTGCTTTACACATTAATATAAAAAAATAAAACTATTGAAATGAGTAAGTTTGAATATTAAAACAAAAATATAGAACGGCGAATTTGAAATTAGGTGTCGTGTGAAATAACGTAGACAATTTTTTTTTATTTAATCTCATCCGCATCTGAAAATCATTAATAAATATGATATAGATCAATCATTCAAATTTTTATTTGATTATTATTAAAAATTACAAGTTTTTTTTTTAGATAATTGTATGATTGTATAAAATATGTAAATGTATGTATACATTGGCGTGAATAATTTCATTATATATGAAATATGATGCATATGCACATACATTAAGGGTGGTATTCACCAACATGGATATATCTGTCGGATATATTTTAGCCGGATACAATTTCAGCTTATTCATCTACCTAGATAAAATTTGTTTTCGAACTTCGTTTTCGGGTCAAACATGTCAGCTGATTGTATTTTGATATTACAAAATGAAAAAGAGGTTCTGTGATGTGATAATTATATGTAAAGATGATAATACAGTGCTACTACATTATCTTTATTTGTGCTGTTGCTGTTAATAACAAGGTTATGCTCGAAAGATATTTATAATACCACTCCGACGTTGTCTTAAAAATATCCGAGTAGTGTTTTATCCAGGTTGATGAATACACTTTATCTCAGATAAAAGATAATCTATCTTGATGAATACAAGTCTAAGAACTCATAGTTGAAATCTTTCTATATTTCTAACATTATGTACATCTAGATACCTACTCTACATATGTATGTATTTTTTTAACTTGAAGATGGTGCATTGTAAAAGGATTGTAAAGGAAAAATGAATAGAATAGAATTTGTAATGACTACGGTTTCCGTGGCACCGCGATTTGACGATGATTTCTTATAAAACAGCCCAAAATTAGACGAAAAAATATATAAAATTCTTTGATATCTCGCTTCGTTTTCATGATATTGAGGCTTGAAGTTTTTAGTTCTGCTCTGCATTTACAAATTATATTCTCTTCATTTTTCTTTTACAATTTTTCCTATTCCAGTTGTTTTGTTAGTTACAATTTAAGTTGTAGGTTGTTGTTAATTAGTTGTACATGGTTGTATGCATGTATACAGTGTGCTCTGCCTCGGATGGTCAATCAACCTGCACACATTAGATAGGTCTGTCTTGCCAAGACAAACGAAAAATCTTTCTACAGAGGGTTAGGAGGGGTGATGGTGGTTAATTTCGGCCGTTTAGCCGCTAGAAGGCGACGAAAATTTTTCGCACTTACACTACTGAACACCCTATGACAACTGCGATGTATTAGTGGTATTAGTTAGAAAAAAGTAGTCTAAGAAAAATCTGTAGAAAACTCCGCCCTCTTTAATGATACCTTACATGCCTCACTATGTTTTTTTCTTTTAAGAGTTATTGCTTTTTATAGTCAGAATTTCAATCAAAAGTAAAACACTTTGAATATGTTCTTAAAATATTATTTTTATTTGAAATAATGGTTTGCTTACATAGTTACATTAATACTTTGTATTTCTCCATTTACTCGAATAACCAGTTAATAATACATTTGCGTTCATTAATGGAATAAGTCCATACCAGTAGTGCGTTTCTGTAACTCGATAGAGAAATTTCTCAATTCTGTGACGTAATACGATTTTCAATCGCTAAACTCTACTAGTAGAGTTCTTCTGTTTCTGTAACATTCGATAGAGAATTGGTATGGTGAGTTTTCAATTAGACAGGAATTTATGAAAATGAAACAACAATCGTAACATTTAAATCAAAGTAACGTAAAACTTATTCTGAAAGTTTGATTAACTTTTAAGTTTTGTATATATCTACACATAACATATTACATTTTATACATTGAAATACATACATATATGTACATACAAAAATTTTTCTAAAAATAAACCGAAGATAAAATGTAAAATATGTATCTAAAATTATTTGTATATTTTTATTTTAAGTAAATATTCACCTGTTTTTCTGCATTCATATTTAAACAATTATTAACTTTATTATTCTTTTGAAATTAATACTTAGTAATAAGGATATTAATACTAAGTATTCTATTAAAAAAAAATAACTAAATGAAGTACAATAAACTAATTTATTCTTTTTAACCTAATTAGTTAGCACTACTCTATCGAAAAAAAATAAAACTCAATCACTATATATACTTATAATACACTTTATTTTTACTTTTATATCCTTATCAACTGCTAATACTCTATCGAAAAAGAAACTCAACCAGTAGAGAATTAACTCAACTCAACAGACTTACAGAAACACTTTTGCAGTAGAGAAAATTGTTTCAGTAGAGTTTTCAATTTCACCACGTTACAGAAACGGTACGATAGAGAATGACGTCAAAATGACGTCGGATAGAGTATTTCAGTTGAGAATTACTCAATTTGTAAGTTACAGAAACGGACCACAGGTTTTTGAACTTTTAAAATGGCATCCATTCAAAACACTGACAGAAGAAAAATTTTGGATTTATTGCAGTGGCTTAAAGGTTTAATAAAAAATTAGTTATGCACTGCATTAGTTATTAGGTGGTGACTTAAGAAGATTTTGATAAAGAGTATCTCAACTTTAACTAATTTTATTGACTTAAAAACATCGGACTCCTTTTCAGAACCACCAAAAATACAAAGAGTAAAATATTCTAAAAACATCACTTGGGTAATATACATTTTATTAATTTCTTTAATATTCAATTCATACGAAAAATAGTAAATTTTGAAATTATTATTCAAAAATGTATAAAAAATGAATTTTTTCTGCAATTTTTTGTATATATCTATTTTTTTATCTACAGAAATATGATATCGTAATCATTGCAAAGAGGACAAAATCTTTCATAATGATATAATGGTACTACATTACATATACGTATTACATGTATGTGTATGGGTGCGTATGTGTAAAGTTTTACCACAAAGTAAAGTAACTATATACACAGAGGTTGCAATAGAATCCTTTCCATTGCCGAGCTAATTTTTGAAGTGGATTTAGCGTAAATCCACCTCTCCCTTTTCAAGCAAGCAAGTTTTTTTTTTGTTTGCGTACATATTTTGTATTGGGCAATAGAAATATGTATGTTTGTACATAAGAATATACAGGATACTGGAGTATACTGTTTTGTGCCATAATGTTAGATATAATATATTTATGTATATCTATATATGTACATATATATATACGCACATTATAGTTTGTTGTAGAAATGGGATTATTATAGGCCAACATCAAAATTAAAAAGGGTAACAGCATAGAATATAGACATAAAGAAAAGACAGTTCATATAAATTATTTTTCAATTTTCAAATTTTTTCTCACAAATACATACAATGACACTTTGCTAAAAGTAGACAGAAAATCAAAATTAGGCCTAAAAATTAGTTAGAAAGAGAAATAAAATTTTATAAGTATGTGTAAGCTCCCCCAATTTTAATTTATTTTTTATATAGCTTGCTATAGGGTAAATGGGGCAAATAACATAAATGGCATTTATGGATGCGATTCAATAGCTCAACATTTAATATTTCATGCTTAAGAGCAGGTTATTCTGATTTTACTGATTTTGGGTGATTTGGGTACACGTTTTCTCAGCCATTTTTTATCCAATTTTTATGAAATATGTTTTAAATGAAAGTTCAATGGGTCTAGAGTGAAATAAGCGGAACAAATTTTTCAAAAAGGTTTTAGTTTTTAGTGTACAGGATAATAAGGACGAGGCTTTCTTCAAATTTCAACGTGTTTTGGTACACCTTTTCTCCGTAACTACACCATATATTTTTCTAAAATTTTTGTCATACATCATTCAAAGGGTGTAGAGTGCAATAAGCGGAGCACTTTAGTAATTTTTGTCCTTATTAGTCCTGTAGAACGCTTTGAAGAAAGAAGGATTTTTACAAAAAATGTATAGATTTTAAATTTAATTTTTCATGGGTAGATGATCGCGTATTATACTGAAATTTTCATATAAGGTAACTCGAATGTTCTTTTTTCGATTTCGAAATAGAAAAATAAAAGTTTTTACATTATTTCAGAATAATTAGTAATATAAAATTCCTATTTTTCACAAAAATTTTGTCACAGATAACAAAAATGTTTTGCATAACTCTTGGCTCTAAATATATCAATTTTTCACCGATACGTTTATTCATTTTATATGAATAAAAATATTATATATGTGTGAGTGGTACATATTCAATAAACAACAAAAAAAATGTTTCCAATTGCTATCATACGATCGCCGAAAATAGAAGAAAAAAAAATAAATAAAAAAACAAACAAAAAAAAATATGGCATAGCCAACATAGCAAAGCATTGCAAAGAAGCTACCTGCTGTTATGATGTACAATATTGTATATTGTATATAATGTGTATAATAAGCACTAAGAATAAAATAGCTGGAGTAAGGAGTAACCTAATGATATTTATATTGTATGAATATATGTATATGTTATATGTACTTATATTCATATAGTATATTCATTACATGATATACGCAATTATATACACAAATGTTTATATCTTGTATTTCAAATATCATTTAGAAATTATCAATACAGGTTTGTAACTCGGTAATATGTATGGTAATATAATTTTGCTTGAAGGATAATAATATGTATTCCAAAAAAAAAAAAACAATCTGTACAATACAATCCTTTATCGTTGCGACTTGCGAATAAAATAGCTGAGCTGGAGTACTAATGAACATTGTATATTGCATGAACATATGACGTGGAATGACTGTATGTATACATATGTATATGTATAGTCTTTTAACTTGTGTAATATTATTTTTTTTATATAGGAATATATCAATTTTTCACCGATACGTTTATTCTTTTTATATGAATAAAAATATTATATATGTGTGAGTGGTACATATTCAATAAACAACAAAAATAATGCTTCCAATCGTTATAATACGATCACCGAAAACAGAAGAAAAAAAAAATAAATAAAAAAACAAACAATAAAATGACGTGGTATAGCAAAGTATTGCAAAGCAAATACTTGCTATTATGATGTACGTACAATACTGTATAATAAGCACTAAGAATATGTATATTATATCAGATAAGACTTTCAATGATTATATGTACACTATGTTGTTTTGTTATGACGTGTACTTTTTTTTATGAAATTTTTTTTTGCTTTTTCTGCCTTCGGTCCTCATATAATATTAAGAATTGATTTTGTTTTTTTTTCTATTAGTTGCGCATTTCATATACCCACAAAATTTACAAAACAAAATAAAAGAAGGTTAGTGTAAAATAAATGAAAAAAAAAAATAATAACAGAAAGTAAACTAACACAACGATAAAAATATTTTTTGAATGTATTTGTTAGCTATTTTCGTCGTGTGAGTTTTCAATTTTAATTTTTGATTTCAGGAGGGCATCCTCTTAAAATATATACAAAAATTAATAGAATTATGAAATTAAATTATGAATTATGAAATACATAAATAATTTATATTATTTATGTATTTATATTTAATATTTATTCAAATTATTAATTTATTTTTCACCAATAAAAAATTTTTTTTAATAATTTTTTTTTTTAATTGTTTTTAAATATTATTAGATTTTTAATATATAATGAAATTATTTTAAATTTGGAACTCAAAATTATAAGCATTTCACTTCACTTTCAATTAATTTCACTTCGCAGTCTAAAATTATTTTACATTTAATATTCCTTTACCTCTACTTTGCCATAAACTAGCAGGAATGATGTCATAACATCTGGTTAAAACTGAGCACATGGTGTAAAAACACGTGTAAAATGTAACAGACAAAAAAGTGACCGGCCATCTTTAACATGCGTTAGTAAGAGAAATTATATACAAGTTAAAACGAAATATCCTCTGTATGTGAATAAAAGAAGTAATGGCAAAAACAAAAAGAAAAAATAAAAGCGTCTTACTATCTAAATCTATGTAGAAAAAAAACGCAATACATTGAAGAAATTATGTCAGTGATATGAAGTTGTTGGTGTGTGTTTTTTCTGTCTTGTTTTAACACCTACATATTTTTTATAAAGAAATTGGTCATAAAATATGGTCCCTTTTAGATAAAGGCTGAATTTTTTACTGAATTGATTTTTTTATTTTATTTTTTTAACATTATATATTTGTACTGTTTTTTTTACATTATTTTTTGAATTTATATACGCTGAATCGAGTTGTGTCCGTACATTGTGAGTTAGTGTACGATGGTAGGTAACAGTATAAATGTATGAATAAAAAAAATCGTACAAAAACATTTCTTAATTCTGGGAGAGAATTATTCTCACAATTTACGAATTTTAAGCTTCAAATCAAAAGTTTTATAGATGAAAATGCAAACTTTAAATTTTTTTAAAATGAGCTTTGCAATATTGCAAATATATAATTTCAATTTTTTGAAAGAAACATTCAATGAGCGCATGATTCTGTCTATTGACATGCACGATTATGTAACATGCTTTATTGTGATTATTTTTTTTATGAGGATACGTGAAATCTCTAGTCTGTACTTATGCCCGATTTCTTCACATCCAACTATCTTCTTGCTAAACTTTAGCGGAAAGATGGCAAGGACATTTACATTTCTTCATCTCTGATTAATACCACAGATAAGGATACAGGATGCATATATTCAAATATGTAACAAAATCAAATTCATATGGACCTATTGTTAGGTCCAGATTCGAGTCTTGGATATATTTAAATTCAAAATATACGTTAATATTCGATTGTTCTTGCATTCGATAAAAGTTTTAAAATATGGTTCATAAAATTATATACGCATACATATAAACAATCTGATTTGAGTGTGTTTAGGTTTATTCGTATATTTACATAATAGAAAATATACGATTTATTTGTTGCAATTTGGCAGTATATATAATATCATAAACATTTATATATGTATATGATAATATTAATGCTGATGGTATGCTACCATAGTACATGTTGTCTTGCAGGTATCATTTAGTCCTATGTATAAACACAGATAAGGATTATATGTGGTATATATAACAATAATATTGGACATTGAACCCTATTAAATGTTTGCATTAAATTTTGAAGGAATATGTATCGCTAGTTATTCTTTCATTTTTTTCCTTTTTTTGTGTGAAAAAAAAAATATATACCTGCACTGGTTTTTGTATACATTGTATATTTTGTATACGTCACGTATAGTATAGACTACAGTAAGGATAGTACACCATAATGATTTATAATTATGTATATGTGTATAACAAGTTGTATACATAACATACCCTTTAATAAACATGTTTATTGTTTGTGATATAGTGTACCACACCATTGACTATATAATAAAATAATACATAGACTCAGAAAGCCCATACATTTTTTATGTCGAATTATTTTCTAAATCGGGTAGGTGATTTCAGAGCCATATGCGGCAAATAAAGTAATTAAAAATATTGCATATTCATGGGATTTTAAATATTTTTCATTTGATCTAAAAAAAACAAGAAGAAAACTGCTTGATAACTGCATAGAGTACTTTTGTTAGTGTAATGTTGCTGTGCTGTTGCTGTATAGTGTATACTGTATACTGTATCTTTATGTGTGTAACCATGATACCTCTGATGATACTGTATATCAACCTCGTATGCTGTACATCAATGTTAGTTTAAAACGTGTATAATATATAATATCAATATTATGTGTTGTGTGTGTTGAATTATCCACCTAAAGCATAGACTAAGTACCTATGCAGGCTTAAAGGTTTTGCGTATGTAAATATTTACATGTGTAAATGTTGACTTAACTTTTAAATTAGATAAATAAAGAAAACAATTAAGAACCTGTTTTTTATTCGTGTATACCTAAAAGATTTTAACTTTGTTTTTTAATACTGAAATCTTTTAATCTTTGCGTATTTTTTTGGTAGTCCTGAAAAGGACTAATTTTTTATATATTATTGATATATTGATTTCAGCTCGGAAAACGTACAACCAAAAAGTTAAAATTATGCGTTATTGTTTTAAAACTTCCATTCAGCTAACAGTTTCTTTGGCTTCTTTAATACCTTATGACAACCAAATACAAGTTTTTCTCATTAAAACTAATATTAAAAAATCTAAAATTTGAATTTTATGGTCATTGCACTCATCATCTTGACTAAACCACGTTGGATGCCGAACATTTGTTAATTCAATAGCTTTTTGTTTCAGAATTTTTTTAATATTCCTACTGTGCTTATTTGAATTGAAATATTTTTCAAAAACTTCAACTTGTGTCGAACAAATTTTGAAAAATTCTTCCGACGGACATTTGAGTGCAACACTTTTATCTTTGGTGTAAGATTTATGACATATGAAAAAATGATTTGGTATGGATGACAATTGGATGAAGTCTGGACCAATTCTAATCTAACATGTTTTTTTCCTATCATGTGTTTCACATTTGTGTGATATTCTCTAGCAGAAGGGAATCGGTTGTATCCACCCATAGAACGTAAGGTAGAAAACTGATTTTCTACAATATCTTGTTGGAGTTTTGAAGTTAGGAGAAATTTAGTTTCTGGTACACCTTTGAAAATTTCTAATAATTTGAAAATGCCGTTAATAAAATGAATACAGCCATCTACGGCATATACTCTAACGGGTTTATTATTTTTTTTTTGAAAAAACTTTTATTTTTTCAAGATAAATTTTCATATCATGCAAAAAATTTATGGAAAATCTGTTGTCTGAATAAAGAGGTCGTTTATATATATTTTTGCTGGAACTACATTTGCTTACATTGAAAACATCAAATAAGTGATTGATTTTTTCAACAAAATTAGCTGTCGATGTAGCGACTTGCATTGCCCTAATAGCTGATGCTACAGACTTGAGCAGCAGTTTTGACTTTCATTTTTTGGAAATTATTTGGCCAAATGTGCCTTGAAGTTAATTTCACACACAACCTAGTTGTTCTACTTTTATCTTCAATGTACAATTTTTCAATTATGTTCCAATCAACTTTGCCATGAATGGTTTGTAAATAATTTAATAAAAGGATATTTCTTAAAGATTTTAATAAATGAACGAAGTCAAACATGGCAATTATTGGTCTTTTTTCAAAATTTTACTTTAAAATTTAATTGATATTTAAATATATCACTATTCAAAATATTAAAAAAGTTAAATTTATTCACTCCGTTTTTTTTTTCTAAAATTTAAATTTGAATTCTACAATGAGTCTGAAATGCGTTAAATCATTAAACAGATTGATTATAATGACACAAAAATCATTGAATAAAATATCAAAAATAATACAATATTTTAAAAATCTACCTGTCAAGGATATTAAAATTATTTTTTTTATCTACATACCTCTTTATATGAATGAAAATTTACAAATATTATATGTAGTCTAATATTAGATTTAATGCAGAAAAAGGTTCTGAATTTAATTTTCCAATTCACAAAAAAAAAAATAAAAAAATCTATATTATAATAAAAGATTTGCATTTCAATAAATTGAATGGTAAATTTCGGCACATGAAGTTATAAAATTGTACATTTAAGTACATAGACATAAAAAAACTGTTTAGTTATAAACAAAAGAACCGAAAAAGAAAGGAATTACTGTATTTAATTACTTTGTAAAATAAAATATAGATAATAAAAGGGACTTTTCAAAAAAATAATTTATCATACTGCATACTGCATACATAGACATATATATATATATATATATGTGTATTTATCTATTGATATTATATATTATATATTATATATATTCATTAATAAATACTGAATACATATGTAAGTGAAATTTTATCATCCTTTTTTTAGTTTCATAAATTTTTAAATGTTGAAATTAATATACATTTAATTTATATAAAGTATATATTTACCTATGAATAAATTCGTTATGTAATTTGTAGTATACTGTAAATTTTTACATTACATAAGTGAAATTTCATCCATACATTTTCTCTATACTATTCATAAGAGGATATCAATCATGTAATGCATATAAAAATCGACGATGTCAAATTTAAAAGCGAAATTCACATTTCTTTTAAATTTATATTATCATAATAAAGTAAGGCACAAAAATAATGAATGAAATAAATGGAATACATTCATTATGTAATATTCGTAAACAATAAGAAAATTATAAAGAGAAAAAAAATCTACCCTTTTAAAAAAAGATCATTCATTATATGTCTTATGATACGATCCATATTTATTATATTTATTGTATTTAACTAACATGTGTTGTATCAGTTAACACAATACAATCAAGATATCAGTTATACCTAATACTTAGCTGCAAGCTAACTTTATTATTTGAAGCTTTGATTAATTATGTATTTAGGTCTAACCTAATTCGATACTACTGCCGACTAGCTGTCTAACTGGAATATATTCAAATAACTCAGCTTAACATCAAACTTTACACTAAAGATTGGTACTTAGTTCCTGTGAGATTTTTCGCTTGCAATTGCATATGTATTTCTACAAGCTAAAAATTGTGGAAGGAAACGTGTGTAGAGTATATAGAGTTTTGAAATTTTTTGAAAAAAAATCGCGGAGGCTATGAAATTAAATTAATTAAAAATAAATAAATAAATATTTATTAGTCAAAATATATGACTTGTCAATATTTCGCTTGCCTTTTATATGCTCGACCATGATATGCTCCTCTCGATGAGCTATTAGATCTATTAACTATTAGACCTGGTACTCACTTCCCGTGAAATTTTTCGCTTGCAATTGCATATATAATTCTACAAGCTAAAAATTTTGGAAGGAAATGTGTGTAGAGTACATAGAGTTTTGAAATTTTTTGAAAAAAAAATCGCAGAGGCTATGAAATTAAATTAATTAAAAATAAATAAATAAATATTTATTAGTCAAAATATATGACTTGTCAATATTTCGCTTGCCTTTTATATGCTCGACCATATAAAATGATTGTGAAAAATGAGTTCCACAACTCTCCAATATTAAGTTCCACCGAAATAATTTAGTTTGGAAGTGAGTACCAGTAAGCGAAATTTGAAACTAAAAATTTAGCTAACAATTTAGCGACATTTTTTTTACATAGGTTTTATATGGAGAAAAATTTAGCTTTCGATGTGAGTACCGGCCCTTATAATAAATAAAAATAATTAAAAATTATTATTATTAAATATACATTTACCGGATTTTAAAAATATTAAATATTTTTTAAATTTCCAAATATTAATAATAAATGACAGCTCAATGTTTTTTAAAAGTCGACAAATCTATTAACTTTTCAACTTTTTAATGTCTACAAAACCTATAAAATAGAATACCACTTTCTACTAACTTCTTAGTTAATAGGTTAATAGATCTATTAGAAATCTATTACCTAGAATAGAGGGGTTAGTCTTTTGTGTAATATAAATTTTTTTACAGAATTATAGATAGTCAGATTTTTGTTATTTTATCAATTCAAATTTACGGTGCGATTCTGCATAAGAGATCTCTTATTCCTCTTATTTCTCTAAAGTTTTGGTGAAATATATTTTTTAAGAGGAATCGGTATTCTGGATAAGAGATTCACCTCATAAAATGACACAAGATTCACCACAGATTTTAAACCCACCTTATTCAATTTACTACTTGTCATATACAAATATAATGTAGTTACACTGTTTTATCATCTTTGTTATTAGTAATTATTACAATTTTTATTATTATTTTATTATTATTACTATTATTATAAATATTATTATTATTATTATTATTATTATTATTATTATTATTATTATTATTTATAATTATAATAATTACTACTTGTTATATACAAAGATAATGTAGTTACACTGTATTATCATCTTTGTTATTAGTAATTATTACAATTTTTATTTTTTTATATTACAATTTTTATTACTATTTTATTATTATTACTATTATTATTAATATTATTATTATTATTATTATTATTATTATTTTATTATTATTATTATTATTATTATTATTATTATTATTATTATTATTTATAATTATAATAATTATTATTATTAATACAATTCTATTATTATTATTATCAAATTACTTACAATATGCACGACACGAATACAATATTTGAATATCAACAATATAAATAAAATAAATAAGAGATATAAGAGGTCCTCATCGATGACCTCTAAAGTTTAGAGATTTTTGTCCGTTAAAAAAGAATTTTTCGGTTATAAACGTTCAAAAGTAGAATGTCAAAATTCACCACTGAAGTTAAGAGATCAGCTGATCACATCTCTTATCTAATTTAATTTAACTCCTAAAAGTATGTATTTGTAATGTAATTTGCACTAAAAACGATAAGAGGAATAAGAGAAATAAGAGATCTCTTATGCAGAATCGCACCGTTAGTTTCAAATTTCGTTTTCTGGTACTCACTTCTAAATTAAATTATCACGGTGGAATTTAATAGTGGAGAGTTGCGGAACTCATTTTTCACAATCATTTTATACAGTCGAGCATAATAAAAGGCAAGCGAAATATTAACAGCTTAAATATTTTGACAAATAAATATTTATTTATTTATTTTTAATTAATTTATTTCCATAGCCGTCGCCGATTTTTTTCAAAAAAATTTGAAATTTACTCCACACTGGTTTCTTTCCACTATTTTTAGCGTGTAAAAATATATATGGGTAATTCCATGATAAGCGGCCCCATATGGTCAAAAAATGAAAACCGTGAAAAATATAAAAGAAAACGCCTTTTATGTATATAATGATTAGAAATTATTATTTCAATAAAAAATTTGCATTTTACCTGTACCATATTTTTTGTATACCATACGCTTGTATAAAATTTTTTTTTCTTTTTCAAGATGTAAATACTCAGGTATATGTTTAGATCAATCGAATATTATATCTTATCTTTACCTAAATTTTAAAGGATAATATTTTGTATGGATTAATAACTAGGTAATAAACATAAAATATATGTTTTAACATCTGTATATCTTTGCCTATAAATAGTGCAGTTTTTTTCAAGAAGTAACATTTTAGTGTCACGTACGTTACGCGAAAGAGGTATTTTTTTTAATTACTAAAGAATTATTATTTCAAAAACAAAAAAAAATTGCTAAAGTAAGGAGAGTGTTTTAATAAAGATATTTGAATATATTTTGCCAAATTATATGTATTTGTATTAGAAAAAATTAATAAGGTAAGTATGTCACGTACGTTACAATCTTAAATATTTGAAACTAATTCATAATTAATTTTAAAATTTACTTACTTTTAAACACACAGCACATTATATACAATGGAATATTCTAACAGAATGCAAAAATATAGATTAAAATTTAAAAGTGATCCGGAAAAGAGGAAGGAGTATCTGGAAAAAAAACAACGACAAAAGAAAATAAGAGAAGCTATCAAAATGGATGAGGCAAAAATGAACGCAAAAAGATTAAAAGACAGAGAAAGGCAAAGAAGATATAGAGAAAAAAGGAAATTCGAAAAGGTTCAAGATAGTCCAGTAGCAATTCCATCCACTTCTTCAACATTAGGAACGTATAAATCAAGGCGTTCTCTAAAAAAAGCTGTATCAAAAATAAAAAGGGCATTGCCTAGTAGTCCTTCGAAAAAAGAAGCTGTGTTAAAAGAACTGATCCGTGAAATCGTACCTGAGAAGGCTTATAAAAATTTATTTTCTACACACAGTCCAAATTCTAAATCATTACCTTTAGAAATAGAAAAGAAAATTAAATCTTTTTAGGAAAGAGATTATATAAGTTGTCAAACTCCAGGAATAAAACAGTGGATCTCTGTAAAAAATTCGAAAAGTGGAAAAAGAGAAAAAATGCAAAAAAAATATATGATTATGAGCATAAGCGAATCTTATAGTTTATTTAAAGAAGAAAATCTCACTATAAAAGTCGGAAAATCAAAATTTTTTCAATTTCGTCCTAAACATATACGGTCAATAATAGAGATTCCACATAATGTGTGTGTATGTGTTTATCACGCAAACTTTTTATATTTATTAGAAGCTGTAAAAAAACACATAGAAAATATATCAGCAAATTCCAAGGAATTTCTCGCCTCAGTTTGTTGTGACACGGAAAATAAAAATTGTATGCTAAATAAATGCAGTGCCTGTTACAGCTTTTCTGATTTAATTCCTTTAAAATTAAACAATACTGAAATAACTTGGAAAAAATGGGAACTAAATAACAAAAAAGTAAAATTAATAGAAAAAAATGGCACAATAGATGAGATTGTTAATGAAATTAATTATCAACTTAATAAATTTAAAACACATTGTTTCATACAAAATCAGCAGGCGAAATTTTTTCAACAGAAAAAATCAAGTATTGATGATGGCGAAGTTTTATTACAAGTTGATTTTGCAGAAAATTTTGCAATTGTTGCACAGGACGAGGTTCAGTCAGCACATTGGCAGTATTCACAAGTCACAATATTTACTGCATGTGCTTGGTTTAAAAGTGAAAGTGCAATAGAAAGCCAGGCATTTGCAATATTGAGTAACGAACTTTGCCATGACAAACATGCTGTTTGGACATTTTTAAAAAAAATAATTAACAAATTAAAATCAACTAAAACCGTCAACACCGTTACAATATTTTCAGATGGCTGTGTCGGACAATTTAAAAATAAATACAATCTCTACAATGTATGTACGGCACCAAACAACTTCGGAGTTCAATTAAAATGGGTTTTCTTCGCTTCAAGTCATGGTAAAGGACCTGTTGATGGGATTGGAGTGGAGCAGTCACCAAAAGAATACTTTGGACAAATATAAAAGCCAGAAAAGTTTTAATTAAAACCGCCGTTGACTGTTACAACTTTTTGAATACACAGAAAGTAAAAGGCATACAATTTTTATACATACCGAAAGAAGAAATTTTTGAAAATAAAACATTTTTAGATGAGAGGTGGAAAAGTGTACGTCCAATTCCAAAACTCCGAGAAAAACATTATTTTTGTGGACAAGGCTTAAAAGTAATTTCTACAGGTGTGACAGCTTTTGATAGATTAAAAAAATACAAAATTAAAAAATAAACATATTTTTAATGTTTATAAAGTTATAATAAAATCTTCTTCTTTATATTATATTCTGTGTTTTTATTCCTGAAATTATCCCTTTTAGAGTCTTTGATTAATTATTCATGATCGATTTGGTAAAATATTACAATTTGTTTGAAATATATTTTAATATTCATTTAATTTGAAACGATGTCACGTACGTTACACAAATATGTCACGTACGTTACAAAACTTGATTTCAATTATTTCAACCAAATTATTTTAACAATGAATTTTGCTTAGGGCCTGATCGCGAGAGTCTATTTCTATTTGATAGAATAGACTTTACTAAGTCTATTGAAATAAGTCACGGTATCGCGTAAGGAAATAGACTTAACGCCATGCAAGAAGAAGATTTGAAATGTCAAATGGTTTCGATAAGCATTCGTTAAAATTTATTTGAAGTTTAAAGTGAATTACAATTGAAGTTATTAGTTGCAAAGTGAATTATAAATACAATAAGTAGTTATTATAACAAATAATAAAAATAATAATAATAAAATGAGTTTGATCATATTAAGTATAATAGAAGATGAAATAAATGAAGATCGAAGAAATAAAGTTATATATACATTGCGCAAACGAAAAATAATAAGAAATAAATCAAATCCATTGGAAATGGAAGAAAATAAGTATGTTTCAGTATTTTCTTTATGTATAAAACTAAAATTACACATTATTTTCCTTAATTTTAGGTTCAAAAAAAAATTTTAGATTAAGCAAAGAAGTTTTTGTTAATTTATTGAATGAAATAGAGCCAAAACTAAAGGTTTCTAAAAGAGCATCATCTGTACCAAATATTATAAAATTAGCATGCGTACTTCGCTTCTGTGCTGAAGGTAGTTATCAAACGAGTATTGGCAATGATTTCAATGTAGGACTTGGTCAGTCTACTGTATCAGGAATTTTAAAGGAAACAATAAATGTTTTGGAACAACATATATGTCCTAAGTGGAGAGAATTCGCTTCATCAAGAGAAGAGGAGGACGAAGCCAAACTATTTTTTTTATCAAAAAAGTGGCATTCCTGGCATAATAGGTTGTATAGATGGAACTCATGTAAAAATAAGAGCTCCAGAAAAAAATCTTCAGCATTTGTATTATAAGAGGAAAGGCTACTACAGTTTAAATGCTATGATTGTAATATAAAATATGAAATTGTTTAATAGCTATTTTTAATTTACTTTTATTCTATTATAGCTTTGCAATCACAAAATGGTGATCAAGTATGTAAATGCACGATTTCCAGGATCTTCCCATGATTCTCATATATGGAACATCAGTGGATTAAAAGAATTACTAGAAGAAAGATATAGAAATGGAAAATACGTGGATTCTAGGTATGTTTACTGGGAGAATGTGTGTATGTATAACTAATTATGTCTTTTTATGTATAGGTGATGCAGGATACCCGTTATGTCCTTACTTGATAACTCCATTTAGAAGTACGGAAGAATTTTCTCGTGAAGCTAGATTCAATAGATGTCACACTCAAGCACGAATTATTATAGAGAGGACAATTGGACTATTAAAAAATAGATTTAGATGTGTGTTGGGAGCACGGGAACTTCATTACAAGCCTTCAAAAGCTACACAAATTATAAATGTATGTTGTGCGCTGCACAATATATGCCTCTACCATGGAATCGACATGGATGAATAAATTGAAAATAATATAGTAGAAGCGTACGAATTCGATGGAATTGAATATGCAAATAATGAACCGAGAAAGAAGGAGAAATAATTCGAAATAGATTATTAAATAATTTAAATTTAAATTCATAATATATGTTAAATTCTTTTTATTATAAAAATAAACGTAATGAAAACATAAAACAATGAAATTACCACTTTCATTTTAATTGATTAAGTAAAGAATTTTCCAATTTCTTAAGTTCTATCAACTCCATTTTTAATTTTAATTTGGTTGTTCTGTCTTGTTGTTTCTTTTTAATTTCATCTTCATATATTTTTAGTTTTTTTTTCTTTTACGTGGAGCAATTGTTTTTGAATATGATAATTGTCTTTTTGAATATACTTAATACATTTTTTTTGTATATTCGCTGATTCCTTTGATTTGATTCTTCAATTCTTGTACATCCTTTTGTGTGAAGTCAACAAATTTGTGAAGTCTTTACTGTGGTGCTCTAATAATTTTAACTTTTTTTTAACAGTATTAATTTTTATACATCGATTTGGTGCCACATTTCCGGCAGTATTAATTTCTTCCTCACAATCTGCTACGGTTATTTCATCTCTGATATCAATAGATTCTGAAGCTGCTTCTTGAGCTTCGTTGTTAACTTCAATATATATAGGTTTTCCAAATTCACAACCAGGAGGATCAATTGATTGATTCATGTTTAGAAATTCGCAAATTTTTTCATCAATAGCACTTAATGTGTTTATGTTATTTGATCCACCACCTGTAGAACTAATTTCTTTTTTGTTTAAAATTTACTATATACCAACATAACTTTTTAGCGTTCATAAACATCTGTAGTAAAGTAAATTTTTAACTATTTGATGTCAAAAATTAACCATGCTCGAGACGAGAGCATGGTTAACGATAGTAACGATAGTAAGCCTTTAAGTGGTAATAACATTGACAATAAAAAAAAATTGTTTGTCATTTAATTTTGTGTTGTGAATTGTTTGTTTAAAAATTAATTAATTTTTGACAAACAAAAAATATAATAATTATATATAAAAATTTTTTAAACTTGACTTGACAGTTGAATGACAATTTATTGCTACTACCATAGACTAATAACACTATCCAGATGTGAAATACAAATGTTAAAAATTGAAACATGCAAGTAATTTTTACTAGCAGACAATTTAGTCATAGTAGCAGACAAAAAGTTTTTCAACAAAAATAAAACTTTTTAGTAGCAGACAAAAAGATTTTCACCAAAATTAAAACTTAATATGTACATACTCACCAATTCATTGCGTCATTGCTTCTGCTGTGACTGTGATCATCGTTTGAATCCTTTTGCATATGTAACAGTCTATATAATATAAATATTATATAAATATAGTCATAGCACACTGAGTTAAAAGATAAACTACTCATGTGCAGCTTTATATTCTTGGGTATATAGTATATAGTATATAGTATACAGCACAAACAATAAACATATACGTGTATTTATTGCTTGTGCCTATAGCCATGTCATGTCTTTAAGTATTTTGCTAGTAAAATTTGTTTTAGATAGAAAAAATGTGTAAAGTGTGTATTTGGCATGGCATGGTACATATATGAAATTTTGTTTATTACATATTTACTGATACATATTTATATTACAGGACAAATATGTAGTTGTTTTTATTGTCCTGTCTAATAATATTAGACATTAAAAATATTTATTGATTTATTAAAAAATTAATAATTGCTAATGTTTATTAATTTTTGTAACTTATTTCTCACTTTTAATTTTTTTGCGGCATCCGTTGACCACTTAGAATGTTTTCTTAATAATACAAGAATAAAAAATTTTAAACAATTTATTCTATGACTATAACATTGGTTTTGCTCGTTGAACCAATCAGGATATTTACTTTTGATATTTTCTTAGCAGCAATTTACTATATAGTGTTTTAAATTTGATTGTTGTGGATTATTGCCAAAAATAGACGAAAACACTTTTATGTGTCTTTTACATATATCAAAAAATATATCTGAAGGTCGAATCAATCCAGTTGAAATGTCCTCAATGTTCTCATACTGTTTTAATTTTATCAAAATTTCAGATATGTCACTTTTGTCATCTATTTGTTTGTTGATCATATCATTTTCGCACAATTCACATGGTTTTCGAAGTGATTTTATCGTTTTTAAGTAGCAATAACCACTGAAGTACCTTGTAGCTGCGTCACTAATATCAATTTGAGCAATTGCTACTTCCTCGTTTCCCGGAAATTCTTGAATATCTAAATTTTCATCAGATTCATGTCACTCTATTCGTTCCATTGAATTCAACCGATTTATACTGGAAGAATTTGATAAATCTGTGTGTGCAATTGTCTCTTCTAAAACTGCATTCCAATCAATATCAAGAATGTTGTCATCGTCTTCATCACAATTCGAAAATCTTGAAGAAAACATTAATTTAATGGATAATATTTTTTATCAAATATTTGTGCAAATTCGAATACAGATGGATTTTTTTTGTTACAATTCCTGCTTCTTATGCGTGAAAAAAAGATTTTTTTGAATGCTCATTTCGTCAAACAATAAAACTACATCTTTTTCTCTTTCTGACAACTTATTAACTTGTTTGCTAATTTCATTTAATAAAATTTTTTTTCACGCATAAGAAACAGGAATTGTAACAAAAAAAATCCATCTGTATTCGAATTTGCACAAATATTTGATAAAAAATATTATCCATTAAATTAATGTTTTCTTCAAGATTTTCGAATTGTGATGAAGACGATGACAACATTCTTGATATTGATTGGAATGCAGTTTTAGAAGAGACAATTGCACACACAGATTTATCAAATTCTTCCAGTATAAATCGGTTGAATTCAATGGAACGAATAGAGTGACATGAATCTGATGAAAATTTAGAAATTCAAGAATTTCCGGGAAACGAGGAAGTAGCAATTGCTCAAATTGATATTAGTGACGCAGCTACAAGGTACTTCAGTGGTTATTGCTACTTAAAAACGATAAAATCACTTCGAAAACCATGTGAATTGTGCGAAAATGATATGATCAACAAACAAATAGATGACAAAAGTGACATATCTGAAATTTTGATAAAATTAAAACAGTATGAGAACATTGAGGACATTTCAACTGGATTGATTCGACCTTCAGATATATTTTTTGATATATGTAAAAGACACATAAAAGTGTTTTCGTCTATTTTTGGCAATAATCCACAACAATCAAATTTAAAACACTATATAGTAAATTGCTGCTAAGAAAATATCAAAAGTAAATATCCTGATTGGTTCAACGAGCAAAACCAATGTTATAGTCATAGAATAAATTGTTTAAAATTTTTTATTCTTGTATTATTAAGAAAACATTCTAAGTGGTCAACGGATGCCGCAAAAAAATTAAAAGTGAGAAATAAGTTACAAAAATTAATAAACATTAGCAATTATTAATTTTTTAATAAATCAATAAATATTTTTAATGTCTAATATTATTAGACAGGACAATAAAAACAACTACATATTTGTCCTGTAATATAAATATGTATCAGTAAATATGTAATAAACAAAATTTCATATATGTACCATGCCATGCCAAATACACACTTTACACATTTTTTCTATCTAAAACAAATTTTACTAGCAAAATACTTAAAGACATGACATGGCTATAGGCACAAGCAATAAATACACGTATATGTTTATTGTTTGTGCTGTATACTATATACTATATACTATATACCCAAGAATATAAAGCTGCACATGAGTAGTTTATCTTTTAACTCAGTGTGCTATGACTATATTTATATAATATTTATATTATATAGACTGTTACATATGCAAAAGGATTCAAACGATGATCACAGTCACAGCAGAAGCAATGACGCAATGAATTGGTGAGTATGTACATATTAAGTTTTAATTTTGGTGAAAATCTTTTTGTCTGCTACTAAAAAGTTTTATTTTTGTTGAAAAACTTTTTGTCTGCTACTATGACTAAATTGTCTGCTAGTAAAAATTACTTGCATGTTTCAATTTTTAACATTTGTATTTCACATCTGGATAGTGTTATTAGTCTATGCTACTACTGTGGTAAAAATCGCGTTCAAAAACTACTTGAAGTTAACATAACTATGACTGTAGTACAACATAACTTTGCTTAAACTATACTATACCATGACTATGGTTAAAGTAATGTTCATGAACGCATTCCTGATATTACGACTGGTAGTAAAATCAAAACTAATACGCATGTGAACATACAATTAAGACTAAGTTCAGCTAATACCTATGTGAACATAAGGCCCTAAACATTTCGAGTCTCGATTCAAAACTTTCGAACTTTACATTGCTAGCTGTCAGCTAAACTTAAGTGACATCCATGGTATAAAGACATAGACATGTCTCTGTGTCTTTATACCATGGGCGACACCAAGCTAGCAGAGAGTATGAAGAAATCGGCCATTAGTCTCTTATACTCTAGTCTATACTAGCAAAAACTATAGAAGAATAATAAGACGTCCCGAGTTGATTATAATCGAAAAAATAGCTTTAAGATCATATCCCAACATTGGTGGCTATAGCTTTTTTGCTGATGTTAATGTGATATTAATATCTCAATCCACTGTAATATAGGATAGGATTTATGTAATGTTCAACATGAAATTGTTTTTATCAGCAGAACAAGCCAATGCGTGGCAATACAACGCGATAGAGTGGCGAGCTTTATATTGATACATTGTTGTGTAGTTGTATGTATATTTTCCTTTAACATTACATACTAACTTTATGTACCCGACATGAGTGGCTATAGTAGTCTTTTGTTGTTCATATTCTATTTACTATTATATGCCATGTCAGGCTATAGTGATTTGATTCTTATATAGATCATGGTTGTGTGGTTGTGTGTATATTTTTTTTACACCTCATTCATACATTGGGTTTATTGGTACCGAAGATTGGTGTGGTTTTAATTGTTATGTGCAAATAACAAAATATATAAAAAATATGTAATAAAAATAAATAATAATTTAAACCCACCTTATTCAATTTACTACTTATTATATGGTAATTATTACAATTTTTATTATTACATATATTATTAAAATTTTTATTATTTTATTATTATTATTATTATTATTATTTTATTATTATTTTCCCATTTCTCAGCATATACTGAGAATATTTACCTGCTCGGCATATGCAGTGCAAGAGCAAGGCTCGCACTATTTTTATTCTATGGGCCTTACTTTTAAACCGTAACTAAGTTATTAATAAGAACTTAATCTTTGCGAACTATTTTTTCATACTCATAACAAACTTAATCTTAACTTCAGTGTTAGTAGAGACTTTAAATTTTAATCGTGGCCAGAGCTCTACCAAGAGTACGTTCATGATAATTACTCTCACCATAGTCATGGTATAGTATAGTTTAAGCAAAGTTATGTTGTACTACAGTCATAGTTATGTTAACTTCAAATAGTTTATGAACGCGATTTTTACCACAGTAGTAGCAATAAATTGTCATTCAGCTGTCAAGTCAAGTTTAAAAAATTTTCAAAAAAATTTTTATATATAATTATTATATTTTTTGTTTGTCAAAAATTAATTAATTTTTAAAAATTAATTTTTAAACAAAATTAATTAATATGTACTATTACTTTTTTCAAATAAATTGGATTAAAATTTTCACAATTCACAAATTCCAAAAATTAAATGACAAACGATTTTTTTATTGTCATTACCGCTTAAAGGCTTACTATCGTTACTATCGTTAGCCATGCTCTCGAGCAGAGTTAATTTTTGACATCAAATAGTTAAAAATTTACTTTACTACAGATGTTTATGAACGCTAAAAAGTTATGTTGGTAGTTATGTTTTACTATACCACCACCATTCTGAACGACAAATGGTAAATATAGTTAACTATATTTATATAGTTAACTATAGTTAACTATAGTAACGTTTATGTTTATGAACGCACTCGAAGTCGTTATTAAGAGCATAATAACTTAATTTTTGATCAAACTATCAAAGAATTTAAAATCAAAATATAAAATAGGCATAACATAACATAGTATGTGACACAATAGGCATGTGACATAAAATAAAAAAAAATTTTTTTTTATTCAAATTGACATAACAAAATTATAAATTCCAAATGTAAAATTACAATAGTAAGCAAAAAGAGCTTTCTAAAAAAAACTTTTTTAAATTAGAACATAGTAAACTGTTATGAGTACCAAAATTAAAGTCACTTCTAAATTCGGCTTGTCATTACTAAAATAAAGTCGATTTTAAGAAATTTTTATGAGTAAGGCCCTATATATTTTCTAATAATGGCAGCTGTGTTCAGTAATACTGATATTTGTATTAGGGAAATTTCACCTTCGAGGTTGTGTTTCTTCAAATTATTTACAGTATTTTTCAATAATAAACCATTCACAGATATAACAATAGGTACCACTTCGGCTTTAGTTGCATCATACATTCTTTTCATTTCTTCTTTTAATTCGTGATATTTAGCAATTTTTTGTTAATTGAGATGTTTTTATGTTGTGGTTTAGTGGTATTGTGACGTCAAACAAGTATATATGTTTTTTGATTTTATCCATGAGCATAATATCTGGTCTGTTTGCGTTTATTCTTCTATTGGTTGTTATTTCTCTATAACAGTAAACAGTGTAATGTGTATTCTTTAGCACCGGTACAGGGTTGTAATAGTAGTACGGAAGGTTCTTATCTTAAAATCCACAATGTCTGGAGATCCTCGCATGTACCTATATAATTTTGGCCACTTCGTCATACTCTGAAGCTGCTAGCGTATTAAATGCTCCAATTATGTGCTCTACTGTTTCTTTTGCACTACCGCATAATCGACATATATCATTTATATCTTCGCCTAGGATGTATTTACGAGGAACTATCGTGGAACTCAATCTTGTATCGCGCATATAGCACCCTCGGTTTCAAAATGGAGTCTACCTTCTTTTAATCATCTGCATGAACTGTCCTTGTCTACACCGTCTTGATCTAGTGAGTTTGCATATGTGCCGTGTAAGATTTTCTGTTTCCACATTTCTACCAGTTCCTCAGAGCTTTTGGCCTCTACAAGCCTTTCCCATTGTTCTAAGCTTAGATCAAGTGGAGTCAATTTTGTATCTGCTTTTGTCAGTGTCTTAAACAAATCAGAGTCGCCATTAATGAAGAATTCTCTTAAGTATCCTGTTTGTTTATTATATAATATGTGTAAGTGGATAATTCCCCTTCCTCCTTGTTCCCTGGGTAGATAGATTCTTTCTAACGCTGCTCTTGGATGATATGATCGATATTTGGTCATTGCTGACCTAACAGCTGTTTGTAAATTTTCAAGATCTGTAGTTGACCACTTTAAGATTCCAAATGAATATATCAGAATCGGAATCTTATTTTTGTTGTTAAGGCTTGTTTTTAGTACATCATTTATTCTGCCAATAAACGCTGTTTTCAACCTTTCCTTGAGTGTGGTGTGCGATATACCTCTGAGTTGTAAGATCCTTATAGATCTTGAAAATCTTTAATAAATAGGAATGCGGGATATAATCGAAAGCTTTTCTGTAGTCAATAAAAGCCATGCTAATATTTCGGTTTTTCGTTATAGCTTAGCGCACTGCAATTGAATCAGCTATCAGGTGTTCCTTACATCCTTTGGTGTTCTTTGCACAACCTTTTTGTTCTTGAGTCAAAATCCCGTTTATACTACAGTGTTGATACATTCTATTTGCTGAAATTTTTGTAAGAAGCTTGTACATTGCAGGTAAGCAGGTGATGGGCCTAAGTTTTGACGGGTCTCCATCAGAACTACCTTTAGGGAGAAGGTATGTTTTGCCTAGCATAAAGAAATCGGGAATTAAATGCGGATTTTTCAGGTAGGAATTGAAACAACGTGCTATATGTGAATGTAAGGAAGTCATTTTCTTTAGTCAGATGTTATGTACTGGTCCTGGGGACTTCCAATTACTAAAAGTTTTGGTAACTTCTACTATCTCTTCTATGGTAATGTTTTCATGACACATCTCTGTTATATTCTGCATATCTTCTTGTTCACGTTTTAACCATTCTGCTTCTTCATTGTAAGTACAGGGCACATTCAAATATTCTCCCAGTATTTCTTGGCATCAATTAAAAAGGGGAGATGACGTACATCTTGAGTGGACCTTTTAATGTTTCGGTAAAGCTTTTTCTGGTCTTTTTCGAGCATGCTATTTTCTAGCCGTCGCTTCTGAGCTTTTCTATATCTACCTAATCTTGCTGCATATGCCGCAAGTTTTTGCTTTTTTCGATCCCTAAGATCTTCCCAGTCATGTGTTTGCATTGTCTGCGTGTCTGTTGGATAAATCATTTGCTCAAGGCTTCTGATGATACTTTTCTTCTTGCAGGATCAATTGATAAAGCTCGTGAGATGCGATCTATATCTCTTCTTAGTCTTTCTATCCTCCTAGTGATTCTTCGTTCCCAGGGAGCAGCAGTTTTTTGTCCGGGTTCTCTAGAAATGGATAAAAGTTTATACCCAATTTCTTAGCCAATACTACTCCTGAGACATATACATGAGACATACTCCAGCAAGTTGATTTTTTCAATATCTGTTTCTTCATCCAGATAATTCGGCAAAATATTGCGATTAATTATAGTGATGGCAATCATTATGGGCGAATTCAATCTCAGTTTTGGCACTCGTTTTCTATGTAGTGGACTGCATCCTTGAAATTCAATAAATGTTCTTTCAAACTCTAATTGTAATTCAGCAAGTATGAGGTCAGATGTTAAACGATCCTGAGATCTTTCTGTTTTTACAGTAGTAGCAGTGCTCATTATATCTTCGCTAGGCATTGACGGTTCTATAGGATTGTACAATTCAGAGGTAACTTCTTGCTTAATTTGTTGTAGTTCTAGGTCACTAAGCATCGGTTTAGAACATATCGCTTTTCTCCTATCAGCAATATTTTGTTATGTAATATTCTTCATGTCTGGCAAATAGTTCAGAAACATCTCCCTCATCTTAGGTCCATATCCAGTTAGCAATGTTTCTAATTTGGTAACAGTATAGTAGCAACGCATTACAATTTTATTCATTTCCGTAGTCCATCGAATGCGTTGCTTCGACGAGTTTGCTTCTGTGGTTGCAGGAAATACATGCTGCAAAACACTTTCGGCAGGTGATAGGTTTCTTGATATGTTCGGGCGATTGTGAGAGATTGTCCTTTCGGGTTCCCCGACCAGTGGTCTTTCTGACAACTGGTCATCAATGGTTCGCATGCTGTTACCCCCAGCATTGGCTCCAGGAGGTGCCCCGAAGTCCTCGGATAGCGGCTTTTTCTTTCTCTAATTATAATTTCTCTCCATTTTTATGGGTGTTTGCATTTTAAACCTACTGCCAGGTACAGGGCAGACGTCCCCAACATGGGAAACAGACGCTGACCAGGGCGCCGCCCAACTAGGGTACAGACGCGCCTGGATTTTTTTTTTGGTTTTGGTTCGCCCCGGTATTTTATTTCACCGGTACTACCCATATCTGGGGGAATTCCTCTATCTACCAACTGAGGAGGCGTCCGATAGGGGACCAAAAAAAACCCCACACGGATTATTATTATTATTATTACTATTATTATTATTATTATTATTATTATTATTATTACTATTATTATTATTATTATTATTATTATTACTATTATTATTATTATTATTATTATTATTACTATTATTATTATTATTATTAATACAATTTTATTATTATTATTGTTATCACTTTACTTACAATATGCACGACACGAATACTTTGAATATCAACAATATAAATAAAATAAATAAGAGATATAAGAGAACATCATCGATGACCTCTTAAGTTTAGAGACTTTTGTCCGCTAAAAAGACTTTTTCTGTTAGAAACGTTCAAAAGTAGAATGTCAAAATTCATTGAAAAATTCACTACTGCAGTTAAGAGATCAGCTGATCACATCTCTTATCTAAATTAATTTAGCTCCTAAAAGTATAATTTGCACTAAAATCGATAAGAGGAATAAGAGAAATAAGAGATCTCTTATCTAGAATCGCACGGATAGTTTAATTTAGCATACCTAATTAACTAAAAAAACAGAAAATACTAAATTATTTGAAGGGAAAAAGTTAGATTTTCGGGCTGTGTTATTTATATTTTAATGACAATGTAATTCAAATCAATTACTTTAATGCTGACAAAATAACTAACATTTCAGAAGATTTTATTAGATTTGAAAATTTAAAAGTAAATCATAGCAAACAAGCAAAGCAAATAGACTTAGATCACCTTCGAAGGAAACGGCTTTTGATATAGTAAAACTGATTGCACAAGAAATATAAGTTGTAGAAAGTTATATACATATGCATGTAAAATAGACAGGAATGGGAAATGTGTAAGGTGTGAGAGGTAATGTGTGTACATACTAACAGGCATTTAAATTGATAACCAAAAAAAATGCTTACCTGTAAAATAAATGCTGAAAAAATTCAAAATAATTGGTTTTATTTATACACAAGCTATATATAGCATACAGGATATGGAATGTGTAATAGAAGTTATACATACATATGTCTATACTTTGCCTATAAAAATTGAGTATAGACAGAGACACATACTGACATACTTACTCATGAGGATATGGAAGGTGGGAGTGACTGCTGCTCTAGAATGCTAGCACGGTAACTAGCTCGCCGGGTGGAGCGGGGGTTTGTCACTTTCCATACCTTTTCTGATCTCAGCAGCTAGGAGCAGTAGGAAGTTGAGAAATCTTCCTACTTTATATGCTCCATATTAACAAAATACAAAAAAAAAACCGCACCACACTGTAGACCTGTAAAAGAGAATTGGCCCCGCTCAGGCCCTCAAATACAGCTATGGTCGTCGGTTGCTACTGAATAAAATAATTAAAAGTTGCCCCGTGCAACCGACGCCACTGCTTATCCACCCATAAACATAGCATGCTGTATGCTATGTTCCCATCCTATGAAAATGCTGAAAACAAAAGAGTTAAATGTACTGATAGGGGTTTAGGTCCTTTAGGGATAGACTAGCAAAAACCAATATTTAATAATTTAGATGTACATGATTATTTATTCAATTTTTCGTTTCAAACTAATTTTCCTGATTCTTATAAATCAAATTTAGATATTCCTGATTCGATGTATTGAATTATTATACAAAATTTTATATGATTTATGATATGGAATATTTACATTACTTACATACATTGAAATGTACCCAGTCGGGTAGGTAAGTAATTACCGAACCGATTCTGCAACTAGTTCCTTTAAACAGCAACTAGTTCTACTTTCGATTACTGTGCATGGAAATAACGCATTACTTTTACACGGCGATGTCATAGGAGGTAATCAATCGCCTCCCTTCTGCATTACCTAGAATTAGTTTCTTCATTTATTCAAGTTAAACTTATTATAGAACGCATTTCCAAACATTAATTACATAATAGCAGTAAAAGGAGCAATTCCGATATTGATTCTTGAAAAGTAATTATGGAAGGTATTCCTTTTAATTGGTAATAGAAGTGATTTTTTTCATAAATAAAATACAATTCAAATTCTTATTTATTTGTTGCACTAATACAACATATATTAATTATTTTTTTTTTGTTAAAACAATATAAATAAATACTTTTAAGTATGCATAATATAAAAAAAATAATAATAATGAATATAATAATAATATGTAAACAGGGACGGTCCTAGCAATTTTAGCGCCCGGCGCACTTTTGAAATTTTGCGCCCTTCTTGTTTATGTATACAGGGTGTCCTAAGTTCGGATGTAGGCATTTTTCCAGTCGATAGGTCTTGCTGAGAAACGAAAAAAATCGTAAGGCGCGGGGCGGGAATTTTGATTCTAATATCAACGAGTGAGTAGAAAGAGGGCTCAGAAGTTTTTTTTGAGGTCAAGTGACTTGTTTCCTATTTGTGGTCATAATTCACAAAATTGGTCGTTTCGAATTATTTTGCATTCATTGGAAAGATAATCAATCAGTCTTTACTTTGATACTTAAATTGTACAGATCGGTCCAGTGATGCCAAAGATATGGTATATCAAATTCTTGAAATTTTCATGGAAAAAAAAGCAAAATTTTGAGTTCAAAGTTAAATATCTCAAAACTTTACCCTATTTTTTTTTAATTTTCTGTATTTAAAATATTGCCCAATGAATTGCCTTTCATTAGTATTTTATTTTATTCAATTATCTGTCGTGGATTTCGAGTTATGGAAAAATATGTAACTGTGGGTTCTACCAATTTAATATATAATATATACATATAACATATTTTATAATTGAATAAAATATATGCTGGCAAAATGCCTGCATCCGAACTCAGGACATCCTGTATAATCTTTTCAACGCCACGCAAGAGGTAAAACTTGATAGACGCGTTTTTTTTAATGAGGGATAATTTTTTTTTCAATATTGCACTCATTTCGAATATTCAAAAAGAAAAATCTTATTAATTTTTGTTATGCAATAAAAATACGCGTATAAAAACCAAATATAATTTTTGAAAAACAATAACTTAATTTAAAATAATTTTATATTATTATATAATTTTTTGAACTTGCATGCAGATATATACTGATAAACCCTCTACCATGTATAAAAAAAATTATTCAAACATACAAAATAAAAATGCAAATATGTAATAGGGTATTTCATCTGGTTTTTAAAGAATTTTAAATATGACTTGAACGTTGAACGGTTAAAAACGTAAAACAATAAAAAAAAAAAAGAAAAATTTAGAAAATTTCACATCGTTTAAAGGCTAAGATTTAAGATCATAAATTACCCTCCTACCTAAAAAAATTCAAAATTTAAATTTTTAAAAAGTTTTTAATATCATTAAAATTTTGAATATCATACTTAGAACACACAGTGTACAAAATAGTATAAATAATATGAAATATAAGTTATAGTCGGCGTCACAAAATTATATTCTACATCTTATTTCGTTGAAAGAATGTAATTTATAGAAAAAGATGTAGAATATAATTTATACATTGGGTTGAAAATAATATTAATTACTAAAAATGTTTTAAAATATCTATTTTTTTTTCAAACAAATTCTCTTGAGTAATATATCAAATATCATCTAGATTATATAGAATCAAACGACTAAAATGGTGTAAAATTTCTCACACAAAAATTATTATCAAATATCATATCAGTTAGTATTATTTAACGCCGGCTACTGTGCAATTGTATATAACATTAAAGTAACAACATCACGATGTATTTTTTGATAAAGTACATAGTATATGATATAAAAACAAAAACAATAAGTTCCTATTCGCTTTTCCTTTCCTATTCGCTATTCCTATACATAATACACATAATACCACATGACAAGTAAATTGCAACAACAAAATATTTTGAGCAAAACAATATATACAATTGATTATGTACACTCATAAATATCAATGCACATAGAAAAAAGAAAAGGAAGAGAATGAAAGAAATAACAATTATAGTAAAGTCTGTACGTGTACAGCATGATACCAATGATACCACAAACAATAAACATACGTATAATGATACACATTAATTTGTACATACATTTGTGTATACCTAACCATTGAAAGCACTAAATTATAAATATAAATAATTATAAGAATTGATGCGTGGGAGCAAATTTTCTAAGTGCACAGTTCTAACGCATATCTCATAGAAAAAACTAAATAATATTTGTATGCGATGCTTTCTGTTTTAATATGTAGATATTAAAATTTTTTCATGCGTTGGAGCAGATAATTTTAGTGCTCCATTACAATGTATTTATGAATTTAGATTTAGACTGTTTGCTTTGCAGTCTAATAAATAGAAATAATAATCAATCGAATTATGTTGCTTTTGAATATGGATAGACAAGACAGACAATATACATAAATGATAATAGATGTTTGAATATTTTTATATAGATATACGAGTACATGGGGATGGGATATAGGATTATAAGAAATTATATTTACATAATTATTATCACAGACAATATATTGTCTGTGATATTATGTATACAGTATACGTATATTCAAATGTAGTACATATATTTTTAATATGTATATTATACTTATATAAGAATGATTTTATATTTTACTTTTAATTTTTTTTAACATCATTTTGGATTTGGCTCTCCATTCCCATATTGTACATACACATAAAAATTACATATAAAAAAAAATTTTTTGAATTTTTTTCTAAATTTGATATAAATTCATATATCATTAATGGTCTAGAATACATAGATAGTAACCCAGCTGACCAAGTGAACTCATAGTGAATTCATTCTGAATTCATTCCAACCAAGTGATTCTTCACGTGAACGTTCACAGTGAATTCACAGTGAAGATATTTTATTTCAAAAATTTTTACGCTATGACTGGTCACAGTGAATTCACTTAATGAATTCATTTTGTAATCACTTACTGAACGTTTAATGAAAACACGAAATGAATTCATATTGAATGCACTTTGTGAGGGTAAAATATCATTCACAATGTGAGTAATCAATGAATCCTGGCTCTAATTATTATATTCCTACTTTTCGATTTTTTTTTTTCATTGATTTAAATAAAAACTCTTTAATCACTTAATAATTAATCACTTCGTTATTTTTTATTTATTTTACTTTCTATTTTTAATAAACTAATATTACACAGAATTTAAAACACTTGCTTATTCCTTATTCTTAGACTCAAATAACTACATTTTATATCGCTTCAGTTTACAAATTAGTACATGAAAAAGAAATACAAAAATTCACTTTACGTTCACTAAGTGATTCCATAGTGTTAGCCTTTGTGAATCGCAACCATTTTACGAAGATAAAACGAATGAATTCGCCTAATCATAAAATTAAAATACATAGTCGTCATTCGTTTACATAAATCGTCATTCATCAAATGAATTTTATATGAATATAATTCATATTTCAATCACTTGGTGTATTCATAATGTACCCATATTTTTGAATAATTCACTTATTTTTCATTTCGTGTTTTCAAAATGAATAAGAGAAAAATTATTCATTTCGTGAAGATTTTTGGCATTCACTATGAATTCACTGTGAACCTAGTTCACTGAATGGTCAGCTGGGAACATATAGAAATAAGAAATGTATTTTTTATTTTTGTATTATTTGCATAAGTCAAATATTTTTTTTTTTGAATATTTATATAAAAAAGTTTTATAAAAAAAATGTAGATTATTTTTGGCGCCCCAAGATTGCAGCGCCCGGAGCAAGTGCTCCACTTGCTCCTATGGTAGGTGCGGGCCTGTATGTAAAATTATAATAAAAAAGCGGCAAATTAGGACTCCATTTTCCTTCTCTGCTTACAAATATTTTTGAAGTGTTTATTTTCAAATGTTTTAAAGGCTTTGTTAAAAAAGCCTTTAAAGACTTTTTTAATTTCCTTCACATGGTCAAATATATTTTTATCGTCTTCAACTGCTCCTGAAATTTTAGAAATATGTATGTACATTTAACGTTTAACAGTTTAAAAAAATTTTATTTTGAAGAACTTTATTGATGTTTTTAAATGGTTTTTTCCATGTATTCCCTCACAGTTATGATTAGGTATTATTTCTGCATTCAATATATTTTGTAAATTTTGTTTATACCTCCTCCATGGATTATTTTTTTAATCTACCGTGTAAAAACAGAATTAATTTATTATTAAATTTAATAAATCTTACCTATTTATTATGTATGCACAATTAATTCAATTTTTTATTAACTTTATTAACTCATATTTATTCACTATTTTAAACACAATTTCAAATCGAGTTCAGAACTTCTTATAACTATTGATTATGGTTAACAAAGAAAACGCAAAAACTTTCCATCGACGTATTCATACATGTTTCTAATTTCGCAATAATTATAATGCGTATATTGTTATACACATTACCGCTTGCATTACATAGCATCAGTATCATTGTTCGGAGTACAATTGCATTACAATCCACATTACTTTTTTAACGAAGTAATGTATTATTGAACTACTTTATTCGAATTGGAAAATTGTGAACTAGTTACAGAATTGATTCTGCCAGTAATGCCTTACTAATTCACGACTGGGTATATTCACTCATATATGTATATATGTTACATGCACATATTTTTATTTTTTTATTTTCTTATATTTAAATTATTTACTTCCCAAAAAAAAAAATCTTATCTAAAGTTTATTTATTACGAATTAAATAAGGTATTTTTATGCAAACCGTCTTAATCGGAATTCTTAATTTAATTGTATATATATGCATTTATATATATATGAATGATATATTTACAATAATACATTGTATTTTTTCTTTTTTTGTCTAAATTACTTTACTTTATTTTGCCAATAACCCTTAATTGAATATATATACCATAACATGATCAATGTTGGATACATTAGTGATAAGGAATATAATATGATATAATTTAATCTATTTAAATATTAAGACATATGTACATCCTATTCATATGAGATTACTTCGTAAACCTATATAATAGCTGTTTTTCTTTGGTCACAATTATCTGATAATTCTCAGTTTGACATCTCACTTAGATCATTTATATTATTCTTTTTACTAACTGAGCAAACAAACTGAAAGAAATGGACTGATACTTTTATTCTCAGTTGATTGTCATTTTGAAAGGAAATAATTAAAAAAATTTTTATTTTTACAAATTAATTTTCACAAATTATTTATTACAAATAAACTATATCCAAAAATTTACGAAGTATGAACACGAAGATTGTCAAAATTGTTTTTTTTTTTTTAATTCTCAGTTCCTCACATCAACTGAGCAAAAATATTTTTCCTCAGTTGGATTACATAAATCTCACTTCGTTGCTGCTGCCACCTATAACAGAATAGAAAAAACACATACCAAAGAAACGCATTTCTCAATTGAAAACTGAGAATTATCAGATAATCGTGACCAAAGAAAAGCAGCTAATATGTATAAAATTTAATATAAACAGTGATTTGGTTTGATAATTAAGCTATATATTATACAATAAATTTTCAAATTTTTTCTTATTTGTTTTTTTTTCTTTGTATAATTATTTATAAGTCATTGAACATAAGATATATTTATTTATTAATTTACTTAAACCATATACAAAGTAATTCTTCTATTCAATATACTTTTTTTTTTACTATTATAGCTCATCCTCCTTTCATTTCAATGTCTAAAAAAAATTGGACATGTTTTCCCATATTTACATTCCTCATGAATTATAAACTTACGCTCTTTTTCGATATTACTTAGAAAAACTTTTTCGATTTTTATTTTTGGCAAACATACAAACATTTAAATAAAAAAAATGAAATGCAAACGCAAACTTGCCGCAAACTTGCATTTTTGAAAATACCCATTATATACATATGTACATGTTAAATTAGTACTGAAATATCAAAATTCTTTAATTAAAAAATGTATTGCTTCAAATGAATGTGTGTATGAATTACAAATTCTGGTATTTAAAGGTGGGGAAACTTCCGGATTGGTGCCGCCAAATTTTGAGACGAGACTTTCCAATAATGGTATTTTGGAATGTCCTGAAATGGTATTTTGAAAGAATGATATACATAATATGTTTTATTGCATCATTTGAAAGGTTGTTAGGGTAATTTTATATTGTAATTTATTTTAAATGATTATTGTGAATTATTATGAATTAAAAGATAAAAAGAGAACTGTCAAATTGATTAATACAATATAATGTACATTCTTCTGTTTACTCCTTTTACTAAAATTTATATAAGTTTTAGTAAAATTAAGTTTCATTTACTTTTTGCAAAAATTTGCATACAAAATTCAGAAAAAAATTATTACTAACTTTTTTCTTACAAATTATTTTGTATGAAAAACGTGTATTTTTTCGCATTTTTTGTGCATTTCTTTTTTTTTATTTATGCAGTTGCTATACACAAATGTGTAATGTATATGTGGGTAGGTTTGCGTGCATATATCAGGCTTATAAATAATATAAAGAAAACAATGTTGTCTGGGTTCCTGTAAAAATAATTTATACACACACAAATCCCACATACTTACATCTTGAGTGTATGGATGGCGGTAGTGGCGGCTGCTCTAGCTGGCTAGCACGTACTAGCTCGTCGGATGGGTAAGGGTTTGCCACTATCCATAACTCTTTTACTTTCAGCAGCCAAAAGCGGCGGAAGGTTGTGAAATCCTTCCCCGATATGCTTCTATCAATACAACAATAAAAAGGCACTTTCACCATAGACCTGTAAGAAAAGGAGTTGGCCCCGCTCTGGCCCCATATGCAGCTATGGTCATCGATTGCAACTGTAAAAATAATTAAAAAGTTGCCCCGGGCTACCGACGCCACTGCTTACCCACCTCTGTATAATTACAAGTGCTGTTGTCTTGTAATCCCAACCTAGATAAAGTGCGGTTGAAAAATAAAAATCTGAAGATTACATTAAATAGAACAGTAGGGTCTGGGAAGGAAAATTGCGAGTAAAAGTCCGAATTTCCAATGTTCAAATCCAATACATTTTTTTAATTCATAAAAAAAAATTCATTAACAAAATTATATTACAAATTCTCTTTTTTTTTACAATTAATTTATAATTTACATTTTACCTGAACTCGCTTACTAACTATGCCTTTTATATTATCGTTGGCGCGCATTGATGGTGATGATAAATGTTGTTGATGTTGAAGACGTTTTAATATGATATAGCATGTCCACTATTTTCCCATTCGCTTTACTTTTGGATTTTCCTGGATACAAACGAATTTTACTTTGCAAATTTTTTTTTTCGGTGTGTCCACAGCCCATTTTTGTTCAAAATTATTTGTTTTTATATATGTTGTTGTTGTTTTTGTTGTTTGTTAGGGGGGGAGGTATGAAACCAGAGCACTCAGACGTAACGCTGTCCATTGTACTCGAAGCCCCCGTCTAGTCAAACTTCTTCGTTGCTCTCAGATAACGAAGGAGTTCCACTCGACTTTCAGGCCCAATTTGTTCGGGTCTAATGACATCAGTGCCAAAAATGCGCATTCTAATAGCGGAGAAGGCCAAGCACTCACACAAGAAGTGTTCCGTGGTATCCTCCTCCTCTCCACAAGAAGCACACAGTGCATCACTGATGATTCCTATGGTAGCGAGATGCTTTCCGCAGGAATTATGCCCTGTAAGAGCGTTGACCATAGCTCTGCAATCTTTCCTTCCCAGTAGGAAAGCCGCTAGAGCCCGGTTTGGCTTTTTGATAAAGCGCTTGGTTTGCTTGCACATTGGGAGATTTTGCCATAGACTCTCATGCAGATTGCCTGTGAGTGCATCTACAGCATTTTTCACCACCGTTGTGGGCACACCAATTACTGGTTCGGGGCCTATGAAACGCGTTTCGGCGCCTTCTTTAGCAATGCTATCGGCTGCCTCATTGCCTTCAAAGCCCTGATGTCCTGGTATCCAAATGAGATCCACGCAATTATGTCTTGCAACATAATTCAACCTAGATCTGCATTCGAGAACAATTTTCGAGGAGACGATAGGGCTGCTCAATGCTTTCAGCGCAGCTTGACTGTCGCTGTAAATACAAATGGACCTGCCCTTCCATCCTCTTTCAATTGTCCAATGAGCTACTTTAAGAATCGTATATATCTCCGCCTGAAAGACAGAGGTATGCGGTCCGAGTGGGTACGCGAGTCTAGAACCGGAAGATTCCAGACACCAGCCGGCTCCAGCGCTATCGCCTGTTTTTGAGCCGTCTGTGTAAAAGACATCCGTATATGTACAGCCATCAAGTTGGAGCGTGTTGTTCCACCAACTCCTGTGTGGGCACATTATACGGTATCTTTGTCGGAATATAGTCTGAGGGATGGTGCTGTCTATTGGCATCTGAGAGAGGGTCGAAATTCCTTCAATTTTTTTTCCATATTTATACATATATGCACATATATCTACACATTTATTCACTGTGAAAATTAAATATATAATTATTCAATTATTAATTTTGTGTTGTAATTAATTTTTAATTAATCTGAAATACATAGGTATATTTATTTTCTGTTCACTTCTATTATTTTAATACATATTTATTTTTACATTTCTATATATAACATTCTAAAAAAATTAGCTATCACTTATTTTCTTCTTGATTAAGTGAAGCTTAAGCCTAAGATGTTCATCACTTAAGTTAAAGCACACCTTAAACTCTACTTTTGGCTTAAGTTGTCACTGTGAAACTGAAATATTATTTAAACTTCAACTTAAACCGTAAGCTATACTAAAGCTTACACTGTGAAACTGGCCATTAGAGTTTAGCTAAGCTCAAACTTAAGCTCACACTGTGAAACTGGCCATAAGTCCTTATATCTCGAGAACCGCTAATCTAATCAAAGTGAAAAAAAAAATGAGACAAATAGAACATGAAGTTCTCTCTCAAATGGTATATTAACCAATCCGATCCATGATCCTGATATGGAGAAATAACGATTTTCGTAAAACACGCCATTTTGGACCAACAACTTTTAAGGGTTGTTTGCGTCTTTAAGATGAATTTGCGCCATATAACTACCGCGTTAAAGAGGACATTCCAAAGTTTCATTATTGGAAGGTCTCATTTCAAAATCTGGCGGCACCAATTAGGAAGTTCAGCCTTTAATTTAAAGGTTACATCTAATCTAATAATTTTTAAGAATTTTCAATTTATTTGTGTATATTTTACTTACCTATTGTTATTTTTTAATTAAAAATTTTTAACTGCAATTAGGTACTGGTTTGTCATCGTTACTTGGACAATATATGTCAGACAGTGATAATGAAGATGAACAAAATAATTCAAGTACAAATATAAACCATCAGAAACAATTGAATTTAAATAAGAATAAAAAAGAAGAATATTTTTCATCGCCAGTAACAGGTTGGTTACTTTAAAATTTTTCTTTTTGTTTGTTCCAATATAAAATTTTATGAAAACTTTTAAATTATTTTCTACAATATAGCATGGACACAGTGTGTTGATCCGGTTACAGAACATCCCTATTATTGGAATATTGAAACAAAAGAAGTAACATGGGATAAACCAGATGAATATGAAAAATATATAAATTATGTATATGAAAAATTATCAAATATACCTGATAATTGTTGGGTTATCGGTTATACAGAAGACAATAAAACACCATATTATGTTAATGAATATACACGAGTTGTATCGTGGAAAAAGCCTTCAAATTTTCAACAACCAATACATAATACAATATCATCAAATAGTAGTAGTTTAAATATCAATAATAATTGTAATACAAATAATAGTATTAATAATAATCATGCAACAAATCCAACTCAGGAATTACAGTTAACCGATGCTATTGATAAAATAAATGATAATGATCATTTAGAAAGAAAATATTCTAAAAAAATAAAAAATTTAAAAACACATAGAAATGAAAATAGTGAATTTAAATTAAAAAATAAAAAAAATTATAGTGATACTGAAGAGTACGTTACTATTATTTATATGTTGTTGATTTGTTGATTGATCAATTATTCTTACTTTTTTTATTTATTTTCAGAAAAATTGAATTAATAAGTTCATATAGTGCATCATCTGAAACTAGTTCTGATGAAGAGACTGACAAAAATAATGAAGACAAAAGGGTATGAATGTTTTAAAATGAATATAGTAATTCATAATATAGATTTTATGTAAGAATTTTTGTGATTAATGCTTCATTTACAATTCAGATTATATATTAGAGTAGTTTTTTGATTTTTTTCTCACACACTTAAGATTATACATATATACCATTTTATCCAAATTGAAGTTCGGATTGTAGATTCCAGATTAGACTATTTATATTTTTCAATCTGAATATCCGAAAGTTAAATATATTTGCTAAAAAATGTTTCACAAAAAATGGCTTAATAACAATTTTTAAAAAGTTTGTAAAATTACAACTAAAAATGTTTTTAAATTAAACTATTAAATTTTTCTACTCTGAATTGTAAATGAAGTATGAATCTATAAAACATTTTTCATTTTTGTTTATTACAATGCATAATTGGCCAATGATGATTATCTGCATCTGATATAAGTTATATTTTAAATTTGTTTAAAAAGAAAAATAAATAATTATAATTGCATATTATATTTTTCGAATTACTAATGTTGATTATATTGTATTTATAATATTTTATTACTTTTAAAGAAAATTTGAATAAATATGATGGAAAAGTTTTCAATCTGAGGTCGAAATCAAATATTTCAATTAATATGAAATTTTAATGATGAATTCGATTTGCCAGAATCTTTGTACTGTTATTAAGTAAACGATTTGCAAGTCACTGATTAGAAATTAACAAAAAATATATATATTTTTTTAAATTGATCAAAAATGTCTGTGAATATTATAGATTGGTTTTTTATTTTCATTTGAATTGTACATAGATACAACAATCACAGAAACAAAAAAAAAATATAAGAAAGAAAATTGAGTTAGTAGCTGCTGTATATGGGACTGATAATGAAGAAGATGGCGACGAAGAAGAAAATGATGGGAATTCAAATAAATCACATAAATTAAAATTAAACACACAAAAGTTATCCCCGAAAACGATAAAAAAAAATGAAAATAATTTAAAAGAAATAATTAATTGTGAAATAAATAATGAAAATAATATAAATTCAGCAAAAAATGATATGAAAACAGATTCATTTGCTAATATAATAACTGGCGGTAAAAAAGATTTAAAAATTAACGAAGAAATAAATCGTTTAAAAATGGAATTAGAAAGAGAATTACCTGGTTTTGAAACGCAGCAATCTGCAGATGAAAATAATACAAAAACAATATTTAATTCAATAAAAAAAATGAATGAGAATTGTTTCGATGAAAAACAATTTCAAAGAAGGAAACGTATACAATTAAATACTTCGAATAACGATAATATCAAACAAACCATAACACAGAATATCCGAATATCTACTGCTTGTAATGAATCAGAAATATCACCAGAATCAACAGATTTATTAGAATCTTTAAAAGAGAATCAACGAAAAAATTTGTACAGTAATTTTACAAAAAGTCACGTAGAATTTGGTGATAATAATTCAAAAGATTCATCTTTAGGAAATCAAGATGAAACGAAAATTAAAGCAGAAAATAGTCATGAATCATCAAAAAACTATGATGATGATGATGACATTAATTACAATGTAAAATTACAAATTGATGATTTAAGTGATTTGTTAATTGGTAAAGTAAAATTTTTATCTGTTGGACGACCAGAAGTATCAACTGTACAATTGATGAATATACAATTGGAGGTATGTATATAGAAATTAACAAAAAAAATTAAAACACTTTTTTTTTTTTTTATTTTATATATTACAAATTACTACAATTCTTTATTTCTAAACAATGAACTTGGATTTCAAAGATTTAAAAGATTTTAAAAAAAGAAATAAATTTACTAACATCAACGATATTACGAGAAAAATCTGACGATCTCTCCTATCTACGGTTCGATGAAAAAAGAACGAGTCGTTTTACATCATTACTACATTATTTCAGTATGTTCAATATAATTCAAACTGATACCTAACAGTTACTATGTTCATACTTGCTGCTAAATCGCTATAACACAAACCGGTTTTAATATCGTCTTATCTAAAAGCGATATTTAATTGTGTTTATACTAATGACAATATATCGATTTAAAATAAATTGCTTTATAAAACAGGTTTGACTAACAAAAGAAAGATATTAATATTGTTGCTTAAAGCGATATAAATTGCTTATACTTATTTTTCATATCGATATAAAGCGTTAAAGCGCTTCATTTATCGACATTTGTAAAAGCGATTCGAAAGCTTCAAATCGATATGAAAAGCGTTTATACTACCGCTCTATTTGATATCGATTTATGTTATAGCGATTTAATAGCAAGTATAAACATAGTAAGTAAGTTATGAGAATTCAGGTATAAAATTCAAAAAAATATTAAAATCATATAGTATAGAAGATATCTTATGCCATACAAAATTATTTATATGGAAAAAATATGAAAAAATAAATTTCAATATCAGTACCCAAGCTTTAAAATGAAGTTGAATTGCATGGCGCTCAACTTGAAGTTTTCGCGTTTGAACGCTCTGCTATAGGTTGCATGAATGTTTGAATAAGACTGATAAGACGTACGGACGTACAACTTTTACACAGTCAATAATTCAAATATATGCATTGATATTACCAAAAATCCTATACCATATGATTTTTGGTTATAGCATGCTATGCTGTGGATATGTTTTATTCGTTATTGTATGAATCATAACTTATTCAAATCAAATAAGTTTTATTTTGAATTTATATTTTATAGCGATTGATTGAATTTTATATATGTACTCCCCTTATTTAAAGTGACCAGATTTTTATGAAGAAAACGCGGGACACATTATGTTTTATATTGAATTTTTATTTAATTTTGATGATGATATATCTAATGTAAGAAAAAAAAATAGCATTATAAATTTGAATTGAAAAATAGAGCATTAAAAATGAATAATTTAGACAAAATTGAAGTAATCAACAAATAATTCTCTAATAAACTCAACAAACTTAACATTAAAATACAAAAAAAAAAAAATAGAAATATTCCATTGATAACAATGTTCATTTGTACTTTTCCGACGGATGTATCTTTTTCAACAAAGATTCATTTGTCTCTAAACTTTCTTTAAACTGTTCACAAGAAAATTCCGAATTGAACTTTGTACATAAAATTGATTTGACTGTTTCAACTTTTCATTGAATTTTTTTCAGATGTCCAAAATTTGTTTACTAAAGAACATACCCGCTCAGTTGGAGCATTTGTTACAGACAAAGTATGTGTGTAGCGTGTAGTATACAAAATTAATATTTATCATGTCATCATACAAAATAAAGTATGTACATACAATTAAGGTATACCGTACTATCACTATACAATCATATACTCGTATATGTAAGTATATGAAGATAAACCTGATATAAACTAAACATTATAGTATGTGTACACAGCAAACATATGTACAGTACTTCGTAGGTATGTACATATTCCTTATACAACATTCTTCTTCTTTCTTCTACATACATTTTTGTTCGATCCGTTTGATTGAATAAGTTATGATTCATACATAATATAACGTATAAAACATATCCACAGCATAGCATGCTATAACATAAAGTTTGAATATGAAAACTTCAAGTTGAACGACGCCGCTCAACTTCATTTTGAAGCTTGGGTACTGATATTAGTACCCTAGTACAATTCATACTTCATACAAACAATTTTGTATGGCGTAAGATATCTTCCTAGTATATATGATTTTTGGTACTACAAAATTACAACTTAAGGTATAACTAAATTCTCATTACCATCATATTTCAAGGTTAGCTGATAAATTATGTATAAAGACAATTTGCTTATATAGGTACTACTTATGCTACTTATTCTACTATTCATCCCACATGTATACATTACATATGCATTAAATCATTGACAGACATAAACGTGGTATCGATACCATGGTATTGACTATACTACATGTCTGTAAAGAAACTTAATATCATAAAGAAGTCGCATATAAAACTGAAGGACAAGAAATTTTTGTATAGCTAATGCCAGTAGTACCCCCGGCGTCAATATAAAGTTGAATTCCGAAGTTTTGTATGTGAGCTTCGTTTTCGTTTACAACACAACACCACAACTCGTCAACTCGATCACAATGATATTACAATTATCAAGCTATACCACCAGAGCGTACACCGTACACCTACACGTACAGTCTACACTAACTATATATATATATACGAGTATATATGAGACGTTCAATTTCAAAACCCGATATATCCACTTTTGAAAAAAAATGAGATAGAGATTGCATTTTGCAGAGAACACTATTTAGAATGTAATTACCGAATTTGAAGTCACAAATTACATTTTATGTACTATAAAAATCACTACTATTATTAAAAGATCTTCATATCCAGTAGAAAATGTTTTTCAAAGTCCAGTATATCCACTCTCCATAGTTAATTTCAAATTCCCTTATATCCCTTGTAAAATTTTGCATACAATGACGTTCAATTTCAAAACCCGATATATCCACTTTTGAAAAAAAATGAGATAGAGATTGCATTTTGCAGAGAATGATATTTAGAATGTAATTACCGAATTTAAGTCACAAATTACATTTTATGTAATATAAAAATCACTACTATTATTAAAAGATCTTCATATCCAGTAGAAAATGTTTTTCTAAGTCCAGTTATGCACTCTCCATAGTTGATTCCTTATATTCCTTGTAAAATTTTGCGTACTTCTGTAAGAGCATAATTTTTTAGTTAGAAATATAATGTAATGTACTAATAATTGTACTAATACAAATTTAGTATAATAATATACACGCAAATTTATATTTACATCTGCGTCGAGATTCCTTTTTATAAAAAAAAATAAATTGGTTCTCTTATCTCAAATTATTTTATGACGTTGATTTGAACAACGAACAGATGTATGCATTTAAATGTTTATTTAGGATAACAATAATCAATCTATGAATAAGAAAATATGCAGTATACTATTATTAGGATATTCTTTTAGTAATACGTTCAATATATTATCTTATCTTAAATTATTTTATGACGTTGTTTTGAACAGCGAATCATAAATTCTTAGATTTCAACCTCTGTGTGTCTACAATATTACATTACTCATGTACATATATCTTTGTTAGATTCTTTACAATATTAATAAATACAAATATGTGTAAATAAGTGAGAAATATATGTAGTTGATTACTTTTGTTCAGTATCACTAAGCGTTTTTAGTGATATTAGCAATAAAAAAATAAAAAACACGAGCTTTTCTATATCGTTTCGTGAGCTTAACACATTTATTTTATTTCAAATTTTACTCATAATTTTATTTTATATAAATTTATATAAATTTTACTTATAACATTAAACAGACAAAAATTTTACTATTAATACAAGTACTTTTCTACTTTAAAAGAAACAATCAATAAAAAAGAATATCAAACTATGTTAAGTTTTCTTTTAAATTAATTGAATCAGGAATTGAACAGTCCTTCTCCTCTATGTTGGACGGTTCCTTCTTCAAAAACAAAGAAAAATCTGTAACGAGAAAAAAAGTGTGAAATGCATGTTTCGGTTTGCGACTACACGACAAATTTCACACTGAAGTGAAATTTGTGTAATAACACTATCCTTTTTTCTTTGATCTTCCTAGATCTTTGTAGTATGCTTCATTCCGAAGCATAGAAAGTTTATGCAATTATTTGTATTGGTTGATAACCAACGAAATCTTTGTTTCTGAGTATCAATGTACCCATAACGAAGTATGTAAGGAACGCATTTATTGTACCGGAGTACATGAAAACAAGAAAATGATATCCTTTGTGATCATAAAGAAAGGATGTAATCATCTTAGCTAATATTTGCATAGGATAGTGTGAATGTTAGAAATTAACCAAAACATGTGCATGCTTATATCGCAAGATGCATTTGTTCTATACCAAGCAACAATATGCTATAGGCATTACGATATATGTAAATATGTGTATCTTGTACAAAGCAACTGTATGCTAAGTCCATCGAGATCTATACCAAGCAACTATATGCTATAGGTATTATGTGATGTGTGTTATGATCTACGCAATTATGTTCTTAGGTTTATATCAATAAAAACCTAATTAAATATTTGTGCAGCCATAAAACTATGGTTCTAAGACCAAGACAAAGAATCGTGAAAGATGTTACCGCATTCAATCGTGTTATATTTGAACCAATGTTCGAAATAAGGAATGATACGATGCTTGCATGTGTCCTTACGACAATGATATTTAACAACTTTCATTGTTGGAGACAAAGATTTCAAAGAAAAAAAATTTTGAGAAAAGAAAAAATGCATACATCCTTTCTGCATTTTACACTTTATATTCACAGTCTTATTTTAGAGTTTCACAAAGTAAGAATTGAATATCGAGCTAATATTAACATTTGTTTGTTTTAAATTTTAAGTTTTATTTTTAAGAAGATAGTGTAAAAAAAATGTCTCAATAAATGAAAAAAAATTATGAAAAATTGAATATCGAAATTAAAAATAAATAATTAAATAAGATAATTATATCCATAAACTGTTTTTGCAAATGGGAATCTATTTTTAATTGGCAATATTTACAGCTTAATGTGGTATTTTAGATTAGTTTATGCTTAACTTGTGAATGTAACAGACATAAAGTGATAATAAACATAATTACTAATTTAAACTAAAATGGAAAGTAGTGGTAATCCTATTGTAGTTGCAAGTGGTAAAAAATCAAGAAAACAGAATGTAAATCAAAGTGCTTGGAAAGAAAAAGTTAAAAAAATTGAACGGTAAGATTATATAAATGGCTAATTCTAAATTTGGCGAGTTATAATTCAATAGCATCCCTTTAGTTATTCAAACTTTTTTGACGATTTCAAAGTAGAAGTCCTTATGAATATTTACCAAAAGTCTTTTAGTCAAAAAAGATATAAAACGAATAAAGTCCGTTGGCGATGAAAAAATTAGACCAAATTAACATCTTGATAAAAATTCTAAAATTCTTCGAAGTTTCAAGCCGTAAATTCAAATGATTTTTATTAATTAGTTCCATAAGTAATAAATTGACATTTCATTCACTAGTTTAGAAAAATTGTAATTTTATAGATTTTAAATTGAATTTACAAAATTGTTGGCGACATACATCCTTCAAAATCAATATAAATTTTTATTACGAGTTTTCGATTTTTCAAAACTATCTTAAGAAAAATTGCAATAAAATAACGCCAAAAAAGAAAACGATGAATATTATTTTATAATTAAAATAAATATTTTGGTATTATATATTTTTCTCTTAGATTCGGAAAAAAAATGATATCTAAAAATGACATATAGGTTGACCTTTATAAGAATTAGCCGTATATTATTACATTATGTTACATTAATATATATTAGTATTATATTATTAGTATACATATATTAAATAAAACGGTAAGTTTATATATTTGAAAACTCATTGGAAACACAATCTTTTACACATCCATTAGATATCAACAAAAAAATCCTCCTACCATGCCGAATTGTCAGCACAAATATGGTAGTATTTACAAATGCCAAAAAATTAAGGGAAATGATGCAATGAACTTCTCTAGAAGATTCTATGAAATACCAAACAAATTATCACAAGATGCATATATTTTGACATACTGTTGTGCAGCAAACCCAAAACGTAGACGTGCGACGAGTTATAGGAAAAATGTAACCATAGAATATTATGTCAGACGAATGAATTCTAAATTAATAAGAGTGTGCCAGAAAGCATTTTGTGGTATTCTGGGTGTTAAACGTGACAGAATTGTTGGAGTTGTTAAGCGGCATTTGAGAGATGGTACTGCTCCAAAAGAAAATCGTGGTGGAGATCGTCGCTCATTAAAAAATGTTACTAAGAAGCAAGCAGTAATTGATTTTATCAAACAATTTAAGACCCTTGAGATACATTACTGCAGAAGTAAAACAAGTGCGCGACAATACCTTCCAAGTGATCTCGGCATTAATAAAATGTACAGAATGTACATGAATTTGAACGCGAACACAGAATTAAGTGTAAAAATAAGTTTCTTCAGGAATATTTTTAACCGGAATTTTAATATTGGATTTAAAGCTCCTTCGGTCGATATGTGCTCAAAATGTATCATGTTAAATGGAAATATTAAGCGTGAAAAAAATGCTATGAAAAAACAAAAATTAATGGTTGAAAAGCTGATACACAAAAGACGTGCCAAGGCATTTTTTGAGTTACTTAGAGAGGAGAAAGACAATCTCTTGACCATGTCATTTGACTGTCAAAAAAATATGATTTTGCCTAAAGTGGCAGATCAAGCTGCTTATTATTCCCGACAAATTTATATGTATAATTTTGGAGTTGTGATTGGGTCTTCTCGGAGTCCATTGACAAAAAATAACGTTTTTTTCTTTAAATGGACTGAAAATGAATACCAAAAAGGATCAAATCAGATCGCTTCTGCAATATACAGCCGCCTTTGTGCCCTAGATACTTCCAAGTTCTCCAAAATTCGCTTAGTCGCAGACGGATGTGGCGGTCAAAATAAGAACACAGCTATGATTGGAATGTGCTCATTTTGGTTGCTTAAAAAAGCACTTCACAATGTGAAGTCCCTGGAGCTAATTTTCCCAGTGCCTGGACATTCGTTCATCCCCCCAGATAGAGCATTTGCCTTGGTCAAAAAAGTGGTAAGTGGTAATCAACAGCCCGTTTAACAAGTAATTCATATTTTACTGATTTCAGGTTAAAAGGAAACAAAATATGATTAGTCCTGAGGAATATGCAGAAGTCTTCAAAGAGTATGGAACAGTTATTTCCCTTGGTAGTGAAGACTGCCTAGTATTTGATTGGAAAAGTGCGATTGCTGAGTATGTTCGTCCTCCAGGATCCTGGCACTTTAAGTTTAGCGAAGCAAAAAGGTTTATCATCACAAAAACTAAAACAACTATAAAAATTCGAGGAGAGCCGCATTACAAGTTGGATATTGGAGCTTCGAGTTCGATTCAACGTAAAGGAAAAAATTTGTCGAGGATGACATTGGACATTATTCAAAAAGGAGTTGCACTAAAACAAGAAAAATTAAAAGATGTTGACAGTCTTCTAAAAAAACATTTTGGAGAAGACTGGAAGTCCATAAAAGATTTAAAATTTTACATGGAAATTATGGCAGCGCATAATAATGAAATACCAGAAGACGAGACGGATGCTCTATGTGAAGAAGTCATGGAAGATGTATCTACCAAGATTTAAGCTTATTCTAAGTGTAATATTATTCAATTTACTTTGTTTTTGTTATTTATCTTCGTCTTGGAGAAAACCTTTTTTATCAAATAAAAAATATTCTTAAACGTACAAACTGCCTCTTTCAAACTCCATTATATCCACAAATGTTAATTTCAAAACCCTTTATATCCGTAAATTATTTTCAAAAACCATTATATCCAAAAATCGTGTCCGTATTGTAGGAAAAGTATTGCAATTATTTTTACTTTTTTTAGCTTTAATTACTTTTGTTAAGAAATAAAACTATCTCCAAAATATTTAATCAAATATTTGCATTAGTTTTTCATTAATAAGTTTTTTGCATTTTATTCAAAAACACTTGAGGTGGATATATCGGGTTTTGAAATTGAACTTCTCATATATTCTATATTCTGCGGCTATACGAGTACGACGTAGATGTAAGATGTGACGTAAATAAACTCATGTATGCAAGAGTAGGATAAGAATAAGATTAAGGTATTGGTATTTATATACGGTGATATAAGAAATTACGAATACGATGATAGAGAATAGAGATGGAAAGAAAAATATTCAATTCGAATTTTTATATTTATAATCTTCAAACAGCAATCCGATGCAACTATATACATATATACATAAATGTATGTTTGCATGTATATAGAGATATGATCACTCACATTATTTTCTTGTTTACTTTCTTGTTATATTTTTGTTGCTATTTTGTACGCACGTACCACGTACTTCAATTTTGAATTTTAATTCTTCAAATATTTCCTCATTTGATTTTATTTCTCGTACTGATCATACGCCTTCGTTGTATTGTGTTTTATATTTGTTATACATATTTGTAATTTAAATTTTTCTATTATTATTCTTGTGCTAGTCTATTTCAACACTACTTTACGTGTATTAATTCATTTCATATTTTTATTTCTTTTTTCCCAATTTTTGTTGCTTTTAAAAATAAATCAGTTTTTTTTAAAACTATAAATTTTGACGATTTTTAAATATATTGTGAACATGAGCAGAAAATCTGGTTTGCAGTGTATTGTACCGCATTGTAAAAAAACAAGGAGAGATGGTGTTTCTAAAATAAAACTTTTTCGTTTTCCCCCAGAGGACACTTCAATGGGACAAATTTGGAGGGAACGTTGTGAATTTCTCAAAGGCATTGATTTGAAAAAGGAAATGAGAATTTGTAATTCTCACTTCCCAATTGAATCTATAGGTAGAAAATATCTGAAAAAGGATGCTATTCCCTCATTGAATTTACTACCTAGCGAAAATAACTCACTCAATGAAAGTGATTATGATTTTCTTTGTCAAATGCCGTTTCCAAAAGAAAACATAAATATTCCTGAAGAAAAATCATTTTGTAAAAATTGCTTGAATGAATGCAAAAATCGAAAATTTTTTGAAAGAAGACACAATAATTTAAAAAGTAAGTACAACTCTCTAAGAAAAAGATTTACAAAACTTTCTAAAAAAAAATAATAATTTGACAAAAAGCAATAAAAAATTGCAGGAGCAACTGAAAATTAAAAACGGGTTGCTGCAAAGAAATATACAGCAATCGATTATTTCTGCTCAAGGTGTTAGTAGAGAGGCGAAAATTTTTTGTAATATGGTTCTAAAACCGTATAAAAGGACATATACAAATGATGAAAAAAATGTAGCGCAAAATATTTTTTATATCTCTCAAAGAGCCTATAAATTTATTAGAAATGATTTAAACATCAATTTGCCTCATGTTTCTACCTTATATAAGTGGTCACCAGTTAAACAGCTTCAGCCAGGATTCACAAATAATGCTTCTGCTGGTTTAAAAGAGCATTGTAAAACTTTGAGTGAAAAAGAAAAACTTGTGGTACTCTTAATGGATGAGGTGCACTTAAGAAAAGAATGGCGATATAACAATCATTTTGATTTAATCGACGGTGTAGAAGACATAGGTATTGAACGATCTGCGCGGATTGGTAGTGAGGCCTGTGTTTTTATGATAAAAGGTCTGACAAAGAATTGGAAATGTGTTTTTAATTATTTTATTTCAGAAAAGGGCATTTCAGGGAAAAACCTTAGACTGATTTTAGAGAGAAATATATCAATCTTGACCAATTGGGGGCTCCATGTTGTTGCTATCACTTGTGATCAAGGATCAAATAATAGAAATTGTTTCAAAGATGTTTCGTCTTGTAAGCCATATATCAAATTGAATGACAGTAAAGTTATATGTCTTTTTGATTTCCCTCATCTGATAAAATCTTTAAGAAATTTATTATTGAAAAATTATTTAATAACTTCCGATGGAACTGTTTCGTGGGATGTAGTCAAAGAACTCTTTGAAATTGATCAAAGAGGTACAACAAGGATGTGACCGAAACTAACATACCAACATATTTCTCCAGGACCTTTCGAGTTAATGCGAGTTAATTTGGCTACTCAAGTGTTGAGTAAAACGGTATCTGCTGCAATCGATACACTTCTTGAAAAAAAATCTTTTGAAAGAAACAGTTATGAAGTGGTAAAGTCAACGTCTGCATTTATTAAAAAAATAAATAGATTAGTTGATTGTATGAATAGCTGCTATCTTACACATGATAATCCAGACAGACGAGGCTTGAGAATAAATAGTGGAGTTTATAGTTTTTTGGAAAATATGAAAAATTACTTCTCCGATATAAAAGTGAAAAATCCAAAATTGAAAGTATTCTTTTTAGATGGCCTCCAACAAACAATAAATGGGGTTCTTATGCTTTTGAATGACGTCATACACGTCAATCCTGAGATATCATTTATTCTAACTGCGAAATTGCATCAAGACGCTCTGGAAAATCTTTTTTCAGTAGTTCGTCAAAAATTGGGAAATAATAATAAACCATCGGTTGCTGAATTCAATATAATCCTTTCAAAAATCATATCCTTCAATCTAATAAAATTTAAAAATAATAGTAATTGTGAAGAAGATAACGATGTGCTGATACAAATTATTACAGATCGAGGTGAAAAAGAAATTACCGAAAAAGATCAATTAAATCAATTCGATATTGATAACCAATATGCCAACAATGTAGTGGAATATGAAAAGGAGTATGAACACGATAATTTTGAAAATTGTTTGAATAATGAACTGGATGAAGATCAGTCCTTACGATATTTTGTTGGATATTGTGCCTATAAGGAGTTGCTAAAAACAAATTGTGAAGCATGTTCAAACTCATTTCATAAAAAAGATTATGTTGTGACTCATTCTTCTGAAATGTTTTTGTTTTTCAAAAATTATAGCGGAAAATCAGACTTTGAAAAACTTGTTGCTCCTTCACATGAACTTTTTAATATTTGCAAAATTCATTCGAACATTTTCAAAAAAATTTTTGAACTTAAGCCTAATTTACAATTGATCAAAAGTTGTATACTAGAAAAATGTATAACAGCAACTTCAGAATGGTTTACTATTGATAATCCATGTTATCAACACAGGAAAGATTTCCTTAATTTTATGGTTTTGGTTTTGCTGAGAAAAAACTGTAAATGGAAATTGAACAAAACTAACAAATCCTCGAGTGAAAAACTCAATAAGCTGCACTCATAATTTATTTGATTTTATTTTTTAAAAGAACATTTTTATTTTTATTTTTCTAATATTCAATTTCTATGGAAAATGGTAAATTTTGAAATTACTACTCTAGTCGAGTCAATGAAGGTTTTTTTTCCAGGAAGTCCCGAGAAACAGCTTCGATTTTGATGATCTTTTTTTTAATTTTTTTTTAATATTCTGAGGACTTCCTGAAATTGCTCTCTTTTTTGTATTCATTGACTCCACATAATATATGAAAAATGTGCATTTTCTGGCATTTATTTTTTGCATATTTTGAAGATATAGTTATCAAAACAAGTTAAAAAAGTGATTTGTAGAAAACACGAAATTTTGACTTTAAGTCCTTATTGTACAAAAAAAAGAAAATAATGTGAGTGATCATATCTCTATATACATGCAAACATGCATTTATGTATATATGTATATAGTTGCATCGGATTGCTGTTTGAAGATATAAATATAAAAATTCGAATTGAATATTTTTCTTTCCATCTCTATTCTCTATCATCGTATTCGTAATTTCTTATATCACCGTATATCAATACCAATACGCCAATACCTTAATCTTATTCTTATCCTACTCTTTCATACATGAGTTTATTTACGTCACATCTTACATCTACGTCGTAATCGTATAGCCACAGAATATAGAAATAGAGTTCGAGTTGACGAGTTGTGTTGTAAACGAAAACGAAGCTCACATATAAAACTTCGGAATACAACTTCATATTGACGTCGGGGGTTCCAGTGGTAGTACCCCAGTATTAAAATTTCATATATCTACTTTTATACACCGAAGCGACTTCTTTATGATATTAAGTTTCTTTGATGTCTGTTAGTCTGTATAGCTTTATACTAGGTTAACAAGCTGGTATAAACGTGGTATTGAAACCAGTATGATTTGTCTAGTATAAATCTAGTATCCACAAAATTTACTGAACGTAGCGCAATTTTAATGCATAGTTTTAACATTGAGTTGAAAGTAATTATACTACTGATAGACATCTATCTAGTATCGATACCATGGTATGAACAATACTATCATGGTGACACACATGTAATCTAGTATAACCTCATTTTACATTTGTGAATTTTGTTGTGGTGTTATGTATAGAAAATTCATATTTGCATTGTATTAAGCCCAAAATACATTCGATGCGGTCGTGAGTTGTGAGTCGTGAGTTGTAAGAATCTTATAAAATCACAACTAATAGAAAATGTACAGAATTCTTACAACTTGAAATACATTCGCTGCGGTCATAAAAATTCAACGCAAAGATTGTTTCGATTTGAAAGTCATGAGTTTGCGTTCGAATAAAATGATGAGAGAAAGCTTTTTCAGTCTTTAAAATCATTTCGAAGTGAAAGGTTATATTTTTTCGTGCGCATTTTGATTTTCACGCTTTGCCTTTAAAAATGTTTTTATATGAAATGTATGTTTATTTTTTTCACTTTTAGTGTTTAACGGTTTTGTCCAAACTCTTTTCATTCGTCTTTTTTTAGCAGAGCTATTCCTAATGCTAATCTCAATGCCAATTCTATATTTTCATCCATGATTAAAAATTTCTTTAATTAATTAAAATTTTAAAAATTTCTACAATTAATTAATTGGTGTATTTATTAAAGATTTTCTTTATTATATTTTTATAAACCAATCAATCTAATATTCATAAACTAAACAAATCACATCTAATTACAATTTTCAATGATAAGTTTAAGTTGTCTTACAACTCACGACCGCAGTGAATATATTTCAACTCTCTTGTGGTAGTTTAGAGCTTTTGCTTACGAATCACGACCGCATCGAATGTATTTCGGGCTTAATGCCTATTATGCCTTCTATATTACTTTGAACTTAATAGTTGCGTTCCTTTTGACCAAGTAAAGTACTCCCAAGTATTCGGGAGTAGATTGTAAATGGAACGCAATTTTTTTACTTGGAAGTAAAAAGTAACCTCAAATTTCAAGGCATACACATTTATTTATTTATTTATTTATTTATTTGTTTAATAAAAAGTAAATGCTACAAGATACATAAATCTTTTATAAAAGCATACAAAAATAAAGAAAAATTTCAACTATGTAAACTACTAGCTAAAAAAGAAAAAATAAGAGAAAAAAAAATAATTAACTTAAAAGAAGAAGAAAAAATTCAAATTATTAACAAAAACCAAAAACCAAAAAAAAAAAATATAAAAATATAAAAAGATAATAAAATTAGATTTAAGAAAGTAGAAAGGAAAAAAAACAAAAATTATATATACATATATGTATCAAAAAGAAAAAAAATGACTAGTTGATTAGGGTAAACCGCTGTGCTCATAGTCAGTTCCGACCGTTAGATATTATAAAAGACTTCTTCTTCTTCTGACGAGTCTTCGCTTGAATTCAGGTAACGAACTCTCTCTTTGACGTATAATCTGAAAAAAGTAAGAATGTTCACCAACAGCGCGTTTGAATCTAGGTATATAAAATTTCAAATATCTGCATGAGTTAAATGGCTTAAGACGATAATTCAAGTACTCAGGGAGTGAATTATAGATGACCTTGTGAAGAAGAATGAATGACCTATAAAGGAGGTATTGTTGTAGGGAGCAGCCAAGCAAGGTGTTTTGATAAGCTGAGACATGACAAGACGTAAGCAGTCATTAAAGGCAACATTGATTTTCCTAGTACACTCAGAATCCAGGGAAGGAAAGACAACACTACCATAAAGAAAATGTGGGATAATCAGGGAACGAACAAGTTTGAGACGCAAATCGAAAGACAGTAAATTGTTTGTGAGCCGCAAAGTACGTAGGTCGTAGTAAACTTTATTTAGAACACAACTAACATAATCACAACAGGACATTCTATTATTAATCATAATACCCAGACTTTTGGCTTTAGAAACAAAATCCAGTTGGACATTATTAAGAAACACTTTGGGCATAGAATTGGATGAAATATCACGAAGAGAACAAAACAGCACCTGAGACTTAGACGGATTCAATATAAGACCATTACATTTAGCCCACGACCCAATGCATATGTCATGATTTAGTTTAATAATACGATCATTGATTTCGTCGAGCATCGTATTAATATACAGTTGGACATCATCAGCATACAAGTGTACTTTAGAGAACGAAACAGTTTCCGGCAAATCGTTAATAAACACGCTGAATAATAGCGGGCCTAGTATAGAACCTTGTGGTACACCACAAGTCACTGGTAGAAAATCTGAGTATTTTTTATTCACTCTAACTTGTTGCCATCTATTGTTCAGAAAATCACCTATGAATGCGACGGCAGAGGAGGAAAACCAAAGGAATTTGCTAGTTTAGTAATAAGACGATGATGTGGCACACTTTCAAAAGCTTGGGAAAAATCCAAAAGACAGAGAATTACTGCTTCATTACTATCCAAAACCTCACGAATGCCAGTTGATACACTGAGCATAGCAGTTTCACAACTATGATGTCGTCTAAAGCCCAACTGAACGAATGACATCAAGTTAGAAGACTTCAAATATGAGATGATTTGCTCATACATAAGTTTTTCCAAGACCTTTGAAAGAAAGCACAGAATACTTATGCGTCTGAAATCAGAGGGATCATTGCATATGGATTTCTTAGGTATAGGAAGAACTGCGGCTTTTTTCCAGAGTGATGGGAATTTAGAGGACATTAAACAAGTGTTAAAGATATGTGTCAAAGCCAGGATTATGTAATGCAAAATTAGTTCAAGAAATCTTGGAGGAATTTCATCAATGCCCATAGTAGAAAATTTGATTGAATAAATTGTCGAAAAAACTTCAGTTGGTGAAACTTTGCGAAAACTAAAACCAGAAGTTGAATGTAGACTACTCACTACAGAGTTAAACACTTGATTATTAGAAGACTTTTGAAAACAAAGGTTTAGTTCATACGGATCAAATTCACAACCTGACTTATCTCTATTATGCACTCCCAATGTCTTGAGATTATTCCACGGAAATGCGGTTTGTTCATTGATGAGGAATACGAGTTTCTAGGCGTTTCACCCCTGACGGTCTTATTGTCGAAACGGGGGTCGTTGAAATAAAATGTCCTTTTGCTTCCTTTGAAATGGATATTGTTGACGCGATTCGTGAAAGAAAAATTACGTTTTGGAAGTACGATAAAAATACGAATGATATTACAATTAACAAAAATCATGCGTATTATTAGTTGCGTTCCTTTTGACCAAGTAAAGTATTCTCAAGTATTCGGGAGTAGATTGTAAATGGAACGCAATTTTTTTACTTGGAAGTAAAAAGTAACCTCAAATTTCAAGGCATACACATTTCTAAGGCAATGTAAATATTGGAGTGACAGTTTGCCGTGCTCAAATTTCAGCTGTGTCATTTATTTCAAATTTGTTTTGTTGTTGATTTTAGATTCTTTATAACATTAAACAATAAAAAGCCACCTATTGAATAAAACATGTAATAAAAAAAATTTAGGTTAAACCTATTTCTTTAATCTCTAACGATTAAAACGCAAAAACCTCTGACGATGAATTTTGGCGTAACTAACCATGCAACTGTCAAGTAAATTACTCGAATACAAGAGGTGGTGTAGATGATCACGACTACAAGTACTTGCGAGTACTTTACTTGGTCCAAAGGAACGCAAATAATGTTAAAGCTACTGTAAAAACTAATTTCTATAATTTCCACAGCATTAAAATGGCGCTACTTTCAGTAAATTTTTTGAATACTAGCTTTATACTAGACAAATCATGCTGGGGTAGGTTCGCGTAAGGTGATTGGTGATATTCACCACAAACAATCACCAAAAACTATCACTAAATATTATCACTTTGAGGTGATAGCATTTGAGGTGTCACTTTTCTAATTTTTACTATTATTCTTCTTCTACCTAACGATAAAATACTCATAATCACATACAATCAATTGGTGTTTGCTGTTGACGGTACATAATTTATTCAAATAATTTTGTAATTTAAAATAATATTGTGTTATTTTTACAATGAAATTCTCCATGAATAAATGCAACTTACTGAACATCCGGTAATTCCAAGAGATTATTGCTATCTCGCATTTTCCTCCTAATTATTTTTATTTGAGATTAAAAAACGTTATCGAAATCTCTTTATTAATTATTTTTATTCACAATTTAAATTTTTATTTGTTTTGATTAATTGACGTCTGACAACTATAAATAATATACTCTGGAATTCGCCGCGTTTCAAATTCCATCACTTTTTTGGTGATCACCTTACACGAACAATTATTTTTCGGTGATCACTTTTTAACTATTACCAATCACTTATCACCGACCGCCTTACGTGAACCCACCCCTGGTATCGTTACCACGTTTATACTAGATGTCTGTCTAGGGCTTTAGTAGGCATAGGCATTAAGTTGAAAATAATATAATGCAAATATAAATTTTCTATAAATATAACACCACAACAAAATTCACAAACGTCAAATGATATCAGCAAACATGCTGTTTTTGAGTAGGAATTAAAAATATGTAAATAAATATAAAATGTAGATATTATATTATAATAAGTTGTAAATTAAATATTAATAATAGGTGGTTTCGATTTGGCAATTTCAAGTACTTGCGAATAGAAAAAGTAAATGTGTGTACTGTGAAAAATTTTTCAAGTAATTTTTCAAGTCAGACATACTGTTATATTACAATTTACAAATTACATTGTTTATTATATTATAATATGATGTATATGTGTAGATAGGAACAGAATATTAGATAGGAACGTAATTTAAATGTAATATGGTAAATTACATTCGGGAACGTAGTATACTTAAACTTATCAAATATCACCTTAAACAAAACCAAAAATCAAATGCACAAACCAAAAAAAAAGCTTTATGGATTACAATAAAGTTAAAATGACAGTGGAGCAAAGATAATACAGTCCTACTAGATGAACCATTTCATTTTTTTTATTTAAATGTTTGTATGTTTGCCAAAAATAAAGATCGAAAAAGTTTTTCGAAACAATATCGAAAAAGAGCGAAAGTTTATAATTCAGGAGGGATGTAAATATGAGAGAAAAATAAGAATATTTATATAGAAGAATTAGTTTGTGAGTTGCATCACTATTTTTTGAGTTGCAAGGTACCATCACTTATTTGGGGTGCGTTCATGAACATTACTTTAACCATAGTCATGGTGTAGTATAGTTTAAGCAAAGTTATGTTATACTACAGCCATAGTTATGTTAACTTCAAGTGGTTTTTGAACGCGATTTTTACCATACTAGTAGCAATAAATTATCATTCAGCTGTCAAGTCAAGTTTAAAAAATTTTTACATATTATAATTATTATATATTTTGTTTGTCAAAAATTAATTATTTTTTAAAAATGAAGTTTAAAACAAAATTAATTAATTTCAAATAAATTAAATTGAAATTTTCACAATTCACAACAAAAAATTAAATGACAAACGATTTTTTATTGTCAATGTCATTACCACTTAAAGGTTTACTATCGTTACTATCGTTAACCATGCTCTCGAGTAGGGTTAATTTTTGACATCAAATAGTTAAAAATTTACTTTACTACAGATGTTTATGAACGCTAAAAATTCATGTTGGTAGTTATGTTTTACTATGCCACCACCATTTTGAACGACAAATTATAACTATAGTTAACTATAGTAACGTTTATGAACGCACCCTTGATATGATATTATACTGAATAAGTAAAAATAAATGGATATTTTGTACGCAAATGCTTTAGAATACAACAATTGACAATAGGGCTGTTTCAATTTTTTTTTTTATTGTATTGAGTTGATCGTCGTATTTAATATATGAATGACTTGAGAAAGGAGGTATTTCATATTTCATGTATTTTTATATATGTATGTATGTGTTGTTATGTTAATATGCCTTGTCGCGTGCTATATGATCTGACATAAATTACTACTACTACTTCTAATTGAAATACATACATATATAGAATTGTATTTATATCAAAGACCATATAAATATATACATTTATATGGTCTTTGGTTATATGTATTACCTGTATAGGTTTACATTATTTTCTGATGTAGGATTGTAGAATATTTAGCCACAGAGGTTTTTATGTATGCATACATTATAATTACTGTATCATTTGTACTGTACTCTGGTCTATACATTTATATGGTCTTTGATTATATGTATTACTTGTATAGGTTTACATTATTTTCTGATGTAGCATTGTAGAATATTTGGCAACAGAGGTTTTTACGTATGCATACATTATAACTGCTGTAGCATTATACCAGATCCAGAGATACTATATAAATACATATAAATATGTTTTTACATAGTATCACAGATCAGATACACTTATCTGCGATAGTATATAGTATCTTTGATTATACATAATATATGTATATGTATACATATGGATATATTATGGTTTTATTTTGTTATGTTTTTGAGTTCATTGACTTATGAATGCAAGATACGATTATATATTATCATATCCCGTGAATTGAATTTCTTCTTGAAATTTTTAATGAATGTCTTTTTTAATGTTTGGGCCTTAGGACTTCTGAATACATAAAGTATTATTCTGATTTATGATCATAATATAAAAATTTAAAAATCAGGTGTTTTGAGCATTACCAAATTTTTTTATAGACTAAGTCAATTTTTTTTCTATAACTAGGTAAAAATTGATATTTTATTTTCAATTAATATGGAACATAATTAATAAATATGTCTATTTTTCTAAATCTTGAGGATAATGAATTTTAAATTATATACAATATTTTTTAAAAACAGAAAGCTTAAAAATATTTATTTCAAAATTTTTAAATTTTATTTCGTTGATGTTTTTTGTGTGTGGTATAAATTATATACTCAAAAAATTCTAAATACTAGCGCTGATGAACATTTAATTAGATTCAATGAAAATTGATAATTATTTGTAGCTTGAAAAATATTATATATATATATGTAGGTATATATAATAAACAACATGTCATGAAGTCGAAAATAAATTATTTGTAAATTTATGGATTTTTATGATTGAATGCAATCAAATTTTTTTCATTTATGTTTGTTTGAAAATAAATTATTAAGTAGAATGGGCCTATAATTCTAGTCCTAGAAATATTTTGGAGATCCGTATTATCAAAATATCTTCAGTAGTGATTCAAAAAATTATGTTTGAAAATAACGTGGAATAGGTTTACGTATAGTAAATTATAATTGCTTATTTGATTTTTGAATTCAAAATTTACCTTTGTATTTTAACATTTCTATTAAATTGATAGCTCAACTATTTAATATCATTCTTAAACCAAATTTTAAAACTTAAACCATTCATTTAAAAAGTGAAAGAACTGGTCAGTTCTGCATGGTGCGGTCATGGAGTTAGCAAAAAATAGGAAGTTAATCTGACCTGCCTATACTTTAGAATATATTATCAGAAATTTGAATAGCCTCTGACATTATTAGTATTAGCACTATTAGTCATAAATATTTTTATGCAGCATTTTTTTTCAACAAAAGTTTTAAAAATGCATGTATTTTTAATTCTGTTTTTTTCTATAAAATATATGTAACTTTGTTTTGAACTTAGATGAACCTAATGAATTCGGACAAAAAAGCGATGAATTATCAATCGTCTCTTAATACAGTTGAAATTATACAATATTTTAATATTTTAATAGTTGATATTATATTTAATTATTTATTATTATAATTATATATGTATACACTAAACAAATTTATGGATTTATAATGTTTCGAGGATGCATTTCCAATTATTAATTGATTAGAAATTAAATGCCGTGTAAAAGTAGTTGTGAACAATACTTTACATCCAGTTTTAGTTTAACTATAGTTGGAAGACAGTTTTCAAATTTAAAAATTTTAAACTTAAATATATTACTATATATGATTTATAAAGTATAATATTAATATGCAAATTATGTATAAAAATATCTAAGAAAAGGATATTTGCTTGAGGCCTGTTACCTATCAAAATTGTTATTTAATTCTTTTCAGAGGAAAACCATCAGAGTGCAGTGTAATTGATAAATATTCGGTAATTATAAACTTTCGCTGTCAGCTAGTTTTTTTTTAAACATTAAAAATCGAAAAATATATGAATCTTCATGATTCTAGTCTGAAAATGTTCATTTAACTTCGGATTTATGAAAAAAGTATAATAGTTACAGTTTGATGGGTAGGAGAGTGTGGGTAGATAGTTAAAAGAGCATATGAAAAAATCAGTTTTATTCAGTTCTAAAATGTTGATCAGTGTTAACGAATGACGCTAATTATACAGCACTTTTCATACTCTTTTAGCATCCCCGCACCCACCTGCCAAAATTCTCTTTTTTTCATTTATATTTTATTTTTCATTCTATAAAATTTTTCAATCTTACTAATGAAAAATTACTCATGAGTAATCACCACCCACCACCCCCCACACCACTCCCCGCATCAAACAGCCACTATTATATTCTATTCATAAATCCGAAATCAAACCAAAGTTGAAAAAAAAGCAAAAAGGTTGACTTTTCAATTTTTTATGAGTAAAAAACCAGCTGATTGCGAAAGTGTATATGTAATTACCAAATAATGTATTCATATATCTATGAATATCAAAAAGGTTCATATTTAACATTACACACAAATATTTTCATAAAGAAATATGTTAAGAAAGGTCATTGATACTATATACATTATAGATCCTGATATATATCATTGAACAATCTATTTTTATAATTACACTTGTATGTATGTGTACAAAATACCATATATACGATGTATACATACAATCATGTATATCGCATAAACAGCACATTCATTGCATATAGTATTTACTATTATCTATTCTGCATAAGCAAGCAGCATGTTGTTATTAATGTCTACTATGTCATGTCTATTATGTATGTATTAGAATTAGTTTTTACATCGCATTCAATGTTATACCAAAGAACAATATAATATACCATGATATAATATATTTTATATATCGGTCTTTGGTTATATCAAACTTGTTTATTCATGTTATATGCTTTATGTATGTATGTGTACGAGATCGTCTTCAATTCAATATGGATCCTTACATGTCCTTATGCACGAGCATAAACCATACATGGAAAATAAATATATATGATCAAAATCTCTCAAAAATGTTCAAATTTATATTTATATGTTCCAGCCAATGATATTCATTTATTCTATTTTCAATACTCAAAATATACATTTACATATAAATAACACTTATATGTGTGGAATATCATATGAATTAAATGTACATTCAAGTACATTTTAAATAGCATTGTGTATTGTTTAATACTGCAAAACATAGACCGATGTTCATTTCAATTAGTGAGAGCAAATATTTATAATAAATGAGAACAAATTCGAAACACTATGGTCCGTCTACACAATTAGTTTTGATAACTCGGTTTACAAAAACAATTCCATTATATCACAGACTGTCAGACACATTTATTGAAATCATTATAATTGTGTACAGGGTACATAACTAAAAGCAATTCGAAAAATTTTGAAAAACTTTTTTGATTTTGATGAAGCTTTTTCGATCTTTATCATTTATGTGAGTGTGTCGTTTTTGGAAAAATTACCACTTACACTAAAAAGAAAATCTATTGAGACGAAGAACTATATTATCTTTGCAGTGGAGTGACAGCAAAATGTCGTTAGAATGTAGAAAATTTTAAATAAAATAATTAAAATTTGACGTTGGTGTCTATGTTTTTAATATATGTAATTAATTTTTGATTTTTTTCAACAGTTTGACATTAATTTCAACAGTACATTTAATTCGTATGTGTTATGTATATTACAATATTATGTCTGTTAGGGTGATTTTATATTATAATATATCCCTAGAAAGTAATATCAATATTACAATATAATAAATAGTAATATAGTCATGTCTGACTCGGTTATAACTGGAAGTAGATGCAAGTAGTTACGAATAATTTTTGTGTCGTTCGTTTTAACAATTTATCCTAGACACATTTTAGTACTCGCAAGTACTTGAAATTGCAAAATCGAAAGCACCTAATAATTGAGAATGAAAAAAAAAATGAAACAGTTTGGATATAGAAAAGGTATGGGTATTGGGTATACGAGAAGCTCTGGTGGATCTGAATTCCTTGATTCAAAGATGTTGGGAGTAGAATGTAGAGTAGATGTGCTGACGATACCACCATAATATCAGATAACCTAGTTGACCAGCAAAGTATGTTCAACAAAATAAGTATACTAAGTAACATATTTGGACTAAAAATAAATCCGGATAAGACTACGTATATGATAATATCGAAAAAGTATACAACAAATACAACTCTTTGATGTGACGGTAAAATAATTAAAAAAGTAGACAGAGCTAAATATCTGGGTACAACCATTTATCGAATGCTTTAAGTGAAAAAGAAATTAGAACAAGAATTGAAATGGCTAGGAAAGCGTTCAATAATATGAAAAATGTTTTCTGCAAAAATGAACTAAACATCAAGCTGAAAATTAGATTATTAATAAAAAAAAAATTAAAATGCTGACGAAACACACCAGAAATATTGTCCTTATATTCTAAAACAAGAATATTTCAATTTCAACAAAAAATTATTTTGAATAACAATAATAACACCTATCATTCTTCGTACCATCAAATATAACATGAATGCAAACTGCATAATGTATTCACGAATTAAGACATGAAAAAAAAAATTTGAAAAATTGAAGTAGTAACAAAGATACTATAAAATATAAAGATGTGAAAATTAGTACAAAAAAGAAGGATCGTTTTCTTCTTCTTGAATTTCTCCATCGCATCGCAATCAACTCTTCTTGAATTTTCTTGTTGGATTTTAAGTTTTAACCGAAGAAACTTTTAATTTGAATTGTCAGTGTTGTTATGAAATTTTGTTAAATTCCAATTGAAAACTTATATATCAGAACTTTCTTTCATTTTAAATGAAGTATTGAAATATATGAAATATATAGTATTGGTAGTATGTGTAGCAGTGGCGGAGCTAGTAGTTTTTTCTCGGGTGTTCAGATTCGTTTTTGAATATATATAGCTTCATTACACAAACAAATACATTCTTTTAGCTACAATTTGATAATACATTGAAGGGATATTTTATTTGTATGCAAAATCATTAAAAACGCGAGTTTCCACTCCACCCTAGAGGTATCGCTGTCGGAGCGTTAACCGATATAAAGTGATCGGTTTCCCTAAAGAGGTACTTTAAAAATAGCGTGAATAGTAAAAAAAATTGTTTACAACTTTCAATTTCTAAAGAATCTCGTTAGGCCTATCCCAATTTAATAAAATAAATTAATTCAATAAATAAAATAACATAACAAAAACAACGAAGAAAATAACAAAACAAAAATAACGAAACAAAAATATGTATAACACAAAAAAAAATGTGAAATAAAATAACGAACAAAAGTAACATTAATTTCCCGGTTTAGTTTAAAGTTTATACACAAATTCAATTTTTCTCGTTTTTTCGCAAATTTTTTAATAACATTTTCATGAAAATCCGGCCTAACTCTCAATTCTTTTAATAACTTTTTTTCTATAGACATTAAAGCTAATCCTGTCAATCTATTTTGTGCCATCGAATTTCGTAAATATGTTTTAATTTTTTTTAAACAAGAAAAAGATCTTTCAGCACTGGCTGTAGTTACCGAAATAGTTGTAATTAAACAACTTAATTTGAAAACTTCGGATAACGTAGCTTCAAGATTGTTGTGCAAAATATTTTTCAAAATTTCAGGTACTGATAGATTAGAAAAAAACGAATTTTTATTATAAATGACAGTAAGTTCATTTTCCAATTTTAAAAAATCAAATTGGTCCGAATATGCGGCTTTTAACGCATTTAATTCGGTTACTGGAAAATTCTTAGAATACTTATGAAATTTTTGAGCGTCTAATAACTCAATAAACATTAGTTCTTTCATATTATCAAACCGTACTTCCAGTTGAATTACAATATTGTCCAAAATTTCATTGAAAAGTTGCCTGAATTGTTCGTTTGGATCACTTTGGTTTTGAATGTGACGTCTTTTTTTAGGCTGCCCAACTACAGATATTGTGCTTTCAAAAAAAGTAGAAAATTGAGATCTTAAATCTCGAAGTTGCTCTTTAGTGTTATTGATTTTTGAAACACAATATGAAATGTCCAAATTTTTACTTTGTAATATGTCATACAAAACATCAGTAAAAGAAAATATTTTTGAAAAAATTTCAAGCAGAAATTGATTTTCGAAATTATTTAGAAAATATAAAAATCCACCAGCAGCTATGTACGATTGTGTCTTTATCCCAGTCGTCAGTTTGCAAAGTAATATCTTCTAAAAATTCAAGAAGATCTTCTCGGAAATGCTTGACAAAGTTCACAATTTTTGAATTAGAAAACCAACGAGTGGAGGCAACTTGTGGAACTTTTCTTCCGATTTGTTCAAATAATTTATTTGTGCGCTTTGTGGATTTCGAGAAAAATGTAGCCATGCTGTACATTGTACTGAAGAATGTTTTGCATGACTCTAAAATTAACAGATTGTTGCAAAACTAAGCTCAGTCGATGGGCTGTACAACAGTGGCGGAGCCAGTAGTTTTTCCTTGGGTGTTCAGATTTTTTAATAAATATACAGATTCATTACACAAACAATAATAATTAAAACAAACTACCCTTAAAAATTTTTGGTCCAAAATGGCGGGTTTTACGAAATCCGTTGTTTATCCAGATCAGGATCTTTGACTCAGATCAGGATTAGTTGATATACCATTTCTTCTTCTAGAACTTCCTGTTCTACTTGTCACAGTTTATTTCACTTTGATTGGATTAGCGGTTTTCGAGATATAAGGACTTAAAGTCAAAATTTCGTGTTTTTTAAAAATCACTTTTTCAACTTCTTTTGATTACGGTATAACTTCTAAACTTGAAGGATGACATAAATATTGTATTCTTTCATTTGAAAGGTTTTTTTTGTCCTCTTTCCAATGATATTATATTTATGGATAGAAACTGCATAGATAAAATATAAATGCACAAATATACAAAAAATTGCGAAAAAATCCACATAATTTCATGCATTTTCATACATATTTGAGTAATTATTTCAAAGCTTACTATTTTTCGTAGTATTATTTACCTTTTACTAAATATGTATGTACGTAAAAAATTCAGTGAAATTCAATTTTATTTACTATTTACAAAAATATACAAAAAATTCAGTTTAATATTAAATTTAGCTTTTGTTTACCCTTCTACTAATATTTATATAAGTTAAGTAGTAAAATTAAGTTTCATTTACCTTTTACAAAATTTTATATAAAAAATTCAGAAAAAAATTACTAACTTTTTTCTAAAAAATTATTTTGTATAAAAAATGTGTATTTTTTCGCATTTTTTTTTTTGTATATTTGTGCATTTATTTTTGATTCCTATAGAATCGATCCCATATGTCTGGCTGGGTATACATGATCAACATAATGGAAATGTGAACCAACAACATAACATGCATGCATTTTGTAAAATGTACAAATTGTATTTGTATATTGTATTCTGTATTCTGTATAATTAATTGTAATTGTACTGCTGTACATTTACATAATTTCTTATAAGTTTATAAGAAAAAGAAATTTAAAAGAGAAGAGTATAAAAGAGATCAATATATGGAGTTCCACCAACTTACATTACAAATTACAATACAATTACAATTCAAACAAGATGTTTCATTTTTCATAATAAATGATTATATTCTTCTCTCTTAAATTTCTTATCTTATATAAAGAGAAGATATCTTATAATTTAAAGAGAAGAGGAATTTCTTATAAGTTTATTAGAAAAAGAAATTTAAAAGAAAAGAATATAAATCAATGTATGGATGGAGTATCAAGTCAAGATGTTTCATAAATGTTCATTTCAAAATGTGAACACTTAAACAACTTCAACTTGATAATATAAATTCAAAGTTTTGTGCCGATTTTTGTGCAGATTGATATACATATTATAGAAAAACGAACTTTAATATGTTTGTTTTAAAATGTGAACACTTAAACAACCTCAACTTGATAATATATGATAAATTGAAGTTTTTGGTCGGTTCATATCTAAATGTGAACGCGGCTTATATATAGAAAAACGAAATTTAAAAGAGAAGAAAATAAATCAATATATGGAGTATCAAAATTTTTCATATGTTCATTTCAAAATGTGAACACTTAAACAACTTCAACTTTTTAATATAAATTCAAAGTTTTCTGTTGCTTCATATATAAAAATGTGAACCAGATTGATATATAGAAAAACGAATTTTAATATTTTGTTCATTTCAAAATGTGAACACTTAAACAACCTCAACTTGATAATATAAATTGAAGTTTTCTGCCGTGTGAACTTTATATGTGAACTTTAGTGAAGTAATGTATAGAAAAACGAATTTTTTATTGTTTTCTTTCTCTTTTACGATAAAAATTTGTTTTTGAATTAGTTACAAAATTTTATGATCATGTTCATATAATTTTAGGGTGTTCACTGAACACCCTGAACACTACCACCCTCCGCCGATGCTGTACAATGTACAAAGTGTGCATTTTTATAAACTTGCCTGAATTTGGCCTGGGTTCCATTTAAATCACTTGACATAACTGCTGCTCCATCATATGATTGGGCAACGATTTTCGGACCAAAATTTAAAGAAGATACTAAGTTTAAAATATGATCAGAAATTGCGTTTGCAGACCTGTCCTTACTGACATCTATAAAACAATAGAAGCGCTCTTGAACGTTGCCGTTTTTGTCAACTAATCTAAAAACCGTGGACATTTGAGACTGGGATGAAACATCTGTAGTTTCATCTAAAATTACAGAAACATACATTGAATTTTTAATTTCAATCTCTATTTCGTCCAGTATGGTTTGCCGAATTGATTCAATTAAATCGTTTTGAATGTCATGAGATGTGCATTTAAAAACAGAATTTGATTGCAAATGAGCATAAAGGGTTTCATCGTATTTTGCAATATGATTTAACAACTCAATATAATTACCTTTATTTATTGAGTCTTGGATTTCATCATGACCACGAAAAGCTAATTCTTGAACGCCTAGAAAACATACGGCATCAATGAGTCGTTTTAAAATGTTTCTATTTTGTTCGACCATTTCATTGTGGCGAGTAACTGAAATTTCTTTTTGCTTATCAAGCAGAAGATCGATTCGAATATGACCAAAAGTTTTAAGCGCAATCATGGAATTAATATAGGCCTTTTCGTAAATTCAGTTCTAAGTTAGATCTTTTTTGCAGTTCGTTCGAAAACTATTAACTGCAAAAGCAGAGCGTTCGATAAGTTTTGCACTGCAATGCAGTGCGTTCGAAAACTATAAAATGCAAAGCAGGCCTAAAAGATTTTAACGCAAATAAGCAGCGTGAGTTGAAACACTGCATATATGCTACTGACAAGTGTACTGTCGAAGTTATCTACCACTTCATTCTTTACAACAGCTACATTGTACGAACTTACATTTTTTACAAAAATAAAATAAAAAAAAAAAAACAATTTTTTAAAATAATAAAAAAATAATTTTGGGATTTCGAACTTGTATTAAATGTATTAATTGGTTTTAAAAGTTTTATTCTTTATAATGTCAGATTCAAGTGAAGATATTGAAAAATTTCTTAAGTTAGTATATTAAAATTGAGGTTAAAATTCATATTTTCAATAAATAAAATTGTACGGTACACATCGAACACATTATTTTTCAATATTATAACTATTATTGTTGGTTATCACTTATCAGTTATCACTCAATTTTTCGTTCGAAAATGCAAAATGTCAGAAGTGAAAACTCTTAACCATTGCATTTGCAGCGCTGCTTTATTCCTGCAGACTGCACATTACTGTTCTAGTACTATTTTTAAGATACGAAAGAATACACAGTGCAACCTGCATTTTCGAAAAAGCCTTATGTGATTGACATTTTTCGTGCTTAGAAACACTTGTACTCAAATGGTTCAAATCACAAAAGCTCTGTTGGGACCAAACTGTTTTATCTTTTTCTGGGCACAAAAGAAGACATTGCCAACAAAACAAAATTTTTTTAAATAATTACTGCCGGTTATCCATTCATTTTTAGTATATACTGAAATTTGAAAACGACGAGTTATTTCAGATTTTCCCGTTTTTAAAATTGTTTTCAAATTTTCCATGTTAGGCATGGGTCTACCGTTTTTAATTATTACAGATTTTTCATCTAAGCTTCGTCTTGAAAAAGGCATACTTAAAAGATTTTCAATAACACAGGTACAAAGAGAAACATTTTCTGTGTTCCATCCATCTTTCAAAAAAAATTTTTTTATTAAAATTTTATTTAATATGGATAACGCTATATTTAAATTTACAATATGAAATTTTAGTCTAACACAATAAAAGGTTTTCAAATTTCAACAAATTTCCCGTATTTTCAAATTTTAACCCGAAAAAGAATTTTAATAATTTTATAGAGAAATAATATTAAGTTTGACAAAATCAATACGTTATTTTTGAAAATAATGTAGGTATGAAAGTAATAAGATAGTGTGGTTAAATTTTGAAAATGAAATAAATGATTATTAATATTATTACTCAGATATCTGTAAAATGCTGTTCTGACTAGAAAATAGAAAATAAGAATAAGAAAATAATTTTCAAATATGAATTAATCTGACTTGTGTAAACTTATTTTTACTTTGAGAAACAATCGCGAGTCTTACTAATAAGAATATGTAGTATGAAAATTAAAATTATCAATTTCTCTCTTACGAAATTTTCTTTTATTTCAGATTCAAAATTTATTTAAAAAATTAAAACTACAAGGGGTTAATAATAATAATTTTAATAAAAAAAGGTTCCTTAATATTTTTTTTTGCAGCTCCAATTCCAATACACAAAACAAGGCACAACACTCAATAATTTAATTTATATAACATAGTATCGAATTCCAATAGGAATTAATAAAAAAAAATGCTTGCTCAAATTTTAAAATACAATTTATGAATATTTTTGTTCTTTATTTTATGAATAAAATGAAAATGTAAAAAAAAAATAATTGCTGAACACTGTGTGCCTCGTTTCTGTATCTCAGTCGAGAAGTTCTCACAAATAATTGTGACCAAAGAAAAACAGCTATTACCACCATTTTTTGAAATAACTTCAAATACTCTGTTTGGTATGGAGTCATACAAATTTGTTATAAGACTTAGATTAATTCCACTCCATTCACTGGTAATGGCTTCCATCAGGTCATCTTTTGTGTTGAATTGCTTTCCACCTTCATACACCTTTTTGGTTAACCACCCCCATGCATTTTCTATGATGTTAAGATACAGAATCATCTTGTACATATATACATTTAAATGTAACACATAACCATTAAAATCTACATCAATCTTCGGTACCTAAACTAAATGTAGCTATACAGTACGATCAAAATTGTGCGAATTTTGAATATGTAGAAAAAAATATATCGTCGGTTAAGTAGTGAAACCTCGTAAGTGCAGTTTGTCGAAAAACAATTTTTTGTTTTTTATTCAATTTAAAATCGGAAAATACATAATTTAAAATTATCAAAATAAATATACTAGGCTGTTTGATAAGTCTTTGGTCTCGGTAAGAAAGAAAACTGTTTTTCATGAAAATTTTTTTTATTATTCGACATAGTCTCCTTCCAACTCGATACACTTCATCCAGCGGTTTTCCAGTTTTTTTATGCCATCAGCAAAATATGATTTTTCAAAACCTTCAAAATTGCATTTGTTGCGGTTATTACTTCATCATTTGAATAAAATCGGCGTCCAGTGAGCCATCTTTTCAAATTTGGGAAGAGGTAGAAGTCACACGGCGCCAAATCTGGAGAATATGGTGGATGTGGGAGCACTTCGTATCGCAATTCTAGCAGTTTTGCAGTCGCGATTGCGCATGCGTGAGCCGGTGCGTTATCATGGTGGAAAATCACTTTTTTCTTTGCTAAATGCGGTCGTTTTTGTCTAAGTGTATCCTTCAATCGATCCAATAAACTTACGTAATACTCTCCTGTTATAGTTCTTTCTCTTTCAAGATAATCGACAAATATTATTCCATGCGCGTCCTAGAACACAGTTGCCAAAACTTTTCCAGCTGATTGACTCACTTTTGGCCGTTTCGGTGCACTTGTACTAGGCTCTGTCCACTGTTTTGACTGTTGAGTTGATTCGGGCGTGTAGTGATGAATCCATGTTTCATGAACAGTGATGTAACGCCGCAAAAATTCTTGTGGATCATATCGCCATAGCCTTAAACATTCCTCCGGATCGTCAACTCGTTGCTGTTTTTCATCAATTGTTAGTATCACCCATTTTGCAATCAGTTTTCTCATTCCCAAATGTTCGTGTATAATATTAAAAACACGTTCGGTTGAAACGTTTACCATGCCAGCTACCTCACGAATTTTTATTTTGCGGTCGTTTCTTATTATTTTGTGGATTTTTTTGATTTTTTTGATGACTTCTGGAGTTGTTGCCTCCTTTGGTCTACCAACGCGTTCAGCGTCCTTCGTGCTTGTACGACCATGTTTAAATTCATTCAGCCAGTATGTGATTGTTAATTTCGATGGTGCAGATTCCTCGTAATGCTTATCAAGCCATTCTTTTGTTTGAACACCATTTTTCCCAATTAAAAAACAATGTTTAATTAAAACTCGAACTTCACTTTTTTCCATTATTCCAAAAACGTCACAAGTTGCTTGCTTCTAATCACTGTCAAACACAGACTAATTACCGTATCTTGAAGAAAATTTATGTACAGATGTTTGAAGTATCACTATTGTCAAAAATTATTTCAAATTTGAATTTAAGACGACATCTCTTTGTGAGACCAAAGACTTATCAAACAGCCCAGTATTTCCACTAATTATTTCTTTAACTTTTAAACAGCTTTTAAATTTTTTGGAAATGTTATTTAAATTGTTACGAGGTGTCACTTCTTAACCGACGATATACCAACCACACAACTATTATAAGCAAATAGAATATGATCTAGTCTAGAAGTAGATCTATTAACGAAAGAAAAAATTATAGCCACTGATGTCGGATACCTAATGGTTAAAAGAAAACATTATACACGCAACCATACGAAAATGTATCAATATAAAGCTCGTCACTCTATCGTATTGTATTGCCTTGTCCTGCTGATAATAAAAATTTCATGTTGTATAGTACACAAATGCTATATAATAATTTCATTTTATAAGTAAAATTTTATAATTATAATCTTTCATTATAAAATGATTCAGATTTTTCATATCTGCACATGATTGTTTTGTTGCTACATCAATTAACTCCACTTCCTGAATATTACAGGTCTTAATATTTAAGCAATTTTAATGTGGTATATGTGTGGATGTATACTATTTGTTTACGTATGTACGATTTGTATCTGTAATTAGTTTGCTCATTTTGGATTTTTTATTTATTATTTTTCAACGTATATTGATGTTATGTTTAACAACCAATTAGTTATAAAAGTCTTTCATATCCTTATCTTATTTTTATCATTAATTAATATTTTTCAAAATAATCAAAATATTTATTATAATAGAAAAGTGAATATTGAAATGTTCGGATTGAAAAACTTTCCAAATGGAAGTTTTTATCTGCATCAAAAACAAAATCCTAAATATGCAGATTGAATAAGTGTATATAAAGAATCAAAAAACTTAATGGGCCTTACTAATAGCCTTTAACTAAGTCGTTAGTTGCGAAAATCCAAAATAAAAGTTGTATATATCAAGTAGCTTACACTCCTGCAATATCTTCTTAGTTATATTGTTCTTTGGTATTGGGCAATAGAAATATGTATGTATGTACATAAATATATAGAATATACAGGATACTGGAATACATGTTAATTATATAGAAGAGGGTCCTGTACCTGAAATTGAAAAAAAAATATAACGTCATATGTATTTTTTGACGCTGAATACGAATCCAAAATCAAAACTTGGCGGTCGGCCCCCCTCTATCGGCCAGAATTTGCAATTTTTCATTTTTATCAAAATTCTTTTTTTGTCAATATCTTCATAGCGGTAAATGACTCAAATTCGTTTCATGGTATTTATAAGGTTGAAAATACGATAATCTTAGTGGGGCTGAGCCCTACAAACAGGTGTAAACAAACAAATATCAAATGTCGTGGTTTTTGAAGCATATGAAAAAAGATAAGCAAATCATATGCATAAAGCATATGAAAAACCATGTAATGTGATGCTTGCTTTAGTTGTCGAACTTTGAAGTCACGCTTCGAAAAATTAAAATTTTTTGACTTTGCTCCGACCGGTTGTTCGACTTTCGAATTGCCTATCAACCAGATTGACGACTTATCTACAAACAATATAACATTCATCTGACTTCAACTTAGGTAGTAAGGTTCAGTGAAAAGCGACCTGACATATTTCTAGTTCGAATTTTCGAAAATTTTTTTTTACTTAATTTTATGCGATAGACGATAGAGAATGTGATAGACGATGGTTAGATTCTTAGATTTGATTAAGAAAAATATTCGATTTTAACTTGATGAATTTATTTCAACAACTGAACGAAAATTATTTAACCTTTTTTACTATTATTTTCCCGTTTTTATAGACATTACTTGCCGCATATCGTTTATCATCACTAAATGCTGACTATTTTTTTAAATGGCTAAAAACAATATCAGACGATCTAAGAAAATTAGAGCAAACCGCTGTACCAGATGGTTGGGAATGTAATTGGGATAGGTACGAATTACAAATTTAATAAATAAATAAATAAAGAAAACAAAAAAAAAAAAAAAATAAATAAAAAAAAGAGATTACCACTTTTTCTTTCCATAAATATAAAATATTTCTAAGAATTTTGTAGATAATTCATTAAAAAATTTTTTTTTGAAAAATAATTATTAAAACAAATCCAAAAAAATTTGTTCACCGTGGTCAGTATTATTGATACATATAAATTAAGTTTTAAGTTTTTTGTAATTTGTTTTTAAAGTACTTATTTTATTGCTGTTTTTAATTTAATTTTCTCTTATTTCATACATTTTGTTATATTTTCTATATTTGAAATACAATTATTTTCTTTGTCTACTGAAGAAATGAAAAGTAAAAGAAACCTATCAAAAATGACTATTTCAAATTAAAATAAAAAAATTAATTTCCCTTATCAACAAAAATTATATGTACATTTACGTACAAATGAAATATAATTTTAAAAAATATGATGACCGTTTATAAATTATTGTATATTTGTATTTCTACCTGGAAAATTTTTGAATCGAAATAATGAATTTCATGTGAATTTTCGATTAATGTTTGTTATTTCAGCCCCCAAAAAATATTTAAGAAAAATAAAAACAGTTACTTAATATTATACGTACATTTTTGAATACAAATTAAATTTAAAACAATACTTATTTTAAACAAAATTTATTGAATGGAACAGAATCTTCATCCAAAGGAAAAAAAAGAAAAATAATAAAAAAAATAGAAAGTCAGGAAATAAACTAATGAACAGACTTTACTGAAAAAAAATTTCAATAATAAGAACACATCCAAAAAAAAAAAAAACAAAATCACTTTACAGGAATTTTTTTTAGAATTTTTTTGGAAGTCATATATAGTCGAAATATATTCTACAAAAAAATAAAAAAAAATATTTCCATATTCAGGATTTTTATAAGTACGCATTAAAGTGAAATAATATAATTATAATATACTGGTAAGTAGAAAAAAACGAATTTTATTTTTATTTAAATTAAGTATTTTTGTATTTGAAAACAAAAACAAAATAGTTTTTTTTTTTTTTTTAATTAAAAATGAATTTATTTACTATACTTTGAACTTTTCAAGTATTTTAGGAGGTCAATGAGAAGCGATAAATTTTTCAAATTTAATAATAATTTACTTTTTTTTCTACGTGTGAAGTCATGCGATGTTTTACGATTCTGCAAAAGATTGATAATTAATTGATTTCTAAAACAATTTTTCCGTGTATTATACAGGGTGTTTCAGTTCAACGGTAAAAAAATTGAACAGTAGATAGGTTTCGTCGAGACAAACAAGAAATGGTTGTACAGGTGGGGGGGGGGGGTAATCTCAACCGTTTAGCCGCTAGAGGGCGTCAAAGTTTTTCTTCTCTTGTTTTACTAAACACCCTGTATTTTTGTTATTTTACATCCCAGCTCAAAAAGTATACCACCATGCAATAGGAGGCCCCTTGCCGTTTCATTTGACTTATGGCTCATCCCTGTCGCCCGCCCCCTTAAAAAGTTATGGGTAGTCAAATTCAAAAATCTACACTTTTTCACGTGATTTTTTGGAAAAAATCAATGATTTCTCGAAAAAACACCCGTTTAATGTGCAATTTTTTTTCCGTCAGTAGAAAGTCCGATTCCTTCCGAAAAATTTTTGTCTGTGTCTTACATTGTTATCTCTTTTCGTTCTAGAAATATAGCAAGATATGTCAGTTAAGGTTTTAGTCAATTTCTATAAATCCAAGAAAATTTTTCATATTTACATTCAATTTCCAGAAATTAACTAAAACCTCAACTAACATAACTTGCTATATTTCTGGAACGAAAAGAGATAACAGCGTAAGACGCAGACAAAATTTTTTCAGAAGGAATCGGACTTTCTACTGACGGAAAAAAAATTGCACATTAAACGGGTGTTTTTTCGAGAAATCATTGATTTTTTCCAAAAAATCACGTTAAAAAGTGTAGATTTTTGAATTTGACTACCCATAACTTTTTAAGGGGGCGGGCGACAGGGATGAGCCATAAGTCAAATGAAACGGCAAGGGGCCTCCTATTGCATGGTGGTATACTTTTTGAGCTGGGATGTAAAATAACAAAAATACAGGGTGTTTAGTAAAACAAGAGAAGAAAAACTTTGACGCCCTCTAGCGGCTAAACGGTTGAGATTACCCCCCCCCCCCCCCACCTGTACAACGATTTCTTGTTTGTCTCGACGAAACCTATCTACTGTTCAATTTTTTTACCGTTGAACTGAAACACCCTGTATATACAGTATAGATGTACATACATGCACAAATTGTAATGTAATTATTTTTTGTTTCTTGGTAAAAACTTAAAAAAATTTGGTTTAATACAAATAACTATAAATTTTTTATAGTGGTGATTTGAAGAGTGAAAATATAAAATTAAAATAAATACAACAAAATAAAAAGTCAAAAAAAAAACAATTATTTTTCTCAAATTTAATATTTTCCGATTTTAAAAGTTATTTTTTTTCCATAACATATTACAATTATTATTTTATTTTATTTCAAAATTTTAGACAAAGTTCACAATATTACTACAAAAACCTTGAAACAAATGAAATTCGATGGGAATTTCCTGTAACGGATATACAAGATGATAATAAAATCAATTATAAAAAAGATAATGATGAAGATTTGCATGTAGATGAAAAATTAGAAGACAAAGAAAGAAAAGACGAAAAACAACAGCATCATTGCTACCCACAACAACAACGACAAAATAATGAAGCATTAGGAATTATTCGGGGCGAAGATGAAATGGATATAAGCACAACACCTCCACCAAACGAACACGAACAAATCAAATGTAAGATTTTCAGATAAAAAAAAATTGATTATTATCCATAAGAGTTACCTGTAGATAGACATAATTCGGTGTATCACATTTGTTAATTTTTTACATTAGGTTGATGTGCTCCATTATTTAAATGTGGAGTTTGAATTCTGTTGTATATGTATCGTATATCCTGTCATGCATAAATTTCGTGATTATTATCATAAATAAACTAGAATCATAGACTAAGGCCCTAGACAGATATCTAGTATAAACATGGTATCGATACCATGGTATTGGCTATACTACATGTCTGTCACCCTATACTAGCTTTATACCCGGAAAACAATCTGGTATAAACGTGGTATTGAAACCAGCATGATTTGTCTAGTATAAAGATAGTATTCCAAAAATTTACTAAACGTAGCGCCATTTTTTATTACTGTGGCAAAAAGAAAAATTAGTTTTTACAGTATTCGTGTTTGCATTTTGTTTAATAACCACATTCTTCTCTGAAAACCACATCTCATTTTTGCTTTTAAAGCCAAAAATATTAACTTTTTAGTTTTTCTTTTTAATTCTATTATGTTCTCTACATTTTTTTGAATTAGAATTTCAATATCCGCATTCATTTTTTTTATTATTATATTCACCTAAAGTCAAATATAAATGAAAATATACATTTTTTATACAATAGCACAACAAAATTCACAAAAATGTCAAATGATACTAGGTTTATACTACATTACATGTCTGTCACCATGCTAATATTGTTTAGATGCTCGATATTAGATGTCTGTCAATGGGTTAATACAAGCAAAGATAATACAGTCCACTAGATGAACCATTTCATTTTTTTTATTTAAATGTTTGTATGTTTGCCAAAAATAAAGATCGAAAAAGTTTTTCTAAGTAATATCACAGACAAATATACAGATGTTTCACTGCATATATTCAAATATGTAACAAAATCAAATTCATATGGACCTATTGCAAAGATAATACAGTCCTACTAGATGAACCATTTAATTTTTTTTATTTAAATGTTTGTATGTTTGCCAAAAATAAAGATCGAAAAAGTTTTTCGAAGAAATATCGAAAAAGAGCGAAAGTTTATAATTCAGGAGGGATGTAAATATGAGAGAAACATAAGAATATTTATATAGAAGAATTAGTTTGTGAGTTGCATGCCTGTTTATTAAATTTTATATGGTTTTGAGTGGTACCATTATTTATTTGATATGATATTATACTTGAACACTGATCAACCACTAACAAGATGTGACACTCTTTTTTTTTAAAATTTACCGACAAACATAAATAATATTTAAAAATAATAAAAAAAATCAAAATTCAATTTACAAAAATAGTACAGAATTAATGTATTTATTTCAAATCCATATTTCCTTATAAACCGCCGTAATGAAGAAAAGATACAAAACAATATATAAATGTGAGCAATACAATCATATTGTACATGTATACGATTTTTTCACAATGCATTTTTAAAGGCGATCTGGAACTTTTTCACTGTGTTAGTACTGGTTAGGTAGACAATGTAAATCATAGGGAAAATTGAAACTGATACGCAGATGTTTACATTTTTTCATAATGTATTTTTAAAGGCGATCTGGAACTTTTTTTTTGACTACCTGACGCGTCATTATATCAAGATATAAGATGATTCATATAATTTCTGAGAATTTTGAAGACAAGAAAATGTTTATTTTGTTAAGCTATATATTAGAGTAAGAATTTATTTTATAATTAAGAAATTTAACAAAAAATGTAAAAATATTTGATAGCAAACAAAACATTTTAAGTGTAATGCATTTATAATTCATTTTGTTCATTTTAGACAAAAAATTTTAAATAACAAAATTTGTACTTTTTTTAATGAGCATACCCTGTAATAATGTTACATTTTTTAAAACGGTTGGTGTTGCAGTTCCATTTTTTTGTCTCTTTTTCGTACAAAGGCTCTTAATTACTATCGACTTTTAGCAAAACCGTTAACGCCGAACGGGACAAAGGTCATGAGAAATTTTTGCTAATACGTGCTCAGTGTCACATCTTATTATAGTGGTTGATCAGTGTACTTGAATAAGTAAAAATAAATGGATATTTTGTACGCAAATGCTTTAGAATACAACAATTGACAATAGGGCTGGTTTTCAATATTTTTTTTTATTGTATTGAGTTGATCGTCGTATTTAATATATGAATGACTTGAGAAAGGAGGTATTTCATATTTCATATTTCATGTATTTTTATATATGTATGTGCTGTTATGTTAATATGCCTTGTCGCGTGCTATATCCCAGCAGGAAATTTAGACATTACTACATCGATGTGGTAATGAATACGCTAGTACATTTAGAGTTTACCGCATCGATTACATTTTGTACAGCGATGTCCTAGGAAAGTAATGTATTATTACCCACTCGCTTACCTCAGCAAGCATGATTTCATCAATGGTATGGGAATGCAATATATCTTTTATACTCTTTCGTAAAAGATGAAAACATTAATGAGTTTGCAATATATGAAGGCAACAATGTCTTTGGAATTGATGAAGGCAGTAATGTTCATGGAATAGATGAATGCAGCAATGCTCATGGAATAGATGAAAATAGTAATGCCTTTAGAATAGATAAGCACATCATTTCCATTCCCATAATAATGAGAAGAAATAAGTAAAAAATAATTGTATGTATATTTCATCTGTCTGATTTTACTTATTCTTTATTTTAATGGTAATAAAGACATGGAGTTGTGTTTTCTGTAAAAGTTTATACGCACTTTTTTATTTCGACTCTATTTGAAATTATATTTTAATGTTAATAATTATATGTTTATATAAATATAAATTATAATTATAGCTTGAATGTTTTTTTTAAAATTTTTACATTAAATGAAGTCAAAAAAAATGTATACAAAATTTTTAGAGAATGCACAACTCCGTCACTAATAAAATATACAATAAGTGAAGTCACATGCAAAATTTAAAATAAAATTCATTCTAATTTATGTGTATGTGTAAACAAATTTCATATTTTTATTAACAAACAAAAAAGAATTTTAAAAAGAATAACAAATAAAATTTGGTTTCATACCAATAATTCACATAAAAAAATTAAAATTATGTAGAAAAAATACAAAAATAATAATAATACACTTATGTAAGTATAATAAATTCGTAAATTATTTTATTCAATTACATATTTCACTCATTATTATTGTTTTCTTTTTCTGTATTCTTTTTATTTTTGATACATTTGTTTTTAAAATATCTGTTTTTTGATATTTTAAAAGCTTTTTTTATTTCATTAGAATATTCCTTTTTGGTGTATCCATCCTTCTGGAGACATGTTGTAACATTCAAAATAATTTTGTAAATATACAGGGTGTTTCGTTAGTCGTGGACTATATTTAAAGGGGTGAAAGTAGAGGCGATTTGCAGTCGAAATTGTCATATGACATTTTTTCGTTTGCGCTTTATTTTCAACGCTAGAGGGCGTTTTAAATTTTGAGTTTTTATCATGAACTTTCAACACAAAATTATGTATAACTTTTTGTATACCCCACGTATCAAAATTTAGTGTTCGAATCAATGATAGCAAACAAAATTATCTTTCTTTTCATATACTACAACAGGTAATTAAGAATTCAGTTCGTAGTAAAAAAACATCCTGAAGTCAAAATTCATGATTCATTTTTAAATACCACTTTCATTACAAACAGGTTTCCTGAAAAAAATTGGCATAACAACAAATGTTCCAATTTTAGTAAAAAATAGTGGAAAGTGTCCTCTTTGAAACAAAAAAAATTTCACGTCGATTACATGAGCCGTTGTTGAGTTATTAAGAATCAAAGATGTGCGGAGAGGGTCAAAATTTTTTCATACCTGGAACATGTAAAGGCTTATTATGATTAAAAATTTCTATTAAAATACGTTACAGTTATTTTTCTTAGTAACTTTTTATAATTGTCATATTTATCTTTATCCTAAAATTAAAATAAATTTCTTAATTAATTATAGCAAATGTTCAAAATGATCTCCCCCTGCTTCACAACATGCTCGGAGACGTCTAATTAAAGATCTCTTAATTCTACTTGTTCTAATACATGATCGTAAGTCTTGTGCTGCCGCTGTAATCTTTTCCCTTAAATCTTCTATATTTTGTATCGGACTACGATAAACTCTACATTTTAAGAAGCCCCAAACAAAAAAATCCAGCGGATTCAAATCTGGAGACCTCGGCGGCCATCGTACTGGACCATGTCTTCCGATCCATCTGCTAGGAAAAATTTCGTTCAAGTGTGAAGAAATTGCAGAGCTACTGTGAGCAGGTGCACCATCTAGCTGGAGCCACATTCTTTGTCGTATGCTCAAAGGCAAATCTTCCAACATATCTGCAAATTCATTGTTGAGAAACTGAAGGAATAATTCTGCATTAAGTCGTCTTGGAAGTTCCACAGGTCCTAGAAGTCGGTTTCCAATTACACCTGCCCATAAGTTGATACTGAATTGGTGCTGAAAAGATGACTCTGATCTCAGATAAGGATTTTCTGACGACCAATGATGCTCATTATGGATATTCAGTATCCCTGATCTTGAAAACGTAGCCTCATCTGTCCATAAAATGCGCGTAATATCATCTCTCCTATCTCGAAGCCATCGTGCAAATGTTACTCGTCTCTGGAAGTCAGTCGGTTCAAGACTTTGGACGCGTTGGTAGTGATACGGATGAAGACCTTCTCGGTTTAACGTACGCCATACCTACATACAAAAAAAATTAGTTGAGTGTTATGAAATAATGTTATATTCATCTTACCCGTGACAATGGTGATCCAGTTCTTTGGCAAATTTCTCTCACGCTTATGGTGGGTTCATCTTGAACTATTTGCAAAATTCTTTCATCATCGACAATAGATCTACCTCTCGTTTGAATGTTGTTTTCCAACATTCTTCGAGCTCGCGAAAACGTTCTTCTTTCGGGTATCCTCCTGTGTGGATACCTTTGTCGATATTCTTCAACAGAAGCGGCTGCATTGCCATTACAGAAGCCGTAAACAAAATACATATCCAGATATTCACTTATGGAATAAATATTACGAGACATTTTCAATATTGGTAATTACTTTCACTTTTACTAAATTTAAACTATGAACTTTCATTAAATTTAAACTATGACTAATAAATGTTTAACAACTCACATCTTTTAAATAGCTTGTCAGGTCAGAAAAATGAAAAATCTCGGGTCAGGTAATTAATTAGTATAAACCATTAGTATTTCTTGAAAAATAGTAAACAAATAATAAATAAAAACACTACTCAAAACAAGAAACGAAGAAGCCAAGAATGAAAAACATTGTTTTCTTTATTACAAAATATTACCTGCAAGTGACCGTGTTTAATGTGTTTATATGTTCCAGGTATGAAAAAATTTTGACCCTCTCCGCACATCTTTGATCCTTAATAACTCAACAACGGCTCATGTAATCGACGTGAAATTTTTTTTGTTTTAAAGAGGACACTTTCAACTATTTTTTATTAAAATTGGAACATTTGTTGTTATGCCAATTTTTTTCAGGAAACCTGTTTGTAATAAAAGTGGTATTTAAAAATGAATCATGAATTTTGACTTCAGGATGTTTTTTTACTACGAACTGAATTCTTAATTACCTGTTGTAGTATATGAAAAGAAAGATAATTTTGTTTGCTATCATTGATTCGAACACTAAATTTTGATACGTGGGGTACACAAAAAGTTATACATAATTTTGTGTTGAAAGTTCATGATAAAAACTCAAAATTTAAAACGCCCTCTAGCGTCGAAAATAAAGCGCAAACGAAAAATTGTCATATGACAATTTCGACTGCAAATCGCCTCTACTTTCACCCCTTTAAATATAGTCCACGACTAACGAAACACCCTGTATATGTACATATATTTATTTTTTATAATTATTTATAACTTACTGAAAAGGACATTATTCAAATTTTGGAGATTTTTGAACTCTTTTTTTCCTTTTGTGCCATCGTAGTTGTAATTAATAATTATTTCGTCTCCAAATAATCGGCAAAAGTTTTTTACAATCCCCCCCGGATTTAAAATAATTTAGAGCATATATAAACATTCAAGTACAGTACATACTATTTAATAATAATACTTACAAATTCATTCTCATTTTGTTCAATAGCGTCGTCCATTCGCAGAAGATCGTTGATCGTTTCCACTGGAAACGTGGAATGCACAAATTGTTGCTTCAATAAACGTTTAAGAAACGCATTATTTTGTGCTTGTATGTCTAGCAATGTTTGATTTTGTTTTTTTAGGGTTTGTAACGTTGCTAAAAACAGCAACTGTTAATAACATGATTTAAATGGAAAGATTTTCTACCTTACCTTGAATAACATTTATTTCTTCTAAAATTCTGCCTTCGTTAGGAGTCCTGTTTGTAGAAGAATCTGTAACACGAGATGTATGTATTTAAAAGAGGTCATTTTAAATAAGTATTGCCATTATGCATTACCTAATATATTTAAAGTGGCTTCACATCTGTGAAGCGGAGCTCCAAATTTTGCTGTAGTAATAAATATACTTTGACTTTCGTCACCGCTGTTTTCCATCTGCAGGATATGAAAAAAGAATAATAGAACAGCTGTGTATATTAATAAATTGTAATGTTATGCCATGCTATGCTTTACTATGAATTATCGGAATAAACAAATGTTTATCTACATGTGGTAAACACATGAATTTAAAATCGATTAAATTTATATTGAACAATTCTTCTTGTTCTGATGTAAAAGTTTCGGCGAGAAATATCCCTAAATCTGACATTGAATTAATAGGTTCATTAAAAAAACTTACACAGTTTATCAATCTTTTTCCAGCAATAAAAGTCTTCCCACAATCTTCTCTAAAGCCTGTAATTTTTATACTTATAAACGGATTTATGCAACAATAATTATCTGGAAACGATGCACTTAAATAATATTTAGGTGTATCAATCGATATAATTCTTCCAGTAGAATTCTTTTTTATAACATTTGTATGTTCCTTTATAATTAATTCTTCCTGATTAATTTTGTTATATATTTGTTGTAAGATGTTTGTCGGCTTCTTCACCTTTGTTTTTAATTGTTGCATATAATTTTCAAATGGATAAGCACTGAAATGATTTATATATCCAATGCCTTCAACACATTTTGTAATATGCAACAAAGAATGAACATTGAATGTAAGATTTTCTTCAGAGTACATTTCTGAAAAATTTTCAACAAATAATTTTAACATTTCATGAGCTGTTTCAAGATTTTCTTTATAATTTTTTTCACAAAATCATAACCGATAAGAACAGTGAAGAAGACAAAAGTGATAGTACAAATCTTCATTGATTATATTTTTTAAAACTACAATGCCTGTATATATCATAGAATAAATTGTCTAAATTCCACAGATTTCCATTTTAAAACCTCATCAAACCCTCTAGGCTTTCTAACAAATTCTCTTGGTACAAATGCCGCTAGAGAGAGAAGTTTTGTTGATATGGTTTGTTTTTCTATTGTTGTTAATTTCTGTTTACTTTTGTTATTTAATAAGCATAAAATTATTTTTCGAGTTACACCTAAATCACAGAGTAAAATAACTATTATACAGAGTGTGCAATACAATCCTTTCAATTGCCGAGCTAATTTTGGAAGTGGATTTAGCGAAAATCCACCTCTCTCAAAGCTTCTCTTATAAAATGAGTACATTTTGAAAATTGAGAGTAGAAAATATAAATAAAACAAAACAAAACAACACAGTTTCAAATATACATTCTTACATACACGTAAGGTAATGTACAAAAAGGAACCAATTTTATTTCTTGATTTCTTGTTTGCGTACATATTTTGTATTGGGCAATAGAAATATGTATGTATGTACATAAGTATATAGAATATGTATGATACTGGAATATATACTGTTTTGTATCATAATGTTAGATATAATATATTTATGTATATCTACGAGTATATATGTATATATATATACGCACATTATAGTTTGTTTTGGTTTGTTTTTGTTTTCGACCCTTTGTTACTATTTCATTGTTATTTTCTTCCCTAAATTCATGTTTGTTCGATTATGATTTCATTTTTTCAAGTTAATATGCATCTTACAAGTTATGCTGCTTCTACACTATATGTGTATACACATTATATACACATGTACAGTAACCACAAAAATTATTTCTGCATAATTAAAGTATCGTAATTTGGATTTAGACACTTGTAATACTTTTAAATTTTTATATTTATGTTTTCAAACTTTAATAAATACAATTTCTTAAAAAAAACCATAATTATTCTTAGAGCAAATAGGTATATTATTTGAATTATTCCAAAAATTATTCCTGCATTAATTCTATCGCAAAAATTATTATGAATATTAAAATGAAAATAATTGATTTAATTTTGACTTTCAAGAAAAATGCCAATGAAAATTGAATTATTTAGTAAAAATTTGAAGTTTGTTGTGCACAAAGTAACACCAATAATTTTTTTTTTATTGCATAGTGTACGCAGAAAGATATGAATATTTCGCGCAAGAAAAATTTATTTCAATAAATATTTCTCTTGCATATGCAATAAATTCAGCTGACTAAAATGTAATGGGTTGCTGTGTTATCTATCATTCGTTTGTTTATGTTGTGTTGTGCTGTGACTTCTTGTGAATTTGGTATGTATTTTCTATTATTATTATTATTATTATTATTATTATTATTAGAAAGGTAGGCCTTTCATTTCTTAAAATATTGAAAAAATAAAAAAATATTTAATATTTGACATATAATGCATAGGCAAGAAAATGAGAATTTCGTGTAAGTGCTCGTGCAATAAAAATTTCTTGCAAAGATATTTTTTTCTTGCATGATAGAAAAATTGCATATTTTTCATGAAATATTGCGTCGTGTGTACGAAGTACTGCAAGTTTTCTTGCACGCAAGACAAATTTCGCGCAAGAAAACTTGCATCGTGGACAAGTACCTTAAAATCCGGTATTTGATGTAAGTCAAAATAAAGAAAAGACAACCAAGCCTCCTTGTATACGAAGTGACAATATAGTTGCGTTCCTTTTGACCAAGTAAAGTACTCGCAAGTACTTGTAGTCGTGATCATCTACACCACCTCTTGTATTCGAGTAATTTACTTGACAGTTGCATGGTTAGTTACGCCAAAATTCACCGTCAGAGGTGTTTGTGTTTTAATCGTTAGAGATTAAAGAAATAGGTTTAAGTCTATAATATTTTTAATACACATTTTATTCAACAGGTGGCTTTTTATTGTTTAATGTTATGAAGCATCTAAAATCAAAGCAAAACAAATTTGAAATACATGACAGCTGAAATTGGAGCATGGCCAACTGTCACTCCAATATTTACATTGCCTTAGAAATGTGTATGCTTTCAAATTTGAGGTTACTTTTTACTTCCAAGTAAAAAAATTGCGTTCCATTTACAATATACTCCCGAGTGCTTGAAAGTTCTTTACTTGGTCAAAAGGAACGTAACTTATGTTTAATGATAAAACCTGTCTGTACGTTTACATACATCTATATCTAGCTATTGTGGTATGGAAAAAAAATTAAAAATTGAAAAGGGTAGCAAGCAGTATGTATGAATAAAAAAAAAGTAAAAAAAACATTTCTTTTCTGGGAGAGAATTATTCTCACAATTTACGAATTTTAAGTTTCAAATCAAAAGTTTTATAGATGAAAATGCAAACTTGAAATTTTTTAAAATGAGCTTTGCGATATTGGCATATCTGTGTATCGTTATTTAGGTCTGTGCCTAAATCTACTAAGTGCATCGGCTCTAGTGGAAACTGTGTTATCATTTTGATGCCAATTTGCTCTAATAGGCCTTTTTGCTCTATTGCTATTCGTGCATGATATTCTTTATATCTTCTTTGATCAAAATCTTCATCTGTTCGCAATGTTGCAGAAGAACTACTATAACACACAACATTTTTAACCTTTTTTCCCACTTGGATACATTTATTGCAACCATTAAAAGAATTGTGACCAACTGTTTGTGAAATAAATGCTCTGGCAGGTGAATCACAAATGAAGGCTCTAATCTTTACTATTTTTGTTTCATTATAGAGAAAAATGCCTTTTTCTGTTAAATTCTTTATTTCGTATCCGATATCATGCAAGTAATTGTCAACGCTTCTAGGCTTTGTTTTCCCCAAATAAACACCAATTAAAACCACACTCACGTTGGGAACATTTAGAATTCTTGCCAATATCGGCCATAAATGCTGACTGCTACTTTTAAATAGTGGGAGACCGTCAATGCCAATATCCAATATAATTTCATTTGTATTTTTAAATACTTCACAAATTCTTTCTAGTTGGGTTTTTAAACCTATATGGATATAAGAGCCTGGTGCTACAGTTCTAATGTTTATATTTCGTTTCACTTTCACAATTGTTTTCGAAGATCGAGGAACTTTTAAATTTTCAGAATTTAGAATCTCTAGCAAAGCATCGAAACTTTCCCTACTAGGACTGTATGTATTATTCCATTCTTCCAATTTTTCAATAATTGTTTTTGGCTTGTTTAATTCATTTTCACTATTTCAATATTTTCTCCTTCTGGCAATATTCTATTTCTACATATTGATCCCTCATTTTCGCCCGGTGATTTTTCTCTCAATTTCTTTTCTATTATTTCCCTTTCTTTTTTTACAAGTCTGCGCAAGTGCCTTTTGCTTATCATTTTGATATTGATTTGTTAAAGTTATCCTTACAATAAGAAACAAAGTCTTCTCACTGAAAAACGAGATTCTTCTGACAGTTGGTATAATTTAATATATTTAATATATTTAATGTGTATTTATTTTTACACTTTTTAGTTAAAGAATATCATTTTATGTGAATGTTATTTCCGTTCAATACAATACTCAGCAGAATTTAGATATTCAAAAGAAAGTGAAATATTTGAAAAAAATATTTGCTATTGTATTGTTATTGAATAAAAAACTAAGATGCAATTTCTAATATTCTTAAATCTATGTAGTTTTATAATCATACATACCTCTTGTATTTCAATTATTTTTTGAATTATATTATATTATATTACACTTTATTTGATTATTCAAAATATTATAAATTAAATAGTAGTATGAATATTATAAGTAAATTATACACTTTTATCTATGACAAACAAAACTATACCTAATCACTTCAACTGCACTGTACAAAAATCATCACGTAAATGAAAATTACACATGTCTAAAATTAGTACGCAATTTATGATTATGATTAGCACAAATAACAGCTGTTACTAGTAAATTGAAAATATATACATGTATATGCAGGAACGAACATGTTCATATAGCGTTATTCACTTAGTCTCACAGATAAAAACAACATTGTTTGTTTTATTTGTGCTTGTATAAACTCTGAGTAATTACCTTTTGCCTTACACTGTAATCGAGAATTTCATGCTTGTCAATTTCATGCAAGAAATCATCGATTGAAATTTTCATCAATTGCCGTTTTTCCTGCTGGGATGCTCTGATATAAATTACTACTACTACTTCTAATTGAAATACATATATACAATTGTATTTATATCAAAGACCATATAAATATATACATTTATATGGTCTTTGGTTATATGTATTACTTGTATCAAAGACCATAGAAGAATAATAAGACGTCCCAAGTTGATTATAATCGAAAAAATAGCTTTAAGATCATATCCCAACATTGGTGGCTATAGCTTTTTTGCTGATGTTAATGTGATATTAATATCTCAATCCACTGTAATATAGGATACCATTTATGTACTGTTCAACATGAAATTGTTTTTATCAGCAGAACAAGGCAATACATGGCAATACAACACGATAGAGTGGCGAGCTTTATATTGATACATTGTTGTGTAGTTGTATGTATATTTTCCTTTAACATTACATACTAACTTTATGTACCCGACATGAGTGGCTATAGTAGTCTTTTGTTGTTCACATTCTATTTAATACTATATGCCACGTCAGGCTATAGTGATTTGATTCTTATATAGATCATGGTTGTGTGGTTGTGTGTATATTTTTTTACACATCATTCATACATTGGGTTTATTGGTACCGAAGCTTGGTGTGGTTTTAATTGTTATGTGGAAATATATATGTATATATGTATAGCTATGTATAGCTATGTATATACATTACACTACACTATTTTTGCATTTTTTTGTTTTTTTATTTTCTGGATTTAAAAATTCAGTGTAACTAAAAATTTGTATATTTTTTATATTATTAGATAATATAAGAGGATACTATAGCATTATGATTGTATAGTGTATTATCTGTATATCGTGATTTCAATTTTGTATACATGCAGGGCCGGCCCAACAGAAATATGCGCCCTGTTCAAAGTGTAAAATGTCGCCCCAATACTATAAAATTTAATTTCTTTTGAAACTCATATTATTCTTTTAAACTTAAGCCATTTCCACACCACCCTTGAGGTAGACTTAAAACTCGCATTACATTACAAATATTATATATTTGCAATGTGTGTTAATTATATATTTTTAATTTAAAATAGATGTAAATAATCTAATTTTGCAAATATCAAATATTTCGCGTTTGTGAGTACGGTGCGTTTTTTTTAACGAGGTGTCCCCCGGAGGCCTAATCCTCAAAAAAATAGTTATAAGAAAACCGTGAAGTTCATCAATTTATTTTACTTTAATGAATATACAGGAATATTTTTGCAATGTTGTACCAATGTTTAAGTATAATACAAAATTTGCATGATAGTACATAATATAGAATAAACAAGTATTCATTAGTCATATTCTCATACAAATTTAGCGTTTTATATAGAAACAATGTTACATCATTTCATGAATATTCTTGATCAAATTTTCACCTGTATAATAGTTTTATCAATAAAATTCAAATTATTTGTGTCGAATTAAGTAAAATGTACTTTCCTGGCTTTGATTTTCGCAAATTCATTCAACAACTCATCACAATCTAAATTTTCTACTAGCTCTTTTTCTATCGATAATACGGCTAAACTAGATAATCTGTCCTGGGTCATTGTTGTCCTAAGATAATTTTTAATTATTTTTAATTTTGAAAAACTACGTTCTGTAGATGCTACAGTGATGGGTAAGGTGCTCAAAATTTTCAGTGAAATGACTGTGTTTGGGTAAACAGTATCTAAATGTTTATCAAAAATGAAATTAAGTACATCCAAACATGACATTTCACAGTTTAAAAGAGGTGAAAGTGTAAGTAGCTCTTGATAAAGTTCGTTCCCATTTATATCCCTACTTTCATTATATGTCAAAGATTCTTCTAAAATCTGACATTTTTCCTTTAAAATGAACTCGGAAGGTAAACAATGTATTTTTAATAAAAAGGAAAATAATTGACCATATTCTTTAATCTGATCGAAACGTTCTTCTATTGAAATTATGGCTTTGTCTAGTACTTGAAAATAAAAATTGACTTTGAAAGATTGTTTTGGGTCAACTATGGGTTCGTCAGCGCATTGTTCACCTGCCATTCTTTTCCTTTTTCTAGTACGTAAACGGTTGTCTAGAAAATTGGGTGAAATTTCTAATTCCTCAGCTAAAACTTTAGCGTTTTGAATATATTTTTCGAAATTATTGTCCGACCTCATTTCGCAAAGAGAGTTTTTAGTATTTTTTAAAACTTCAAGAGCTACAGAAATATCAATTTTTTTATTTTGTAAATACTTGCTGGCGATATTGATTTTCTCTAAAATATCATACCATACAAGTAAAGAACAAATGAAACTAAACTGCAAAATTTTATTTCCCAATGATTCTGCAGTGACTTTAATTAAATTATCATGAGCATTACCACTGATTTCTAATAATGCATCATATATATCGGCTAAATTATTTTTTAAAGGCCTAAGAGCATCTATTCTGCTTTCCCATCTAGTGTCAGACAAAGGTTTTACAGTTAATCCCTTTACACAAGTTTTATATATTTCCCATCTATTTGTGGACCCCGAAAACAATACATATATACTGTGCACAATATTAAAGAAATTAATTGCATCAATGCTGCAATGAGCAGTCATTCACAACTAAATTAAGTGAATGAGAAGAACATGGGACAAAAAAGGCTCTTGGCTCTAATTCCCTAATCTTTTTTTGCATTCCAGAATTTTTCCCTTTCATATTTGCTCCATTATCATAACCCTGATCTCTACAATTTGAAATTAATAAATTCAAATCATTCAATTTTTTTAAAACAAGCTCTGTTGATCCAGTGCCAGTCTTATCACTACAGTCTAAAAATCCTAAAAAGTGCTCTTTAATTTGAAAAATATTTTCATTTTTCTCTAAAAATCTAATAATTAATGTAGTTTGTTCAACATGGCTCTTGTCTGGAGTTGAATCTACAATAATTGAATAATATTTGGCAGCATTTATCATATGGACAATTTTTTTAATAGCGGCAGTTGCAATTAAATGAATTAATTCATTTTGAATATTTTTGCTTAAGTAATGATACTGGGTTTCTTTGTTATTAACTCTCTTCAAATGTTCCGCTAGTACAAGATCGAATTTTGCTACCATTTTAACTAATTCTAAAAGGTTACCGCTATTTGATTCATTTAAGGTACAAGATGAACCTCTGAAAGACAAAGATTGTGCACCTAGGTACTGAACGAAAGAAAGAAGTCGTCGTAAAACTTGGTTCCAATGATAAACTTCTTCTTTCATCGCTTTCTGCAAATTTGCATCAATTGTTTTATTTTTGTTCAGTCCTTCTTCTAAAATCTTCCACGATCTAAAAGATTCCATATGAAAATTACTATTCTCGTGGCTTTTAAGAATTTGACTTGTATGAGGCCAATCTGAAAACCCCGTACTAGACAAAGCTTGTGTGCTCTTGTTGTGTAAAACTAATTTACAACAAAAGCAAAAAATTGCATCGTTTTTTATTGAATAAACGAGCCAAAGACGAGGAATTTTATCTCCATTTAGAAGTATTCTAAAATAATGGGAGATATTGAACTTTCTATTGTTTTTCGGCGGAAATTCAAAATTTTGAATTTGATACGGGCCTATCTCTACAATCATTTGAATAACTTTTTCATTCAAATCTGGCCATTTACCAGGATCGCGCAAATCAACACATTCATTCACTTCTGTGCATGTTACAGGCATGCTTTTATTATTCACATTTTCACTTTCTAATTCTGTTCCTACATTTTCTAGAGGAATTTTTCTACTCCAATTCCAGTTAAATTATTACTTTCATTACTGAAATTGGAATTTTTAATGAGAAATTTACTTAAACTTTTTGAATAAACTTCGTCTTCTTTTTCTTTTCTTCTTCTTCTTTTTTTTTCTATTTTGAGCACCAGAAGGTTTTTTTTGAACAATTGTTTTATTTTTCTCACTCATTTTCACAAAATTTTAAATTAATTTATATTCACTAAAAAACTTTATTTCCTTACTCGACACAAATAATTAGAATACGTTACATATAATAATTACGTTATATATAATAATAACCGATTTGATTTCTATATAAGAACTTGCAATACGGGAAACTAGAAAATAAGTTTTTTGCACATTTACATACACCAAATGTATAAGGTGGTAAGGTGATAAGGTGGTATAAGCATCGTACACTAACTCACAATGTACGGACACAGCTCGATTCAGCGTATATAAATTCAAAAAATAATGTTAACAAACAAACAAATATATAATGTTAAAAAAAAATAAAATAAAAAAATCAATTCAGTAAAAAATTCAGCCCTTTATCTAAAAGGGACCATATTTTATGACCAATTTCTTTACAAAAAATATGCAGGTGTTAAAACAAGATAGAAAAAACACACACCAACAACTTTTATTTTGAACAGAATTGAATATGTTATTGTTTTTGTACTGCCTGTCTATCTATCTGTGCACAGTGATTGATTTTTAACAGTGATAGAAAGAATTTATATTAACTTGTGCGTACACCAAATGTACAAGCATCGTACACTAACTTATGTCTATATTCTATAATGCTATAGTATCCTCTTATATTATCTAATAATATAAAAAATATACAAATTTTTAGTTACACTGAATTTTTAAATCCAGAAAATCAAAAAAAAAAAAATGCAAAAATAGTGTAGTGTAATGTATATACATAGCTATACATAGCTATACATATATACATATATATTTCCACATAACAATTAAAACCACACCAACCACACCAATCTTCGGTACCAATAAACCCCAATGAATGAATGATGTGTAAAAAAAATATACACACAACCACACAACCATGATCTATATAAGAATCAAATCACTATAGCCTGACGTGGCATATAGTATTAAATAGAATGTGAACAACAAAAGACTACTATAGCCACTCATGTCGGGTACATAAAGTTAGTATGTAATGTTAAAGGAAAATATACATACAACTACACAACAATGTATCAATATAAAGCTCGCCACTCTATCGTGTTGTATTGCTATGTATTGCCTTGTTCTGCTGATAAAAACAATTTCATGTTGAACAGTACTGACAGTACATAAATGCTATCCTATATTACAGTGGATTGAGATATTAATATCACATTAACATCAGCAAAAAAGCTATAGCAATAGCCACCAATGTTGGGATATGATCTTAAAGCTATTTTTTCGATTATAATCAACTTGGGACGTCTTATTATTCTTCTATGATCTTTGCTTGTATAGATCTACATTATTTTCTGATGTAGGATTGTAGAATATTTAGCAACAGAGGGTTTTACATATCCATACATTATAATTACTGTAGCATTTGTACTGTATTGTATACATTTATATGGTCTTTGATTATATGTATTACTTGTATAGGTTTACATTATTTTCTGATGTAGCATTGTAGAATATTTGGCAACAGAGGTTTTTACGTATGCATACATTATAATTACTGTAGCATTATACCAGAGATACTATATAAATACTTATAAATATGTTTTTACATAGTATCACAGATCAGATACACTTATCTGCGATAGTATATAGTATCTTTGATTATACATAATATATGTATACATATGGATATATTATGGTTTTATTTTGTTATGTTTTTGAGTTCATTGACTTATGAATGCAAGAAACGATTATATATTATATCATATCTCGTGAATTGAATTTCTTCTTGAAATTTTTAATGAATGTCTTTTTTAATGTTTGGGCCTTAGGACTTCTGAATACATAAAGTATTATTCTGATTTATGATCATAATATAGAAATTTAAAAATCAGGTGTTTTGTGAATTACCAAATTTTTTTATAGACTGAGTCAATTTTTTTTCTAACTAGATAAAAATTGATATTTTAAAATTAATATGGAACATAATATACAAATATGTCTATTTTTCTAAATCTTGAGGATAATGAATTTTAAATTATTTACAATATTTTTTAAAAACAGAAAGCTTAAGAATATTTATTTCAAAATTTTTAAATTTTATTTCGTTGATGTTTTTTGTGTGTGGTATAAAGTATAGACTAAAAAAAATTCTAAATACTAGCGCTGATGAACTTTTAATTAGATTCAATGAAAATTGATAATCATTTGTAGCTTGAAAAATATTATATTTTTGTTCACAAATTATAACAATAAACAAGATGTCATGAAATCGAAAATAAATTATTTGTAAATTTATGTATTTTTATATTCAATCATTTATGGTTGAAAAATTATGGTATTTTTATGATTGAATGCAATCAAATTTTTTTCATTTATGATTGTTTAAAAATAAATTATTAAGTAGAATGGGCCTATAATTCTAGTCCTAGAAATATTTTGGAGATCCGTATTTTTAATTTGATTCATTCATTTAAAAAGCGCGAGAATTGGTCAATTCTGCATGGTGCGATCGTGGAGGTAGCAAAAAGAGGATGTTAATCTGACCTGCCTATACTTTAGAATATATTATCAGAAATTTGAATAGCCTCTGACATTATTAGTATTAGCACTATTAGCCATAAATATTTTATACAGCATTTTTTTTGAACAAAAGTTTTAAAATTGCATGTATTTTTAATTCTGTTTTTTTCTATAAAATATATGTAACTTTGTTTTGAACTTAAATGAACCTAATGAATTCGGATAAAAAAGCGATGAATTATCAATCGTTTTTTAATACAGTTGAAATTATACAATATTTTAATATTTTAATAGTTGATATTATATTTAATTATTTATTATTATAATTATATATGTATACACTAAACAAATTTATGGATTTATAAAGTTTCGAGGATGCATTTCCCATTATTAATTGATTAGAAATTAAATGCCGTGTAAAAGTAGTTGTGAACAATACTGTACATCCAGTTTTAGTTTAACTATAGTTGGAAGACAGTTTTCAAATTTAAAAATTTTAAAATCAAATATATTACTATATATGATTAAATAAAGTATAATACTAATATGCAAATTATGTATAAAAATATGAAAGAAAGTCATAGCAAAGCAGAAGAAAAATTTTGATCACGATCAAAGTGGATTTTGCATTTACGCAACCTGAATAATAGTAGTAACGTAGTACATGAATGATATATTCTTCAAATATAGATATTGTGGTATCTTAAAAGGATATTTGCTCGAGGCTGTTACCTATCAAAATTGTTATTTAATTCTTTTTAGAGGAAAATCGTCGCAGAGCAGTGTGGTTGATAAATATTCGGTAATTATAAACTTTCGCGGTCAGCTAGTTTTTTTTTTAAACATTAAAAATCGAAAAATATATGAATCTTCATGATTCTAGTCTGAAAATGTTCATTTAACTTCGGATTTATGAAAAAAGTATAATAGTTACAGTTTGATGCGTAGGAGAGTGTGGGTAGATAGTTAAAAGAGCATATGAAAAAATCAGTTTAATTCAGTTCAAAAATGTTGATCAGTGTTAACGAATGACGCTAATTATACAGCACTTTTCATATTCTTTTAGCATCCCCGCACCCACCTGCCAAAATTCTCTTTTTTTCATTTATATTTTATTTTTCATTCTATAAAATTTTTCAATCTTACTAATGAAAAATTACTCATGAGTAATCACCACCCACCACCCCCCACACCACTCCCCGCATCAAACAACCACTATTATATTCTATTCATAAATCCGAAATCAAACCGAAGTTGAAAAAAAATTGCAAAAAGGTTTACTTTTCAATTTTTTATGAGTAAAAAACCAGCCGATAGCGGAAGTGTATATGTAATTACCAAATATGTATTCATATATCTATGTATGTATAATATAATATAAAATGAATTCATACCACTTTTAAAGAAAATTATCCCTTTAAAATGAATAACAAAGAAGTTCATATTTAACATTACACACAAATATTTTCATAAAGAAATATATTAAGAAAGGTCATTGATACTATGTATATACATTATAGATCTTGATGTATATCATTGAATAATCTATTTTTATAATTACACTTGTATGTATGTGTACAAAAAGACCATATATACGATGTATACATACAATCATGTATATCACATAAATATTACATTCATTCCATATAGTAGTTTTTACTATTTATCTATTATGCATAAGGCATAAGCAAGCCGCCTGTTGTTATTCATGTCTACAATTTATTATGTACACCGGCCGGTTACTCTAATTTTTAAAATTGTATTACAATGAAATTTTACATCGCATTTGATGTTACACCAAAGACCAATATAATATACCATGATATAATACATTATATACATATATCGGTCTTTGGTTATATCAAACGTTGTTTATTCATGTTATATGCTTTATGTATGTATGTGTACGAGATCGTCTTCAATTCAATATGGATCTTTACATATCCTTATACACGAGCATAAACCATACATGGAAAATAAATATACATATATGATCAAAATCTCTCAAAAATGTTCAAATTTATATTTATATGTTCCAGCCAATGATATTCATTTATTCTATTTTCAATACTCAAAATATACATTTACATATAAATAACACTTATATGTGTGGAATATCATATGAATTAAATGTACATTTTAAATAGCATTGTGTATTGTTTAGTGCTGCAAAACAGGTGTTCATTTCATTTGTGAGAGCAAATATTTATAATAAATGAGAACAAATTCGAAACACTATGGTCCGTCTACATAATTAGTTTTGATAACTCGATTTACAAAAACAATTCCATTATATCACAGACTGTCAGACACATTTATTGAAATGATTATAATTGTGTACAGGGTACATAACTCAAAGCAATTCGAAAAATTTTGAAAAACTTTTTTGGTTTCGATGAAGCTTTTTCGATCTTTATCATTTATGTGAGTGTGTCGTTTTTGGAAAAATTACCACTTACACTAAAAAGAAAATCTATTGAGAAGAACTACTATTATCTTTGCCTATTGCAAAGATAATACAGTCCTACTAGATGAACCATTTCATTTTTTTTATTTAAATGTTTGTATGTTTGCCAAAAATAAAGATCGAAAAAGTTTTTCGAAACAATATCGAAAAAGAGCGAAAGTTTATAATTCAGGAGGGATGTAAATATGAGAGAAAAATAAGAATATTTATATAGAAGAATTAGTTTGTGAGTTGCATGACTGGTTTACTAAATTTTATATGGTTTTGAGTGGTACCATCACTTATTTGGGGTGCGTTCATGAACATTACTTTAACCATAGTCATGGTGTAGTATAGTTTAAGCAAAGTTATGTTATACTACAGCCATAGTTATGTTAACTTCAAGTGGTTTTTGAACGCGATTTTTATCATACTAGTAGCAATAAATTATCATTCAGCTGTCAAGTCAAGTTTAAAAAATTTTTACATATTATAATTATTATATTTTTTGTTTGTCAAAAATTAATTATTTTTTAAAAATGAAGTTTAAATTGAAATTTTCACAATTCACAACAAAAAATGAAATGACAAACGATTTTTTATTGTCAATGTCATTACCACTTAAGGGCTTACTATCGTTACTATCGTTAACCATGCTCTCGAGTAGGGTTAATTTTTGACATCAAATAGTTAAAAATTTACTTTACTACAGATGTTTATGAACGCTAAAAATTCATGTTGGTAGTCATGTTTTACTATGCCACCACTATTCTGAGCGACAAATGATAACTATAGTTAACTATAGTAACGTTTATGAACGCACCCTTGATATGATATTATACTTGAATAAGTAAAAATAAATGGATATTTTGTACGCAAATGCTTTAGAATACAACAATTGACAATAGGGCTGTTTCAAATTTTTTTTATTATTGTATTGAGTTGATCGTCGTATTTAATATATGAATGACTTGAGAAAGGAGGTATTTCATATTTCATGTATTTTTATATATGTATGTATGTGTTGTTATGTTAATATGCCTTGTCGCGTGCTATATGATCTGACATAAATTACTACTACTACTTCTAATTGAAATACATATATAGAATTGTATTTATATCAAAGACCATATAAATATGTATATACATTTATATGGTCTTTGGTTATATGTATTACCTGTATAGGTTTACATTATTTTCTGGAGTGGGTTCCTGTAAGGTGATAGGTGATAGTCACCTTGGTGATAGTTCAAAAGTGATGACCAAAAGGTGATTGTTCCTGTAAGGTGATCACAAAAAAAGTGATGGAATTTGAAACGCGGCGAATTCCACAGTATATTTATAGTTGTCAAACGTCAATCAAAACAAATAAAAATTTAAATTGTGAATAAGAATAAAAGAAAATTCAATAACGTTTTCGTCTATAGCATTTTTTATTTCAGATTCTGAAAATGAATCTCAAATAAAAATAATTAGGAGAAAAATGCGAGATAGCAATAATCCCTTAGAATTACTGGATGTTCAGTAAATTGCAATTATTCATGGAGAATTTCATTGTAAAAATAACACAATATATGTACATATTTTAAATTACAAAATTATTTAAATAAATTATATACCATCAAAAGCAAACACGAATTGATTGTATTGATGTGATTATGAGTATTTTTTGATTAGGTAGAAGAAGAATAATAGTAAAAATTGGAAAAGTGACACCTCAAATGCTATCACCTCAAAGTGATAACATTTAGTGATAATTTTTGGTGATTGTCACCATACGGGAACCTAAATTTGAGGTGACTATCACCTATCACCTTACAGGAACCCACCCCTGATGTAGGATTGTAGAATATTTAGCCACAGAGGTTTTTACGTATGCATACATTATAATTACTGTAGCATTTGTACTGTACTCTGGTCTATACATTTATATGGTCTTTGATTATATGTATTACTTGTATAGGTTTACATTATTTTCTGATGTAGCATTGTAGAATATTTGGCAACAGAGGTTTTTACGTATGCATACATTATAACTTCTGTAGCATTATACCAGAGATACTACATATATAAATACATACAGGGTGATTCTCTATCGGATGAAAACCTTGAGACAGGTGATTGTTCGTGCCGAGAAACGAAAAAAATTGTATGGCAGGGGGGGGTCTATTCTCAAGGGGTAAGGAGTTACGTGGCTACGAAGTTTTTTTTTTAGGTCAAGTCACTTGTTATTTTTGGCCATAACTCACGAAATACTCAATACTTTTGAGTCATCCTGCACTCATTAGAAAGAGAATCAACGGCTCTTTACTTTGATGTCTAAACAATTTAAATTGGACTAGCAGTGCTGAAGATACGGCTCATCAAAGTCAAAAATTCATGGAAAAAAACGGAAAATTTTAAGTTCAAGGTCAAATATCTCAAAATGTTGCCCTATTTTTTTTTTAATTTTTTTTACTTAAAATATTGCCCAATGCATCGCCTTTCATTTGCTTTTTATTTTATTTGATTGTCTTTCGTAGTTCTTGAGTTCTGCGATAAAATACAACAGTGGTTTTGCATCGAAAAGTTGTTACCTGTTGTTGTTAATAAAAGTGGTTTACCTTGTTTCATACATTTCGATTTGCAAATACATAAAAAAATATTCAAAAAGGATCTTTATTACTGCAGGTCAAAAGATCTTTCATGAGGATTTTTATTTTGTTAATCAGTCATAATTAACAATCCTACTTGTCAACATTGATCGGTTTTTCTTTAAGCGCAGCTAGTTTTAATAGTATTTATCTGTATTTTTAAATTTTTAGTAAAATTTTTTGGAAAAAATGTCTCAATTTACGAACGCGGAGTATGCAGATATGATTTATTGCTATGGACTGAGCAATGGAAATTCAATGCAAGCACGGAGAGAATATCATTAGCGATTTCCGCATAGAAGACTTCCTCATCATACGGTTTTCCAGAGGACGTTTCAGAGACTCAGAGAAACTGGCTCTGTACAAAATATTACTTCCTCTAATAGAAATGATGTGTCAATTTCAGTAGAGTTAGAAGAAAGAATACTGGAAATGGTCAGAAATGATCCTACGACCAGCACAAGGCGCATAGCGCGTGTTACCAGATTATCACAATCAACAGTCTGGAGAGTGCTAAATAGGGAAGACCTCTACCCTTACCACATGACACCGGTACATGAAATTTTGCCGCAAGACAGGACAAATCGCAAGAACTTCTGTTCTTGGCTGCTTGAAAAGGATTTTGATGACGATACATTTATTGATAACATTATTTGGACAGATGAGGCTCAATTTACAAAAAGTGGTGCAATAAATCTACACAATCTACATGTTTGGTCTGCAGAAAATCCTAACGCTGCTCGGCAGGTAAGAACACAAAACAGATTTTCCGTTGATGTGTGGGCAGGGATAATAGGTAACCGCGTTATGGGCCCAGTTATCCTACCAGACAGACTGAATAGTCAAAATTATTTGAATTTTTTACAGACTGACATTCAAAACTTTTTAGACGAAATGCCACTGGCACAATTAGGACGCATTTATTATCAACATGACGGAGCACCATCTCATTCCGAAAGATGTGTGCGAAATTGGCTGAACGAAAACTTCGGGGAGAGATGGATAGGACGAAACGGTCCAAATCCGTGGCCCCCCAGGTCTCCCGACTTAACCCCTCTTGATTTTTATTTCTGGGGTACCATGAAAGACATGGTTTACGCAACTGAAGTACGGACACGAAACGAGTTAATCACAAGGGTTTTTAATTGTGCAAACGCAATTAAAGAAAATATTTCGACAGTTCCTTTAAAAAGGAATATAAGAAAAAGAGCTCTGCTCTGCATCCAACGTGACGGAGGACATTTTGAAAATGTTCTTACAAATTAAATTTTGCACTAAAAAAAATCAGTCCTTTTCAGGACTACCAAATAATTATCTTAAAGAGTGAAACTTTACATTTTATTTCTTTTCTCAACGAGAAATATCAACAACAACAACAGGTAACAACTTTTCGATGCAAAACCACTGTTGTACTTTATCGCAGAACTCAAGAACTACGAAAGACAATCAAATAAAATGAAAAGCAAATGAAAGGCGATGCATTGGGCTATATTTTAAGTAAAAAAAATTAAAAAAAAAATAGGGCAAAATTTTGAGATATTTGACCTTGAACTTAAAATTTTCCGATTTTTTTCATAAATTTTTGACTTTGATGAGCCGTATCTTCAGCACTGCTAGTCCAATTTAAATTATTTAGACATCAAAGTAAAGAGGCATTGATTCTCTTTCTAATGAGTGCAGGATGACTCAAAAGTATTGAGTATTTCGTGAGTTATGGCCAAAAATACGGAACAAGTGACTTGACCTAAAAAAAAAAACTTCGTAGCCCCGTACCTCCTTACCCCTTGAGAATAGACCCCCCCCCCCTTACATACAATTTCTTTCGTTTCTCGGCACGAACAATCACCTGTCTCAAGGTTTTCATCCGATAGAGAATCACCCTGTATAAATATGTTTTTACATAGTATCACAGATCAGATACACTTATCTGTGATAGTATATAGTATCTTTGATTATACATAATATATGTATTCATATGGATATATTATGGTTTTATTTTGTTATGTTTTTGAGTTCATTGACTTATGAATGCAAGATACGATTATATATTATCATATCCCGTGAATTGAATTTCTTCTTGAAATTTTTAAAGAATGTCTTTTTTAATGTTTGGGCCTTAGGACTTCTGAAAAAATAAAGTATTATTCTGATTATAATAATGATCATAATATAGAAATTTAAAAATCAGGGGTGGGTTCCTGTAAGGTGATAGGTGATAGTCACCTCAAATTTAGGTTCCCGTATGGTGACAATCACCAAAAATTATCACTAAATGTAATCACTTTGAGGTGATAGCATTTGAGGTGTCACTTTTCCAATTTTTACTATTATTCTTCTTCTACCTAACCAAAAAATACTCATAATCGCATACAATTGGTGTTTGCTGTTGATGGTATATAATTTATTTAAATAATTTTGTAATTTAAAATATGTATATTGTGTTATTTTTACAATGAAATTCTCCATGAATAATTGCAATTTACTGAACATCCAGTAATTCTAAGGGATTATTGCTATCTCGCCTTTTTCTCCTAATTATTTTTATTTGAGATTCATTTTCAGAATCTGAAATAAAAAATGCTATAGACGAAAACGTTATTGAATTTTCTTTTATTCTTATTCACAATTTAAATTTTTATTTGTTTTGATTGACGTTTGACAACTATAAATATACTGTGGAATTCGCCGCGTTTCAAATTCCATCACTTTTTTTGTGATCACCTTACAGGAACAATCACCTTTTGGTCATCACTTTTGAACTATCACCAAGGTGACTATCACCTATCACCTTACAGGAACCCACTCCAGGTGTTTTGTGAATTACCAAATTTTTTTATAGACTGAGTCAATTTTTTTTCTAACTAGATAAAAATTGATATTTTCAAATTAATATGGAACATAATTTACAAATATGTATATTTTTCTAAATCTTGAGGATAATGAATTTTAAATTATGTAAGTATTTACAATATTTTTTAAAAACAGAAAGCTTAAAAATATTTATTTCAAAATTTTTAAATTTTATTTCGTTGATGTTTTTTGTGAGTGCTATGTGGTGGTATAAATTATATACTCAAAAAATTCTAAATACTAGCGCTGATGAACATTTAATTAGATTCAATGAAAATTGATAATTATTTGTAGCTTGAAAAATATTATATATATATATAGGTATATATAATAAACAACATGTCATGAAGTCGAAAATAAATTATTTGTAAATTTATGGATTTTTATGATTGAATGCAATCAAATTTTTTTCATTTATGTTTGTTTGAAAATAAATTATTAAGTAGAATGGGCCTATAATTCTAGTCCTAGAAATATTTTGGAGATCCGTATTATCAAAATATCTTCAGTAGTGATTCAAAAAATTATGTTTGAAAATAACGTGGAATAGGTTTACGTATAGTAAATTATAATTGCTTATTTGATTTTTGAATTCAAAATTTACCTTTGTATTTTAACATTTCTATTAAATTGATAGCTCAACTATTTAATATCATTCTCAAACCAAATTTTAAAACTTAAACCATTCATTTAAAAAGTGCAAGAACTGGTCAGTTCTGTATGGTGCGGTCATGGAGTTGGCAAAAAATAGGAAGTTAATCTGACCTGCCTATACTTTAGAATATATTAGCAGAAATTTGAATAGCCTCTGACATTTAGTATTAGCATTATTATAGTCATAAATATTTTTATACAGCATTTTTTTTGAACAAAAGTTTTAAAATTGCATGTATTTTTAATTCTGTTTTTTTCTATAAAATATACGTAGGTCACTCCCAAAGTTTTGCAATATGGCTAAATGACGAAGTGTTCTGCATTTCCTAATAGTTTATTGTTTTTCGAAGTAGTCTCCGTGATATTTGATACATTTTTCCATTCGGCGAAACCAATCATTAAAACACGATCGCCATTTTTCTTCAGGTACCTCAGAAAGCAGCTGTTGATATGCATTTACTGCACTTTCGGCGTTATCGAAACGCAAACCACGCATTTTGTCCTTCATAAAAGGAAACAAAAAGAAATCACAAGGTGCGAGGTCTGGACTGTAGGGCGGATGAGTCATTTGTTCAACGTTTACAGCCTTTAAAAATTCCTTTGTTTGTTGAGCTGCATGGGGTGGTGCATTATCGTGGTGAAGGATTATGCGCCTTTGGGAGTTTGTTTTTCTTAACTCATTGATCACCTTTGGCAAGCAAGTATTGGTATACCACTCCGCATTTACTGTCTTACGATCTTCAACTGCCAATGTAAAGATATGCCCCGTTTTGCCAAAAAAAGTGACGATCATTTGCTTACCAGCACTCTTGCTTTGTTTGACTTTGGTTGGTTTCTCTTCATCTTCAAAGATCCATTGAGCAGATTGCTGCTAGGTTTCCGGTTCATAGCAATATATCCAAGATTCGTCACCTGTGGCAATATTGTAGACAGCAGTTGACTCTCCTCTGCGAAATTTTTCAATCATATCTTTGCACCAATTCACACGCATCTTCTTTTGTTCGGAGGTCAACCGATGAGGTATCCACCGACAACAAAGCTTTCTGACCCGTAAGTGATCATGCAGGATTTGATGCACTGCTTTCATACCAATATCGAGAGTTGCAGCAATCGATGCATACGTAATTCGCCGATCTTCCGTTAAGAGCTTCCGCGACTTTTCAATATTTTCTTCCGTTACCGCAGTTGCAGGACGACCTTCCCGGGGTTCGTCCTTCAGGTATTTGCGGTTAGCCTGGAACTCTTTGTACCAGCGAAATACAGTTGAAAAGGACGGAGCTTCATCCCCAAATGCAGAAATAAGTCGGTCGTAGCATTCATGATTAGATAACCCATACCGAAAATCATAATAAATCATTGCCCGGAAATTTTCTCTTGTTAATTCCATTTCAACAATAACTTCAGAACCTTTCTGTTTTAATAATTTTTTTTCCACAACACACAGTTCAAAATATTTTTGACTACTGACTACTAAAAGACTAGTGACTGGTTCTAAAAACTAGTTTCTGTTATATCGTTTTCTGTTACCTGGCATTGCAAAACTTTGGGAGTGGCCTACGTATGTAACTTTGTTTTGAACTTAAATGAACCTAATGAATTCGGACAAATAAGCGATGAATTATCAATCGTCTTTTAATACAGTTGAAATTATACAATATTTTAATATTTTAATAGTTGATATTATATTTAATTATTTATTATTATAATTATATATGTATACACTAAACAAATTTATGGATTTATAATGTTTCGAGGATGTATTTCCAATTATTAATTGATTAGAAATTAAATGCCGTGTAAAAGTAGTTGTGAACAATACTGTACATCCAGTTTTAGTTTAACTGTATAGTTGGAAGACAGTTTTCAAATTTAAAAATTTTAAAATTAAATATATTACCATAGACTAATATATAGATTGGAAATGCTTATGGCAGAAATCGTGTTCATAACTATTAAGTAAACATCAAAATAGCTTTTGAGAGATTTTGAAAAAGCTATAAAATCAGAATAAGGAAAATAAATGAGAGAACTTTTGTAATCTTTTGAAATCTTGTATATCTTGAAGAAAAAACAAATTTAAAAATCAAAAATCTATGTAGCTATATTCTTATCGGAAATGATAAAAAATATCAAATAACAGGCAAATGTACAAAATCGTATATTTTAAGTCTACTGTCACATTATTCTGATTCTGAATCTGAAACGTAAAATTTCAGATTCAGAATTCACTTTTTGTTCATTCTGATTCTGAATCTGAAAACTCCTTTTCAATATTTTTCTTTAAATTTGTTATTGTTATAAAACACTTTACTTATCGAGTGAACATTAAACCATCGAACAATAACTACTATGAGTGGCGAGTACGTAGGTAAGACGCACTTTTCAATGGAGGGTGAAATAAAGTTAATCTTCTGTCTTCTGTCTTCTGTCTTCTATCTTACGATCTTCAAGTTGTATATAAACAAGTAATTTTATGTCAATTTATTGAGTGGTTTAGCTATGAATTCAGATTCAGATTTCAGGTACATGTGACATGTTACATTTACTGTCAGCATGTTTCATTTTCTATTCTGAAAATAATCAGATTACAAAACGGAAGTACGAACCGGAATTTTTTTAGAAGATGAATTTTTCAGAGCCATGTAACAAGTCACATTTACTACAATGCATTTGAAAGTGATTCTGAATTTTTCAGATTCAGAATCAGACTCATGTGACAGTAGGCTAAAGGAAATTTAAATTTTCAACAAATTTATGTTATGACTGGCAATGAATATAATAATATATATTATCACATACAAATATCCTTATCTGTGATATTATATATACAATTAAAACTGGTTTTGAAAGTATCTAACACATATGTGCATACTATCAAAGAATATATATCTACTAGTTACGTTAGTTATATATGTATTCTTTGATACTATGCAATCTGTATTGTTGGCTACATGAATATAAATATTCTATATTCATGATTCAAGTAAGACCATGTATGACGGTATAACATAAGTATAACATAACCGTATAACACAGTACTACTGCCAGCCATTGCAATGAGTATGTATTGTGTATTGTTTTTTAAATAAATATCCATGTATTTTCATTGCCAGCTATTGAAATCACAGTATATCTATATTCATACAGTAATGACACTGAGCACGCGTTAGCAAAAATTTTTCATGACCTTTGTCACGTTATTCATTCGGCCTTAACAGTTTTGCTAAAAGTCGATAGCAATTAAGAGCCTTTGTATACGAAAAAGAGACAAAAAAAATGGAACTGCAACACCAACTGTTTTAAAAAATATAACATTATTACAGTGTATACCTACTCATTAAAAAAAGTACAAATTTTGTTATTTAAAATTTTTTATCTAAAATAAACAAAATTAATTGTAAATGCATTACACTTAAAATTTTGTGTTTGATATCAAATGTTTTTACATTTTTGTTAAATTTCTTAATTATAAATTAAATTCTTACTCTAATATATAGCTTAACAAAATAAACTTTTTCTTGTCTTCAAAATTCTCAGAAATTATATGAATCACCTTATATCTTGATATAATGACGCGTCAGGTAGTCAAAAAAAAAGTTCCAGATCGCCTTTAAAAATGCATTGTGAAAAAATCGTATACATGTACAATATGATTGTATTGCTCACATGTATATATTGTTTTGTATCTTTTCTTCATTACGGCGGTTTATAAGGAAATATGGATTTGACATAAGTACATTAATTCTGTACTGTTTTTGTAAATTGAATTTTGATTTTTTTTATTATTTTAAAATAAGTAATTATGTGTGTTAGTAAATTTAAAAAAAAAAAGAGTGTCACATCTTATTGCTTTGTTGATCAGTGATAAATATTCTATATTGATTCCAGTACTACTGCCAGCTATTGCAATGAACATGTATTGTGTATTGTTTTTTAAATAAATATGCATGTATTTTCATTGCCAGCTATTGAAATCTACAATATATGTAATATATATGGAAATTCGTGAGCGAAAAATTATCTCTCCTCTCAGTAAAAGCTGCTGCCAGCCATTCTTCAAGTTTCTGCCAGCTATGATCGATTTCAAAAGTGTATTAAAAATTTATACGGTCATTTCCTATCTATATATTAGTCTATGATATTACTATATATGATTTATAAAGTATAATATTAATATGCAAATTATGTATAAAAATATCTAAGAAAAGGATATTTGCTTGAGGCCTGTTACCTATCAAAATTGTTATTTAATTCTTTTTAGAGGAAAACCATCAGAGTGCAGTGTAATTGATAAATATTCGGTAATTATAAACTTTCGCTGTCAGCTAGTTTTTTTTAAACATTAAAAATCGAAAAATATATGAATCTTCATGATTCTAGTCTCAAAATGTTCATTTAACTTCGGATTTATGAAAAAAGTATAATAGTTACAGTTTGATGCGTAGGAGAGTGTGGGTAGATAGTTAAAAGAGTATATGAAAAAATCAGTTTAATTCAGTTCTAAAATGTTGATCAGTGTTAACGAATGACGCTAATTATACAGCACTTTTCATACTCTTTTAGCATCCCCGCACCCACCTGCCAAAATTCTCTTTTTTTCATTTATATTTTATTTTTCATTCTATAAAATTTTTCAATCTTACTAATGAAAAATTACTCATGAGTAATCACCACCCACCACTCCCCGCATCAAACAGCCACTATTATATTCTATTCATAAATCCGAAATCAAACCAAAGTTGAAAAAAAAGCAAAAAGGTTGACTTTTCAATTTTTTATGAGTAAAAAACCAGCTGATTGCGAAAGTGTATATGTAATTACCAAATAATGTATTCATATATTTATGAATAACAAAAAGGTTCATATTTAACATTACACACAAATATTTTCATAAAGAAATATGTTAAGAAAGGTCATTGATACTATATACATTATAGATCCTGATATACACTTGTATGTATGTGTACAAAATACCATATATACGATGTATACATACAATCATGTATATCGCATAAACAGCACATTCATTGCATATAGTATTTACTATTATCTATTCTGCATAAGCAAGCAGCATGTTGTTATTAATGTCTACTATGTCATGTCTATTATGTATGTATTAGAATTAGTTTTTACATCGCATTCAATGTTATACCAAAGAACAATATAATATACCATGATATAATATATTTTATATATCGGTCTTTGGTTATATCAAACTTGTTTATTCATGTTATATGCTTTATGTATGTATGTGTACGAGATCGTCTTCAATTCAATATGGATCCTTACATGTCCTTATGCACGAGCATAAACCATACATGGAAAATAAATATATATGATCAAAATCTCTCAAAAATGTTCAAATTTATATTTATATGTTCCAGCCAATGATATTCATTTATTCTATTTTCAATACTCAAAATATACATTTACATATAAATAACACTTATATGTGTGGAATATCATATGAATTAAATGTACATTTTAATTTTAAATAGCATTGTGTATTGTTTAGTGCTGCAAAACAGGTGTTCATTTCATTTGTGAGAGCAAATATTTATAATAAATGAGAACAAATTCGAAACACTATGGTCCGTCTACACAATTAGTTTTGATAACTCGATTTACAAAAACAATTCCATTATATCACAGACTGTCAGACACATTTATTGAAATCATTATAATTGTGTACACTGTACAGGGTACATAACTAAAAGCAATTCGAAAAATTTTGAAAAACTTTTTTGATTTTGATGAATCTTTATCGATCTTTATCATTTATGTGAGTGTGTCGTTTTTGGAAAAATTACCACTTACACTAAAAAGAAAATCTATTGAGACGAAGAACTATATTATCTTTGCCTATTGTTAGTTCCACATTCGAGTCTTGAATATATTTAAATTCAAATGTACGTTAATATTCGATTGTTCTTGTATTCGATAAAAGTTTTAAAATATGGTTCATAAAATTATATACGCATACATCAAAGATAATACAGTCCTACTAGATGAACCATTTCATTTTTTTTATTTAAATGTTTGTATGTTTGCCAAAAATAAAGATCGAAAGAGTTTTTCGAAACAATATCGAAAAAGAGCGAAAGTTTATAATTCAGGAGGGATGTAAATATGAGAGAAAAATAAGAATATTTATATAGAAGAATTAGTTTGTGAGTTGCATACTGGTTTACTAAATTTTATATGGTTTTGAGTGGTACCATCACTTATTTGGGGTGCGTTCATGAACATTACTTTAACCATAGTCATGGTGTAGTATAGTTTAAGCAAAGTTATGTTATACTACAGCCATAGTTATGTTAACTTCAAGTGGTTTTTGAACGCGATTTTTACCATACTAGTAGCAATAAATTATCATTCAGCTGTCAAGTCAAGTTTAAAAAATTTTTACATATTATAATTATGTATTATATTTTTTGTTTGTCAAAAATTAATTATTTTTTAAAAATGAAGTTTAAAACAAAATTAATTGATTTCAAATAAATTAAATTGAAATTTTCACAATTCACAACAAAAAATTAAATGACAAACGATTTTTTATTGTCAATGTCATTACCACTTAAAGGCTTACTATCGTTACTATCGTTAACCTTGCTCTCGAGCAGGGTTAATTTTTGACATCAAATAGTTAAAAATTTACTTTACTACAGATGTTTATGAACGTTAAAAATTCATGTTGGTAGTTATGTTTTACTATGCCACCACCATTTTGAACGACAAATGATAACTATAGTTAACTATAGTAGCGTTTATGAACGCACCCTTGATATGATATTATACTTGAATAAGTAAAAATAAATGGATATTTTGTACGCAAATGCTTTAGAATACAACAATTGACAATAGGGCTGTTTCAAATTTTTTTTATTATTGTATTGAGTTGATCGTCGTATTTAATATATGAATGACTTGAGAAAGGAGGTATTTCATATTTCATGTATTTTTATATATGTATGTATGTGTTGTTATGTTAATATGCCTTGTCGTTTGCTATATGATCTGACATAAATTACTACTACTACTTCTAATTGAAATACATATATAGAATTGTATTTATATCAAAGACCATATAAATATATACATTCATATGATCTTTGGTTATATGTATTACTTGTATAGGTTTACATTATTTTCTGATGTAGGATTGTAGAATATTTGGCAACAGATGTTTTTACGTATGCATACATTATAATTACTGTAGCATTTGTACTGTACTCTGTGGTCCGTTTCTGTAACTCACAAATTGAGTAATTCTCAACTGAAATACTCTATCCGACGTCATTTTGACGTCATTCTCTATCGTACCGTTTCTGTAACGTGGTGAAATTGAAAACTCTACTGAAACAATTTTCTCTACTGCAAAAGTGTTTCTGTAAGTCTGTTGAGTTGAGTTAATTCTCTACTGGTTGAGTTTCTTTTTCGATAGAGTATTAGCAGTTGATAAGGATATAAAAGTAAAAATAAAGTGTATTATAAGTATATATAGTGATTGAGTTTTAATTTTTTCGATAGAATAGTGCTAATTAATAAGGTTAAAAAGAGTAAATTAGTTATTTTTTAATAACAGAATAGTATTTAATTATTTTTTTTAATGTACTAATTTCATATTATTAAGTATTATAAAGTGTATTAAGTATTATTAATAATAATAAAGTGTAAAAATAATTTGTTTAAGTATGAATGCAGAAAAACAGGTGAATATTTACTTAAAATAAAAATATACATACAAATAATTTTAGATACATATTTTACATTTTATCTTCGGTTTATTTTTAGAAAAATTTTTGTATGTACATCAAAGATAATATAGTTCTTCGTCTCAATAGATGTTCTTTTTAGTGTAAGTGGTAATTTTTCCAAAAACGACACACTCACATATATGATAAAGATCGAAAAAGCTTCATCGAAACCAAAAAAGTTTTTCAAAATTTTTCGAATTGCTTTGAGTTATGTACCCTGTACACAATTATAATGATTTCAATAAATGTGTCTGACAGTCTGTGATATAATGGAATTGTTTTTGTAAATCAAGTTAACAAAACTTTATGATTAGGCGAATTCATTCGTTTTATCATTGTAAAATGGTTGCGATTCACAAAGGCTAACACTATGGAATCACTTAGTGAACGTAAAGTGAAATTTTGTATCCCTTTTCCAGGTACTAATTTGTAAACTGAAGCGATATAAAATGTAGTTATTTGAGTCTAAGAATAAGGAATAAGCAAGTGTTTTAAATTCTGTGAATATTATTTTATTAAAAATAAAAAGTAAAATAAATAAAAAAGAACGAAGTGATTAATATTATTAAGTGATTAAAGAGTTTTTGTTTAAATTATTCAGAAAAATTTAAAACGAAAAGTAGGAATATAATAATTAGAGCCAGGATTCATTGATTACTCACATTGTGAATGATATTTTACCCTCACAAAGTGCATTCAATATGAATTCATTTCGTGTTTTCATTAAACGTTCAGTAAGTGATTTCAAAATGAATTCATTATGTGAATTCACTGTGACCAGCCATAGCGTAAAAATTTTTGAAATAAAATATCTTCACTGTGAATTCACTGTGAACGTTCACGTGAAGAATCACTTGGTTGAAATGAATTCAGAATGAATTCACTATGAGTTCACTTGGTCAGCTGGGATGTAAAAACATATTTATATGTATTTATATAGTATCTCTGATATAATGCTACAGCAGTTATAATGTATGCATACGTAAAAACATCTGTTGCCAAATATTCTACAATCCTACATCAGAAAATAATGTAAACCTATACAAGTAATACATATAACCTACAAGTATACATATAGTATACAAGTATAAATACATATAACATACAAGTATACATATAAATACAATTCTATATATGTATTTCAATTAGAAGTAGTAGTAGTAATTTATGTCAGATCATATAGCACGCGACAAGGCATATTAACATAACAACACATACATACATATTTAAAAATACATGAAATATGAAATACCTCCTTTCTCAAGTCATTCATATATTAAATACGACGATCAACTCAATACAATAAAAATAAATTGAAACAGTCCTATTGTCAATTGTTGTATTCTAAAGCATTTGCGTACAAAATATCCATTTATTTTTACTTATTCAAGTATAATATCATATCAAGGGTGCGTTCATAAACGTTACTATAGTTAACTATAGTTATCATTTGTCGTTCAGAATAGTGGTGGTATAGTAAAACATAACTACCAACATAACTTTTTAACGTTCATAAACATCTGAAGTAAAGTAAATTTTTAACTATTTGATGTCAAAAATTAACCCTGCTCGAGAGCATGGTTAACGATAGTAACGATAGTAAGCCCTTAAGTGGTAATGACATTGACAATAAAAAATCGTTTGTCATTTAATTTTTTGTTGTGAATTGTTAAAATTTCAATTTAATTTATTTGGAATTAATTAATTTTGTTTTAAACTTCATTTTTAAAAAATAATTAATTTTTGACAAACAAAAAATATAATAATTATAACATGTAAAAATTTTTTAAACTTGACTTGACAGCTGAATGATAATTTATTGCTACTACTATGGTAAAAATCGCGTTCGAAAACTACTTGAAGTTAACATAACTATGACTGTAGTACAACATAACTTTGCTTAAACTATACTACACCATGACTATGGTTAAAGTAATGTTCATGAACGCACCCCAAATAAGTGATGGTACCACTCAAAACCATATAAAATTTAATAAACCAGTCATGCAACTCACAAACTAATTCTTCTATATAAATATTCTTATTTTTCTCTCATATTTACATCCCTCCTGAATTATAAACTTTCGCTCTTTTTCGATATTGTTTCGAAAAACTTTTTCGATCTTTATTTTTGGCAAACATACAAACATTTAAATAAAAAAAATGAAATGGTTCATCTAGTAGGACTGTATTATCTTTGATGTACATATATGTATGAATTTCAATGTATAAAATGTAATATGTTATGTGTAGATATATACAAAACTTAAAAGTTAATCAAACTTTCAGAATAAGTTTTACGTTACTTTGATTTAAATGTTACAACTGTTGTTTCATTTTTATAAATTCCTTTCTAATTGCAAACTCACCATACCAATTCTCTATCGAGCGTTACAGAAACAGCAGAACTCTACTAGTAGAGTTTAGAGATTGAAAATCGTATTACGTCACAGAATTGAGAAATTTCTCTATCGAGTTACAGAAACGCACTACTGGTCTATACATTTATATGGTCTTTGATTATATGTATGTAGGAAAGAGAATTGATCATAGCAGTCAGTAAATCGAAGTGACAGTGAGAGATCGAATATTATTTGGAATAGGAGATCTTTTTGAGTTTGTCGTTTGCTGTTTTAGTGAATTGTTATAATTATAAATTTGTCATTTCAATAAATTTATCTTTTCAATAAATTTATTATTTCAATAAATTTATCATTTCTATAAATTTTATAATAAATATCATTATAAAATTTAATAAATTTAATAAATGCCGGTTTGAAAATTCAAGTAGATAAATGTAACTTTCTGAAGAAAGAGACAGAATTTTTAGGTCATATTCTTACTCCAATGGGAGTTAAACCAAATCCAAATAAAATAAAAGTTATACAAGAATTAAAATTACCGACAACGACGAAACAGATAAAGAAGTTTTTAGGCATAACAGGGTATTATAGGAAGTTCATTAAAGACTATGCTAAAATAGCTTACCCTATAACAAAATATTTGAAGAAAGGAATGAAAATAAATCAAAATGAGCCAAACTATATTAGTGCCTTTGAGAAATTAAAAGATATAATTACTAATCATCCAATTTTAAAATTTCCCGACATTAATAAGAGATTTAAGTTAATTACGGACGCAAGTAACTTTGCACTTGGAGCAGTGTTAGTGCAAGATAGTCATCCAATATGTTATGCTTCTAGAACGTTAAATGATCATGAGAAAAATTATTCTACAATAGAGAAAGAACTATTAGCTATTATATGGGGTACAAAATATTTTAGACCATATTTATACGGTAAAGAGTTCGACTTACAAACTGACCATCAACCAATAAAATGGCTTCATGCAAAATATTCAGGAAAGGATATCAATCCAAGATTACAAAGATGGCTTATTTCTCTCGGGGAATATAATATAAAAATTGATTATATTAAAGGCAAAGATAATAAAATTGCAGATTTTCTAAGCAGAATAAATGCTGAAACAAAAGAAATAAATAATTTGGCAAGTAAAAATAAACAAAATATATTAGAAGCTGAAAATTTGAGTTTCGACTTATACAATATATTTCATAAAAATTTGAGTTATAAAAATGAAGACTCAGTAAACAAAACAGAAGTAAATGCATTAGATGCAGCCTCCGACAATGCTACCATTCACTCTCAAGAGGAAAACTTTGATGACCATATTCCAATATTAGAAACTGTTGTGAACAGGTTCAGAACACAAATTATTTTAAAGAATGGAAAAGAAAAAGAGTTTGAAAATGTTTTCAAAAACAGACGAATTTATATTAGTGTACAAGATTTAGAAAATGGATTAGTCAATGACATACTTCGAAGATATATTAGTAAAGGAAAAATAGGAATATATTCTGAAGAAAACGATCATGACTATAACAGATTACAGCAAGTAATTATCAATCTGTTTCCAAATAACAACGACATTAAATTTGTTAAATGTACTCTCTTTGCAATAGATATAGAAGATAGAGGAGAATTAAATAGACAAATCTCACTTTTCCACAAGCATGAGGTAGGACATTCGGGAATAATACCCACCTATGAAGGTATAAAAAATAAAATTTACAATCCGGAACTGAAGATTGCAGTCCATTCGATAATCAATAACTGTGACATTTGTGCAGCAGGTAAATATGATAGGAAACCAATCAAAAAGAAGTTTCATTTTACAGAAACCCCATCTACAACTAATGAAATAATACATGTTGATACCTATGTCAATAGTAAACACTCATTTATTAACTTCATAGACAAATTCTCTAAACATGTTATTAGTTTTTATTTAGAAGATCGAAACTCGCAAACAATTATAGAAAAGCTTAAACAGTATTTATCAATTAAAGAAAAACCCAAGAAATTTGTTTTTGACAATGAGTTCAATACACGAATTATAAAAGATTTTTGTATGAGTGAAAATATTGAATATCATATTACGAAACCAAACAGTCACACTGGTAACTCTGATATAGAGCGGTTCAATAATACCGTAACAGAAAAAATCAGAACTCTGAATTTAGAAGAAAAACTCCATATTAAATTACAAATGTTGAAAGCTGTAAAATTTTATAACAACACTTTTCATTCAACTATAAAAGCTACCTCTCAAGAAGTTCAAGAGCATAAAGTAGACCAAAAACTCATTCGTGGAAGATTAGAAAACACAAAGAACAAAATCATAACTAAGAGAAATGAGGTTAGGGAAAATTATACTGAGAAAAGACGAGAAGGATTTATAAAAAATTATAAATCAGTCCGACACAAAGAACAGCCTAAATACAGAAAATATAAACTGCAAGGGATACACGAAAATAATAAAAAACGACCTTTTAAATTTTCAGCTCATAACGATGATAGAAGTATTGATCTTACTACTCCCGGCGACAAATCAATCATTGATAATTGAAAAGATAAATTCAGAGTTAGGATATACGAAAATTAAAACTGGTGAAGTAGAATTCGTGAACAAATTCGACATATTATTACATATAATCAATATAAAAGAAATTCTAACAATAATTGAAAAGATAGAAGCAACGGTTAATCATATCGAATCTGAAATACATAAAAATATTGCCATTCATCAGTTAGAACATATCAGAAATCAAATAAAAACACTTATTCCACATCGACAAAAACGAGGACTAGTAAACATAGGTGGAACCATTCTAAAATGGGTTTTCGGGACAATGGACGATACTGACAGACAAAACATTGAAGAACGACTAAGAACTATAGACGTAAACGGACAAATTTTAGACAATATAAACCAACAAATAAAAATTAATGATAATTTTAATAAAACATTTACTCTCATTAAAAATGCAGTAGAAACAGATCGACTAAAAATAAATTCAAAATTGAACGAGATAGGAAAAAGAGTTTTTGAAAATAGTCTATTTCTAGAACAAATGATAAAAATAGATTTTATCAGAAAACAGATAGAAAATATACAAGATAATTTTGCTTCAGCTAGGCTAGGAATTTTACATCCAAATATATTGACAGATGAAGAAGTTAAGATTTACAATATAGATTTAAAAAAAATTAGAATACATAGAATTAGGTGTAGAACAATATTATAATCAATCTATCATTTTTGCAATTAAAATACCTACAAAATTTAAGAAATATAGTAAAAACTTAATAATTCCAATAGTTAATACAAACAAGAAACAAATTAATGAAGTATCGGAATATATCATAGAAATAGATAATATAATTTATACGTATAATGGAGAAAAGTCAATTAAAAAATTAAGTATAAGCAATAATTGTATTTTTAAGAAAAATTGTAAATTTATAATGAAAAATGAAGAAGAATATATAGAAGTTGAAAACGATATTTTAATCTTAAATAATATTAATAACAAGATATTCAAGATATAAGATAACAAGATATTCGTCCCGCTCTGTTCCGACACGTTTCAAAACATACCTGTTATAATAAAACGGAACGGTATATAGTAAAGTTGAAAGCTAATATTGAAAATTTATATGGAAACAGGTTATGTTGTCCGTGAAATTTGTTCAACTCCGACGTTCCGCACCGTTCCGTTCCGTCAATCATAACAGCTTTTCGGTCAATCCATATAAATAACATGGAAATGTCAAATATTCAACTTTTTTCTTTTTACGGGACGGAACGGAACGGGCTTATCGTGACTACACTCTTACACTACTTGTCATATCTTTTGTTTTTATTTAGCTATGTTAATACGCTGATACTACTACTAACTTGTATTACGACTGGTATTAAAATCACAACTAATGCACATGTGAACATACAATTAAGACTAACCATGTGAACATAGGCCTTAAATGTTATTTTGATATTTTTGGGATATTTGTTCTGCAGCACCTAGAACCCCAACTCTGATTTTAAAAAAAAAATTTCAAAAACCTTCTCGGGGATATACCTAATAATTTCCCAAATTTTCAAGGCAATTGGATGTATGGTTTTTGAGTCTATCGAGAACAAACAAACAAACAAACAAACAAACATACATTCATTTTTATATATATAGAAGATATGCATAATACATTTTTTGCTGATTTGAATGGAAAACTTCGTTTTTTCAAATTCTCAAAATGCTAAACAAGCAACCTTACGAAAAAAAAACGAAATTTTCAAAGGTATAAAAAGAAATGATAGAAATTAAAGAAGTTAGTCTTAAGACCACAAAAAAACAGTACATATCGGTTCTGAAGAATCCGACAGTTCTATAAGTATATTTATTGTGTATTTTTATACTAAAGCATAGTATATAATAAAATTAATATTAAAATTTATATTAAAATTATAAATTGTGTTAATGATATATGTAATAAATTTATGTTTAAAAATATAAATTTGTGTTTTTTGTAACTAAAGTTAGTATAAATAAATAACTCGTGCTATATGCTCTGATATAAATTACTACTACTACTTCTAATTGAAATACGCATATATACAATTGTAGTTATATTTATGTATACATTTAAATGGTCTTTGATTATATGTATTACTTGTATAAATCTACATTATTTTCTGATGTAGGATTGTAGAATATTTGGCTACAGAGGATTTTACATATACATACATTATAATTACTGTAGCATTTGTACTGTACTGTATACATTTATATGGTCTTTGGTTATATGTATTACTTGTATAGATCCAGTGGCGGCTCGTGACCAAAATCTATGGTGGGGCTAATGGTTTCAAGGGTTTCCACACCACCCAAGAAGTAACGCTTTTAAAGCGTTAGTCGATATTGAATGATACACTTCCCCAGAATATTGTTTTTTAGAAAATAAGTTATGTATTTTGGGCTTCTTTTAAAATTTACAAACTTCATAAAAATAAAACGTTGAAAATACTTAACAAAATATTTTCATAATAAAAGAAATTTAATAATAAATATCTTTAAAAAAAAACAATTTAACAAAAACGTTGGTAAACTTAAAAATATTGATTTGTATCATTTCTGTATAATCTAACATTTCATTTAAAAAAATACTCAACACTTCGATCTTTCTCTTGGCCAAAAACAAATTTGCTAAAATAAAAACTAAAGTTTTTATAAATTCTCCGGGTACTGAAATAATTGCAAAGGAATTTAGTCGACCTTAGACTCCCATTATATTTAATTTTAGATTTTAATATTTAAGTACCAAAAACCCTTTTAAATACCAAAATGCTGATTGGATTCATTTAAACCATCTTGCAAATTTTTATTTTCATTTTCATCGTTAGAAAATTTGAAAATTTCGGAAATGGAAAAACGTTTTAAAACATATCATCGCTTTAAATGGCGGTTAGTCCTGTTTTGAAATATTTCTTCAAATCGAACGGGTAAGAATCACAAAAATTTTTTAAATTTTTGGCGAAAAACCTAAAATTCAAGAAATTTCTTTGGGTCTGCAACATAAAAAGATAAATTATGAATGAAACTCGTAGAACGTGTGTTTATTTGTGTTGTGATAATTCATAAATTAAATTCGATATCATTTATTCATTCGGAGGAACTAGCGTAAAATGTTTTCTATCTTACATACCATTTACGTTGGTAACCAATTATGAAAATCGTAAAACGACAAAAATCGTTCAACACTGGCTTTTCATTAAAACAATATTTTCATTTTTTTATGAGAGAAAAAAATTCCAGAGTTCTAAATTCAAGAGAAGTGTAATTATTTAAAATGAAGTGATTTTCAATCTATAAAAAATTCGTGTCTTATCCAGTATGCAAAAAAATTGTTAAAACTCAAAAGCAAAAATTTTTGAATTGTAAAAATTGTAAACTTGAAAAATTTTTTCTTAATTAAAAATTATTTTGATCTAAAAGAGGAAAAAACGGAGTTAAGTTGAATTTGAAATAAGAAATTAAAATTATACTTAAATTATTACAATTTTTATTTTTAAAAAACACTTAAAATATGACAGTTTTTAATTTTTAACGGATATTTTATTCGACTTTTTTAAATATAACTCTGGTGGATGCATTTGTTAATACGAAAACATAAGTATACATATTATATAAGGCTATATGTATAATGTATAATATATCTATATCATTCATACTTCATACTTTGCTTTTGAACAATTTCAACCATATTCAACATTATTCAACATAATGGACTGATGGGACTGCAAACCGATTAGCCCCATCTCATATAAATTATTTCGTGTTTGTATTAACGTAACAATAAAAAATACATAAGACTGTTGACTGAGTAATACAATCCAATATAAACTTGCTTGTATGTAAATAATTACTGATCGGCGGTGCCATGGACTGAGTATCCGCGTGCACTTAATATATACTTGTTGGAAGTCAAATTTCTGGAACAACTTAGAATTTATTATTTAAATAAAATACTTGATTATTGATAACATTACATCATTTTTATTTGATAGCAGAAGTGAGACTGTTTTTGGTTCGATTACCGGTCATTCAATTAGCCTTACTTGATAACAGTACATGATGCTCAGCATATGATGCTGATAAGTACTCTTAAATAGCGGTCAAACAACTTCTCATCTTAAAATAGCATCATTGCAATTAGATGATAATTGCAATGTAATATAATATAGTACATAATACTTGTAATGTAGTAATATATATAATAATAGTAATACATATACAGTACCGCTACCGCTATGCCTACAGTTCGGCCAGCCTGACCAGTAATCGACCTCGATTACATCATTAAATAACTTATAATAATAATTGTTATTATCAAAATAATACATATCAAGTCAATAATTACTTTCGTACAAAAAATGTTTCTCCTATTTTTCCATTTCAAGAAAAGTTTACAATATTTTTTTTTTTTTTATATTTGTCTACTATCATTAAGGAATTATTATTAAAATTTTGGAAGTAATATTTAATTAAAAAAAAATGTCTTACAAATATATATTCATATATATAAAATCGAAACATATAGCTAATATAACAATGATTTTAAAATAAATTTTTTTTTCTTACATAAATTATACAATTACATAAAATAAATATATATATATCATACAAATATTGATGATCCATCATAATGAACAATCCGTCTTAATTGTCAAGTCTCTTTTTTTTTTTTTGTTAATTGAAATCCATACATAGTCAATTTATCCCGCTATAATCATATGTTTAGGCTGAGGTTTGCTTATTAAATTAAATTCGTTTCACACATAAGTTTCAAAACGTCGCATATTCGCAGGTGAACAAATTCCTCGATAGGGTATTCGAGATACTTGTAAACCTTTTATATCTTTAATTATATATCTATCGTTCGGTAATACCTCGGTAATTTCGTACGGACCACGATATTTTGAAAAAAAGTTTTTTATTAATACCAGGTAAAGTAGTATTATTGATAATCATAACGTAATCACCTTTTCCGTACCTTTCTGGTTGTTTATGATGTTTATCGAAATATCTTTTACTGTAATCTTGATTACGTCGGATATTTTTATCAGCTTGTTTCCTTATCTCCTCTAAATCAATATCTTTATCGTCTTTTATTATCTTCTGAATATATTCAGCGACTTTGTCGCAAACTTCACCCTTTTGATTTACACCAAAGAGTAACCTACTAGGTGTAAAACCCGTACTACGGTTAACAGTATTATTAAGAGCGAATTCGATTTTTGATAAATTTTTATCCCAATTGCCTGTCGTGTTCGACTCACATTCCTTGGCCAACATCGGGGTAAGTGTTCGATTGATTCTTTCAATTTGGCCGTTGGATTGTGGAGATAAAGTAGCGATTTTAATGTGTTGGATATTATTATCTGTTATGAAATTTTCGAACTCCTTAGACGTATAACACGAACCACGATCTGAAACTATTCTACAAGGCCTACTATAGTATTCAAAATATATCTGTAAACACTTAATTACTTCTGCACTATCCGTAGATTTTACAGCATATAATTTTACAAATTTTGTAAACCCATCAATAATGAGAAAAACGTGTCTTTTTTTATTTCGCGAATTTGAAAACGGACCGTAATGATCGATATGTACTGTTTCAAACGGAAGTTTGCCCTTAGGAATATTGTGTAGAACCCCTTCTTGTTTTCCAGAGTTTGGAGAAAAATAAATACACTTTAAACACCCTTTAATATAATCTCGTATCTTTCGTTTCATTTCTGGAAACCAATAAAGTTTACTTAAGTGATCGTAACATTTTTCTACTCCTAAATGGCACATTAACTCATGATGAGTTTGAATTACTCTGTTTTCCATTTTTTCTGGCACGTAAAAACAAATTTGATCGTTAATTTTACGATAAACTAAACCATCGACCATTTCGTATGAAGAACTTTCTTGCTTCTCAAGTTCGGCAGCAATGGTTGAAATTTTCGAATCCTGCCTTTGTGAAGCTGCTAAAATGAACTCGAATGTTTCATCCTGTAAAGTCAAAACGTTTACTGATCTACTAAGTGCATCCGCGTGAGACATTTTTTCTCCACTACGATGCTCTACAACAAAATCGAAACTGTAGTTCAAGAGCCCACCGAGATATTCTAGGATTAATTGTTTTCTTATTCAGGGTCAGAACGAGCGATTGGCAATCAGTGATAACTTTGAATTTTAGTCCAATCAGATGCACTCTAAATCTTCTGAGAGCGTAAATGATTGATAATGTTTCTAGCTCGAAACTATGGTATTTGCTTTCTGATTCAGATACACGTTTCGAGAAGTATGCAATGGGATGGAATTTGTTATCTTTTTGTCTTTGAAGAAGGATTGCTCCGTAACCTAGACTGCTAGCATCACAATGCAATTCTGTGTCGCTAGTTGGACTATAGATAGATAATACCGGTGAATCTACTAGTTTTGATTTAAGTAATTCGAAAGCTCTAATTTCATCAGGACCAAATTTAAATATAGCGTCTTTTTTCAAGAGGTCGTATAAGGGTTTAGCAATCGAAGCAAAATTTTGAATAAATTTCCTGAAATAGGAACATAAACCCAAAAAGCTGTGAACATTCTTTACATGTGAAGGCATTGGAAAATTCTTTATGGCTTTCAGGTTATCATCATTAGGTTGGATGCCGCGAACGTTCACCTTATATCCCAGGTAAGTAATTTCTTCATATTAGAAATAACATTTGTCAAACCTTAATTGCAAGTAGTTTCTTTTAACTAAATCGATTACTTGAGCTAAAATTTCTAAATGTTCTTCAATCGACTCTGTCGCAATTAAAACATCGTCAATATAGGTAAGAACTTTACCTGTGGATAACAAAGGCTTGAAGATTTTCTTCATAAATTTCTCGAAAACAGCTGGTGCATTCTTTAGCCCGAATGGCATTCGCAAATATTCGAATTGACCTAATGGAGTTATGAAAGATGTGTATTTTACAGAATTTTCTGCCATGTTCACGTGATGAAAGCCATTTTTTAGATCCAGAACCGAGAAATATTTTTTGTCCTTTAATCGATCTAAATGATCTTCGATTAATGGTAATGGAAAATTGTCTTTCAATGTATTCTTATTCAGTTCTCTGTAATCTACACATAATCTTAACTCCTTCCTATTTTTTTTCTGCACTAATACTATGGGCGAAGAATAAATTGAATTGCTTTCGCGAATTATATTACGGTTTAGAAGGTCGTCTAATATACTTTGTAATTCTATCTTATGGGTATACGGCAATCTACGTGGTGTGCAATAGAAGGGTTTATCGTTCGACAATCTAATCTCCATTTCAAACTCAGTTTCAGGACGCGACATGTCTTTAGAGTTAAAGAAACAAGCTTGATTAACAATATCTTCAATTTTATGTTTTACATCAAAAGGTAATTTATCATTAATTTTCAACTCTAATTCATTGTCATTTTCACAAAAATTGATATTTAAAATTTGATTTTCAAAATTTTCTTCTAAATTGTTATTATCTTTTGACATACCTGAAATCTCAGCATAAACATATGACGTCTCACCTTCATTTATCATTGAATTTTCGTTTTCTGTTCTATTTATATCGGTTGTATTATTCTTACTATTTAATCCATTATTTTCCATATTCTTTTTTCTTAATTCCAGATTGTTCATTTTGATGAAATCTCGACCTAAAACTGAAGGAAATTTCATTGATAAATCTTTTACAACCAATAATTTTATAATTGATTCAACATTATCAAATTTTATTTTAGAATTAACTAAACCTACTACATTAAGTGTACTATCATTGATACCATAAAATTTATACTTAGCTGAGTCAACTGCTGTGTGAATTAAATATGGTGGAACAAACTTCTGCTGGATAAAACTCACTGGACTCCCTGAGTCGATTAGTGTCACCAGTTCACATGAAAATTGCATACGGTCTTCACCAAAATAGTATGTAATTATGAATTCGAAGTTATTGTCCAGATTTTCAGCATTTTGAATCATTAATACAGGTGTTTTATTTTTGCATTCCTCTGATTTATGACCAGGTTTTCCGCAGGTAAAACAGGTTCCTTTAAATCTTTTAGGCTGCGAACAATTGTTACTATGATGACCAACGTTATTGCAATTAAAGCATTTAATTTTCTGATGACCTTTGTTGTTTGCAGATTCGGAATGACTCTTAGATTTATGGCGTTCAGCACTATGATTATTATGTAATGAAGTGGTGTAATTATTATGAGATGACTTGTAGTGATATCTGTTTGATGATTTAATGTGATCGTATTTTTTTATTGCATGTTTCAGCTCTTCGATGGTGTTTGCATTATAGAGAATTGTTTTATTAAAAGGTGTGTCTTGGATTCCGTTGATGATGTAATTTATGATGTCTGTTTCTTCGATGTGAACCAAATTTGCAATTTCTTGCATGGCAAAAACATATTGTTGCCACGTCTCTTCAGGTTTCTTCTTCCTGCCACGAAGTTGGTTGTGAATATCTGCACATGATACCTTACGACTAAATTCTTTCACCAATGAATCTTTAAGCTCACTCCAAGATTTAACAGAAATTGTCCTCAAAAAGAGCTTTGCTGTACCAGTTATTAAACGACGAGCATATATATATCGTGATTTACAGTCCCACCCCATTATATCTGCTGATTCTTCAAATTGCTTAATCCAGTTATGTATAGAATAATTATCTTCACCACTAAATGTTGATAATGACTCTTCGACGTCTTTGAAATTGTAATGTGGTTTTACAGCCGATACATCATCATTATCATCCGTTAGTTCAGCAAGTTTTCTTTTTAACTCTATAATTTCTTGTTTTTTCCTTAATTTTTCTCTTAAATTTTCTATTTCGGAGTCCAAATTTTCATTTTCGTCGTGACTACTTCCGTCATTTTGTCTGCTTTCTTCAACATGACTGACGCCAGTACTACGTTCATTGTCGGGAAATAACACGTTTAATTCGTCAGCTGGAAGAAGTTTTGCAGACTCTTCCACACGTAGCAGTAAAGTAGGTTTATTTCCTGTTGTAGGTTGATTCATATTCTCCAGTTTTTCCTTCAAGCTAGTTACAGTTGCTTGTTCCAGAAATTTCACAACCCGATCCATGTGACCTTTTTTTTTTTTATTTTATCAAATATTTTAATTTTAAAGACAAAATAATATATTTATACTTTATAATATATAGTTAAAAGCAAAATTTTGTATCAAATTTTGACCGATGGCTATAATTTTTATGTGAAAATTTTAGATTAAAAATTCGATCACCTATGATCAAACCATATGCACCTATGCACTCTTTGTTCTCCTATGAACAAAATTTTCAATCACCTTATTTCCACAATTATTACAATTATTTTCTCAACACAAGATTTTTTTGTTTTATTTTAAATATTTTACACTATTTATTATAAAGTATTTTTCCAAATTGTAACTTTAAAACCAAAAAAAAAATTTTTTTATTTTTTTGAGTTTCACCCCACACCTGATTTGTTGGAAGTCAAATTTCTGGAAAAACTTAGAATTTATTATTTAAATAAAATACTTGATTATTGATAACATTACATCATTTTTATTTGATAGCAGAAGTGAGACTGTTTTTGGTTCGATTACCGGTCATTCAATTAGCCTTACTTGATAACAGTACATGATGCTCAGCATATGATGCTGATAAGTACTCTTAAATAGCGGTCAAACAACTTCTCATCTTAAAATAGCATCATTGCAATTAGATGATAATTGCAATGTAATATAATATAGTACATAATACTTGTAATGTAGTAATATATATAATAATAGTAATACATATACAGTACCGCTACCGCTATGCCTACATACTATATACATTTATGTATATATGTATATTTGGAAAAATAAAAAATAAATAAATAAATGTAAATAATATATGTATATAAATATAATACATGTCAATCTTTATATAGAATAGATAAAAGAAAAGAAAGAAATGAAGGAATAGAAGATAAGAAAAGCAGTATACATACATACATACCACCATTTACTTCACAATACCGCACAAACAATAGACATTATGATCATTGTTTGTGCTGTAATACAAAAATGAAATACAATAACAATTCATATGAGAGGGCTAATTCAAAACAGCCCGGATCGAGCACATATAAATTGTTTTTGTAAAATCAAAACGGAATGAATTAAAACGAATTATTCATTCTTCTCACAGAGTTATATGGTGAGTTCATCCGGGCTGGTAGTGAATTAGTCCCGATGAATAGACAGTCAGACAGTTTGAATGTTTGATTGAATGGTAATTGTTATTGCATGTATTTGTACTGGATGAGATAGAAATATATGTACATTAATACTGAGTGAAACAGAAATAGAATTATAGGTATGGTTGATTCGAATTTATTTTACATACATTTTTGTTCTACATATTTACAAAGATAATGCAGTTTCAGATGCGAAGCCCTACATTATCTTCGATATTTATAAATATTTTTAAAATTCAGAGGCAGTTATAACGATTTTTTTATGCGTATTTTATGAAAAAATAATGTATTCGGTATATACACTTGAGTGTTGTAAAATTAACTAAATTTCACATATTTTTATTGAAAAAATGATTATAAAAATATTATTGATGTGAAAAATAATTTTTAAATTTATTTATTGGTATTTATAAGATAATAATAATTATAATAATATTTATTTATAATAATAATACTTATCTTTCCATTAAGGTCATAAAACAATAATTACGCCTACAAAAATTTGGACGGATATTTATTCATTAAGGATAAAAAAAATCTCATTGTGTTTACTACCTAATAGTGTTTCTAATTCTTTGGCCGTAGTTGTATATTCATTCTATATAGTATTTGCTATTATGCATAAGCAGCAGCATATTGTAATGCATGTCTACAATTTATTATGTAAACCGGTTGCTCTAATTTTTAAAATTGTATTAGAATGAATTTCTATTTTTTTTATCGCATTATCACCAAAGCATACATACATATACACAGTTATCATGTATATCAAACGTTGGTTATTCATGTATATGAATAAACGTATATGTATCATATTTACCAGATCATTATGATTATGAATTCAATATTGATCCTTACATGATCATTTGCAGATATTGAATTGTACCTATGTTGTTCATATAACAAAATATGTATCTATATAAGGAATGAATGTTATGTGCATGGTATAATGAATATAGAAGGTAATCTCATTCTCAATTAAAAGCTTTTGTATGATGTCAAGTGGTGCTTTAATAGAAAAGCACCTAATAAAACAATATGATTTTTATGTACAGATTTTTTTAATTTTATTATTATTTCTTTTAATAGGCAACATTAAATCTTTATTAAGGTTTTTAATTCTAAAATATGTTCTACATCTAAAAAATAATTTTTTTGCTTTTTCACTTATATTAATATTTTCCGATAATTTCATTAAATATCCTATACATTCATTGTGAATTTTGATTTTATCTTTATTTACATTTTTAAATATACTTTCTAATTTTTTTATTTGATTTAAAAAGAATTCCGATGGCTTAATCAATCCTCCTTCTGAAATTTCATCGACCCAAGTATATGATGAATTCTTTTCACACACACTTAAACTCAGATTTAAATCATCTTTACATTTCTTGATGATATATCCTGCAAAATTTTCTAGTGCGTCTAATTCCAATTCTTCGAACTCTTGTTCCTCTTGATTATTTTCTTCCGCATCTAGTGGAATTACATTAAGGAAATTGCTGGATATGACAGTTTCATCCAAATCCTTTTCCAACCAATTTAATTGTAGGGGAATATCATCATCTTCTGCAGTATTCGATGAAGATATAATAGTTTTATTTCTACCTGTACACATATTTGTAAATTATTAAAAGCATATCAATTAAACATGTTAAGAACATTACGTTGAATACTGTTACCTAATAAATATGATCTTAGTCGATATTTAAAATCCAACGCAGTTGGATGGTCATGAAGTCCTCCCTTTGAGCGAATACATGCAAAAAAGTTTTCCAAAACGTCTTGATTAAGACGATTTGTGAGAATATATGTAAATTCGTAATTATTTTTCAAATAACAATATAGTTCTCTCAAAGATTGATTACTAACGAGAATACCTCTTTGAAAAGGAAGTAAAACTCGTTTTCCAGGAGCTCTTAAATTGGATATCAAATGATCCACTTCTGTTAAAATATTTGTTTGTTCTTCAATAGCCAAACCAAATGCTTTAGTTCTGGGTCTTGAATCAACTGTCGGTAATTTTGAATTAAACAAATCGAACCAGTCATTCATTAGTTTCACAAAATCAGTGCATTCAAGTGCATTATCACAGGTAGATCTTCCAAGTTGAACACATCTTCTAATACAGTTTGATACTGTATGTGACAACAATTGTGCTGCTAGTCGGACATTTTGTCTTGCGTTATTTTGCACCGTGATATACAGATCTGTAATTTTATGTGATATTTTCAAATCACTCACACTTGTAATATTCATCATTTCTCGTATCGGATTGGTACTGATTAATTTGTTGTTATAAATATATCCTGAATCTATGAAATGATTTCTGCCCAGCTTCAATAAGTGAGGAGGATCGGCAAATACAAATATTTTTTTTTCCCTATTTTGGGAATGTGGAAACCACGTTTTCATTAAACCAATTGAAAGAGATTTCCAAAGTTTTTGATTGGATGGGCACATGTCGGATACAATTCCTACAACAGTATAACCAACTTTAAAAAGTTCGGAAATGATGTCATTCAAAATGGATGTTGTCATGTTGATGTCATAATTATAATATACTGGTTGCTTCCATTTTTCTGTTAAACCCCTGGCCATCACGACTTGAACATAATTTGTCGGACTTAAAACACTGTCATTTAATCTGTCATACTCGTAGCAGGCTTTAATTTTCATTTCATCGAAGCATACAAATTCTTTGTTGTTCATTAAATTCACTTTTTTGCATCAGCTTTAACACACCAGGCAGAATTCCAGGTTTTATATTTATTTTACTAGCCCACCGTTTAAGATGGGAAATACCTGGCAAAGGAAAATTGTTTTTATATAAATATCTATAAGATCTAGCACCAGCAGAATGAAGGCTTATTCTCGATGCAATGTCATCCAAATTCCATTTAATTTTTTTTGCACCGCTCATTTTTTTTATTTGGTTTTTTGTAAAATTTTGATTTATTGAATTTGACAGATTATCATATTTTACTTCTAATTGTTTATAATTTTCCTGCATTTGCTGTAATTTCTTATTCGCAGTATTCAGTTGAGACTGAAGTTCGAAAACTTGCAATTGCAAGGAACATTCTAAACTTCCTCTATAAAAGTAAAATAAATCAAAATTATTTATAAACAAAATTTTATAAACATACTCTGTTTGAACTCCAACCTCAGGATAAATGCAAGATGAAATGTTTTCATCTAAAACTTCGACGCATTGGAATTGTGACCTTAATGTGTAGCAGAAATGATTAGATTAGTTTATACAAACAATTGAATTTAAAAGTTATTATGAACTTACTCTAATGATTCAGATAAAATATTTTCAATTTCTTCTTTCCTATTTTTTTTTAAATATCTTTTTGTTCTCTCAGTTACTTTTTGTTGAACAGGCAAAAGAACTGTTGGAACAGAAGTTGTATTTAATTGTCTTTTTTTAATCGGTAGATTACAAAGTCTGGTTTTCAAATTATAACTTTCTTCGGTAAAATGAAGAGAACAAATTCGAGCATTTTTAACATTTAGAATTTTTTTATCACATGCCTGGATCCATAAACTACACACAGACTGATCGGAAGGAAATCTGTGAAATTGTATATTTTTATTTTCAAAATTTGATTTCCGACCACTATTACTTTTACACCCACGAATACTACATAAACCATTTTGCAAAATATTATTATTGAAAATTATGAATTCTACTTTATTTTATAACTTTAAACCACTTCAAACCTTCACATATGCGCACAAAATAAATATTTAAGTAAATTTCACACTGAACAGATTAACAGTACTCATTCTACTAACTATGAACAGCACCAAACAGCACCATACAAAAAAGCACCAGTTAGCGTAATCACTTAACAAATATGGCAGAGCTTTTTTCATCGAGACTACCTTCTTTATTCCTTATACCATGGCAAAGATAATACAGTCCTACTAGATGAACCATTTCATTTTTTTTATTTAAATGTTTGTATGTTTGCCAAAAATAAAGATCGAAAAAGTTTTTCGAAACAATATCGAAAAAGAGCGAAAGTTTATAATTCAGGAGGGATGTAAATATGAGAGAAAAATAAGAATATTTATATAGAAGAATTAGTTTGTGAGTTGCATGACTGGTTTACTAAATTTTATATGGTTTTGAGTGGTACCATCACTTATTTGGGGTGCGTTCATGAACATTACTTTAACCATAGTCATGGTGTAGTATAGTTTAAGCAAAGTTATGTTATACTACAGCCATAGTTATGTTAACTTCAAGTGGTTTTTGAACGCGATTTTTACCATAGTAATAGCAATAAATTATCATTCAGCTGTCAAGTCAAGTTTAAAAAATTTTTACATATTATAATTATTATATTTTTTGTTTGTCAAAAATTAATTATTTTTTAAAAATGAAGTTTAAAACAAAATTAATAAATTTCAAATAAATTAAATTGAAATTTTCACAATTCACAACAAAAAATTAAATGACAAACGATTTTTTATTGTCAATGTCATTACCACTTAAGGGCTTACTATCGTTACTATCGTTAACCATGCTCTCGAGCAGGGTTAATTTTTGACATCAAATAGTTAAAAATTTACTTTACTACAGATGTTTATGAACGCTAAAAAGTTATGTTGGTAGTTATGTTTTACTATACCACCACTATTCTGAACGACAAATGATAACTATAGTTAACTATAGTAACGTTTATGAACGCACCCTTGATATGATATTATACTTGAATAAGTAAAAATAAATGGATATTTTGTACGCAAATGCTTTAGAATACAACAATTGACAATAGGGCTGTTTCAAATTTTTTTTTTATTGTATTGAGTTGATCGTCGTATTTAATATATGAATGACTTGAGAAAGGAGGCATTTCATATTTCATGTATTTTTATATATGTATGTATGTGTTGTTATGTTAATATGCCTTATCGCGTGCTATATGATCTGACATAAATTACTACTACTACTTCTTATTGAAATACATATATAGAATTGTATTTATATCAAAGACCATATAAATATATACATTTATATGGTCTTTGGTTATATGTATTACCTGTATAGGTTTACATTATTTTCTGTTCTGATGTAGGATTATAGAATATTTAGCAACAGAGGTTTTTACGTATGCATACATTATAATTACTGTAGCATTTGTACTGTACTCTGGTCTATACATTTATATGGTCTTTGATTATATGTATTACTTGTATAGGTTTACATTATTTTCTGATGTAGGATTGTAGAATATTTGGCAACAGATGCTTTTACGTATGCATACATTATAATTACTGTAGCATTTGTACTTTATTCTATACATTTATATGGTCTTTGATTATATGTATTACTTGTATAGGTTTACATTATTTTCTGATGTAGCATTGTAGAATATTTGGCAACAGAGGTTTTTACGTATGCATACATTATAATTGCTGTAGCATTATACCAGAGATACTATATAAATACATATAAATATGTTTTTACATAGTATCACAGATCAGATACACTTATCTGTGATAGTATATAGTATCTTTGATTATACATAATATATGTATACATATGGATATATTATGGTTTTATTTTGTTATGTTTTTGAGTTCATTGACTTATGAATGCAAGATACGATTATATATTATCATATCCCGTGAATTGAATTTCTTCTTGAAATTTTTAAAGAATGTCTTTTTTAATGTTTGGGCCTTAGGACTTCTGAAAAAATAAAGTATTATTCTGATTTATGATCATAATATAGAAATTTAAAAATCAGGTGTTTTGTGAATTACCAAATTTTTTTATAGACTGAGTCAATTTTTTTTCTAACTAGATAAAAATTGATATTTTCAAATTAATATGGAACATAATTTACAAATATATATATTTTTCTAAATCTTGAGGATAATGAATTTTAAATTATATACAATATTTTTTAAAAACAGAAAGCTTAAAAATATTTATTTCAAAATTTTTAAATTTTATTTCGTTGGTGTTTTTTGTGTGTGGTATAAAGTATATACTCAAAAAATTCTAAATACTAGCGCTGATGAACATTTAATTAGATTCAATGAAAATTGATAATTATTTGTAGCTTGAAAAATATTATATATATATAGATATATATATAGATATATATATAATAAACAACATGTCATGAAGTCGAAAATAAATTATTTGTAAATTTATGTATTTTTATGATTGAATGCAATCAAATTTTTTTCATTTATGTTTGTTTGAAAATAAATTATTATGTAGAATGGGCCTATAATTCTAGTCCTAGAAATATTTTGGAGATCCGTATTATCAAAATATCTTCAGTAGTGATTCAAAAAATTATGTTTGAAAATAACGTGGAATAGTTTTACGTATAGTAAATTATAATTGGTTATTTGATTTTTGAATTCAAAATTTACCTTTGTATTTTAACATTTCTATTAAATTGATAACTCATAAACTATTTAATATTATTCCTAAATAAAATTGCCGGCAATAAAAAATAAAATTGTAAAATTTATAATATATTTCTACTTATAAATTTGAATGAAAATTTTTAATTTGATGCATTCATTTAAAAGCGCGAGAACTGGTCAGTTCTGCATGGTGCGGTCATGGTGTTGGCAAAGAAGAGGAAATTAATCTGGCCTGTCTCTACTTTAGAATATATTATCAGAAATTTGAATAGCCTTTGACATCTAGTATTATTCATAAATATTTGTATACAGCATTTTTTTTAAACAAAAGTTTTTAAAATTGCATGTTTTTAATATAAATAAAATAAACTCCTAATTTTTTAATTTTTAATTCTGTTCTTTTCTATAAAATATATGTAACTTTGTTTTGAACTAAAATGAACCTAATGAATTCGGACAAAAAAGCGAAGAATTATCAATTGTTCTCACAATATTTTAATACAGTTGAAATTATATTTATAGATTTATAATGTTTCGAGGATGCATTTCCAATTATTAATTAATTAGAAATTAAATGTTGTGTAAAAGTAGTTGTGAACAATACTGTACATCCAGTTTTAGTTTAACTATAGTTGGAAGACAGTTTTCAAATTTAAAAATTTTAAAATTAAATATATTACTATATATGATTAAATAAAGTATAATATTAATATGCAAATTATGTATAAAAATATCTAAGAAAGTCATAGCAAAGCAGAAGAAAAATTTTGATCACGATCAAAGTGGATTTTGCATTTACGCAACCTGAATAATAGTGGCAACGTAGTAAATGAATGATATATTCTTCAAATATAGATATTGTGGTATCTTAAAAGGATATTTGCTTGAGGTCTGTTACCTATCAAAATTGTTATTTAATTCTTTTCAGAGGAAAACCATCAGAGTGCAGTGTAATTGATAAATATTCGGTAATTATAAACTTTCGCTGTCAGCTAGTTTTCTTTAAACATTAAAAATCGAAAAATATATGAATCTTCATGATTATAGTCTCAAAATGTTCCATTTAACTTCGGATTTATGAAAAAAGTATAATAGTTACAGTTTGATGCGTAGGAGAGTGTGGGTAGATAGTTAAAAGAGCATATGAAAAAATCAGTTTAATTCAGTTCAAAAATGTTGATCAGTGTTAACGAATGACGCTAATTATACAGCACTTTTCATACTCTTTTAGCATCCCCGCACCCACCTGGCAAAATTCTCTTTTTTTCAATTATATTTTAGTTTTCATTCTATAAAATTTTTCAATCTTACTAATGAAAAATTACTCATGAGTAATCACCACCACCCACACCTCTCCCCTGCATCAAACAGCCACTATTATATTCTATTCATAAATCCGAAATCAAACCAAAGTTGAAAAAAATTGCAAAAAGGTTGACTTTTCAATTTTTTATGAGTAAAAAACCAGCTGATTGCGAAAGTGTATATGTAATTACCAAATAATGTATTCATATATCTATGAATAACAAAAAGGTTCATATTTAACATTACACACAAATATTTTCATAAAGAAATATGTTAAGAAAGGTCATTGATACTATATACATTATAGATCCCGATATACATCATTGAACAATCTATTTTTATAATTACACTTGTATGTATGTGTACAAAATACCATATATACGATGTATACATACAATCATGTATATCGCATAAACAGCACATTCATTGCATATAGTATTTAGTATTATCTATTCTGCATAAGCAAGCAGCATGTTGTTATTAATGTCTAGTATGTCATGTCTATTATGTATGTATATAGAATTAGTTTTTACATCGCATTCAATGTTATACCAAAGACCAATATAATATACCATGATATAATATATTTTATATATCGGTCTTTGGTTATATCAGTTATATCAAACTTGTTTATTCATGTTATATGCTTTATGTATGTATGTGTACGAGATCGTCTTCAATTCAATATGGATCCTTCTTACATATCCTTATGCACGAGCATAAACCATACATGGAAAATAAATATGTATGATCAAAATCTCTCAAAAATGTTCAAATTTATATTTATATGTTCCAGCCAATGATATTCATTTATTCTATTTTCAATACTCAAAATATACATTTACATATAAATAACACTTATATGTGTGGAATATCATATGAATTAAATGTACATTTTAATTTTAAATAGCATTGTGTATTGTTTAGTGCTGCTAAACATTGACAGGTGTTCATTTCATTTGTGAGAGCAAATATTTATAATAAATGAGAACAAATTCGAAACACTATGGTCCGTCTACACAATTAGTTTTGATAACTCGATTTACAAAAACAATTCCTTTATATCACAGACTGTCAGACACATTTATTGAAATCATTATAATTGTTTACAGGGTACATAACTAAAAGCAATTCGAAAAATTTTGAAAAACTTTTTTGATTTTGATGAAACTTTTTCGATCTTTATCATTTATGTGAGTGTGTCGTTTTTGGAAAAATTATCACTTACACTAAAAAGAACATCTATTGAGACGAAGAACTATATTATCTTTAACCATGGTTATGTGTATGTATGTATAACAAGTTGAGAAAACAGAGAGAATAAAGAAAAAGCTTTCTCACGAAAGCTTCTGTCGGTTGCTTTATGTGCTTTTTGTCAGTTGGTTTTGTCGGCTTCTAGAAAAATTTGGTTACACTTCTTTATATGAACCAAAGATAATACAGTCTACTAGATCAAAGTTAATAGTAGTTTCACCTCAATAGATTTTCCCTTTAGTGTAAGTGGTAATTGTTCCAAAAACGACACACTCACATAAATGATAAAGATCGAAAAAGATTCATCGAAATCAAAAAAGTTTTTCAAAATTTTTCGAATTGCTTTGAGTTATTTACCCTACCCTGTACACAATTATAATCATTTCAATAAAAGTGTCTGACACTGTGTAATATAATGGAATTGTTTTTGTAAATCGAGTTATCAAAACTAATTGTGTAGACGGACCATAGTGTTTCGAATTTGTTCTCATTTATTATAAATATTTGCTCTCACTAATTGAAATGAACATCGGTCAATGTTTTGCAGTATTAAACAATACACAACGCTATTTAAAATGTACATTTAATTCATATGATATTCCACGCATATAAATTTTTTTTATATTTATATATATATATTTTGAGTATTGAAAATAGAATAAATGAATAACATTGGCTTGGCTGGAACATATAAATATAAATTTGAACATTTTTGATAGATTTTGATCATATATATTTATTTTGCATGTATGGTTTATGCTCGTGCATAAGGATATGTAAGGATCCATATTGAATTGAAGACGATCTCGTATACATACATATGTACATAAATCATATAACATGAATAAACAACGTTTGATGTAACCAAAGACCGAATATATAATATATTATATCATGGTACACTCCCGGACACTTGTATAGGTTCATCCATTTTTTTGGTATAATTCTAAAATGAGGAAGGTATTTTTTTAGCCCTTACTGTTTTTATTTTCTTTTGTAACAAGCAGATGTTTAATGCAGAAAAACCCAAGAATTTGAAATGTACCTAAAATTTTTTTGGGTTTTTCTAAAAATCTGCAATAAATATGAGGACACTTGGATAGGTTCACTATTCATTCTTTGAATACAGAAGTGAAAACATCAATTAAAGATTTTGGTTCTTGATTGTTTATAGTATAAAATGATTGTAAAAAGTAAAAGTAGATAAAATATTTTTGAAATGGGCAGAGAAAAATGTTTAAATGAAGAAGAACTGGTGAAAATCAAATTATTAAAGAAAGATGGCTATTCACATCGGCTATAGCACGAAGAATAAAAAGAAGCGTAAATGTGGTAAAAAATTTTGTACGAGATCCCGAAAATTACGGGAAAAATCGAAAAGGAAGAACGGCAAGAGCAACAACTGAACGAGAGCGTAGAGCTATATTGCGTGTAGCGTCGAATTCAACGCTAACAGCAGCCCAAATTGCCAATAAAGTTGGAACTACAGCCAGTGTACGGACTGTACAGCGCATAATAAAACAAGATCCTAATATTAAAAGAAAAAAATTACAAAAAAAAACGAGCATTGACAAAAAAACACGAACAACAAAGACTAGATTTTTGTCGGAAAGTATTGTCGTGGTCGGAAGAATGGAAAAAGGTGGTTTTTACAGATGAAAAAAAATTTAATCTGGACGGCCCAGACGGTTTCCAATATTATTTCCATGATCTGCGGAAGGAAGAGAAGTTTTTATCCCTCCATCACAGCAGATCTGGAAGTGTTATGGTCTGGGGAGCTATTTCATACTATGGGGCCTTAAGCCTTATTCGAGTATCTGGTAATAAAAAAGCTGTAGACTATAAAAATTTGCTGATCAGAGCAAAAAATGACATTAATGAAATCTTTGGCCCGATGTCACGGATATTACAACAGGATAACGCTCCTATACACCGTGAATCTGAGGTAGTATCCTGCGCTTCGTTTCTGTATCACTTCTCGATTGGTTTTCTCGACTGGTAAACTCGATTTGACGTCATTATGACGTCATTCTCGATCGGCCTGTTTCTGTATCTGTGGTGAATCGAGAATCGAGAATGTAGCGATCGAGAAACTTCTCACCGATAATTTTGGTAGTGAGAACTGAAAAAGCCGTTGAATTTTAAATATTTTTGAATTTTAAAATTGTAATACGGTAATAATAATTACAATTTTATTTATTAATAATTATTAATAATTAATTATTAATAATTATAAATTTTTTCACAATTTTCAAGATTTTGTTTTTTTATGCTTCTAAATAAAAACAAAAGAATTATATTTAAAGACGCAAATGGTATTTATAGCTTATAAACAATTCGAATTCTTGTTTATTATAATTAATACCAATCATACTGGTTTGTATTACTATATCTACATGCAAATAAAAAAATTACAAGATAGATAGATATTTTATACTACCTCTCTTTATTTACTTATTTAATTTTTTCATATGTAATAACACATGTCGATTAAGATAAAAAAGCAAAATGTTTACAAAAATTTCTAAAATTAACCTGCAACAAATTACCCTTTTTTATTATCCCATATTTATCTTTTTGTTTTTTTTTATGAAATTATCTTAAATTTAAAATTGTACTAATTATTTTTGTATTTAAATATATACACATATGTATAACCGTATAACATAAATTCATAAAATGAAAAATATTCATTAAATCGAACTGCAATATTCATACATATAAACTTTTGTATGATAGAAATTTCAAATATTTGAAATAAACGTTTAACTATGTAATTAATATTGAATACACTAACCATTTAAATGTCAAATTGTTTCATTCCCGATATTCCCTCTCGATTATAGATACTAACCACGAATTTCTCGATTGGTGAATTTCGAGAGATACAGAAACGCAAACATTTTTTGAATCGAGAATTACCAGTCGAGAAGCTGTGACGTCACTTTCAGTCGAGAACTTCTCGACTAAGATACAGAAACGCAGCGCTGGATTGGCGAACAAGGCATAGAATTATTATCGTGGCCTGCATTCTCCCCAAACTTGAATATCATAGAAAATGTATAGGGCTGGTTAACACGCAAAGTCTATGAAGGGGGAAAGCAGTACGACACAGAAGACGAATTAATGGAAACTATCAGAAGAAGTTGGAATGATATTAATTTAACTTATTTGACAAGTTTGTATGTGTCTCTGCCAAATAGAATATTCGAAGTTATTTCAAAGCATGGTGGTTCAACACATTATTAAATATTTATAAAAACTTTCTAAAATAAAACAAAAAATGTTTTGGAAACAAAATAAAATTATTCAATGTTAAAAAACTAAATTCTATAGTATTTTTATTTATATGAACCTATCCAAGTGTCCTCATATTTATTGCAGATTTTTAGAAAAACCCAAAAAAAGTTTAGATACATTTCAAATTCTTGAGTTTTTTTGCATTGAACATCTGCTTGTTACAAAAGAAAATAAAAACAGTAAGGGCTAAAAAAAATACCTTTCTCATTTTAGAATTATATCAAAAAAACGAATGAACCTATTCAAGTGTCCGGGAGTGTATATTATAATGGTCTTTGGTATAACATTAAATTATAAAAATATTAAATGCGATGTAAGAATTAATTCTAATACAATTTTAAAAATAAGAGTAACCGGCTGGTTTACATAATAAATTGTAGCCTTGAATGCTGCTTGCTTATGCATGATAGCAAATACTATATGTAAGAATGTACTATTTATGTGATATACATGATTGTATGTATACATCGTATATAAATATGGTCTTTTGTACACATACAAGTGTAATTATAAAAATAGATTATTCAATGATATATATCAGGATCTATAATGTACTAGGTCATTCAAAAAGTTCGCAGCCTAACGCATACGTGACATTTCTAGAAACAAAAAGTTAGTAGTGTTGGCAGCACCAGTCCTTCATATGAACGTATCATAAATTCCAGATCGATCTGTCCAATAGTTTAGTTTAAACCGTTGATTAAATTACACGTGCTTGGTTTGTTTTCAGAAAATGGATAATTTAAAAAATCGTGCGGTGACTGAATATTTGTTTAAAAGGATTAAGTGGGAAAGAAATTTTTGATGATATGGTAAACGTATTATGAGACAGTGCTCCTTCATATGCAACTGTAAAAAAATGGGTTGCTCTATTTAAACACGGCCGTACAGACATCAATGATTTGGTTTTGGAAGACCGCCGAATAACTGTGGTTGATTTAGCTGGGGCCACAGGCATCTCAACTGGATCAGTGCATAGTATCTTAACCAGTGAATTAGGTATGAGAAAGTTATTGACAAGATGGGTGCCGCATTCGTTGAATTCTGACCAAAAACGCATTCGAGTGAAAATTTCTCAACAATTTTTGGGTCATTTTCAAAAGGATATTTTTGATTTTGTGCGTCAATTTGTAACCATGGACGAGACCTGGATTTATTACTATGATCCTGAATTGCGACAACAAACAGCAGAGTGGACCGAGCCCGACTGTTCGGCCCCAAAGTAGCCAAAGCTCTCAAAATCTTTAAAGAAGGTTATGGCATCAGTTTTTTGGGATGGAAAGGGGATTTTACTAATTGATTACCTTCAGACGAGTAAAACGATAACAGGAGAATATTATTCAAATCTTTTAGGCCAATAAGACACAAAAATTCGGGACAAGAGACCAGGATTACAAAGGAAAAAAATCATTTACCACCAAGACAATGCACCAGCACACAAAGGTGTCCTTGCAATGGCCAAATTGAAAGAACTGCACTTCGAATTGTTGGAGCATCCACCATATTCACCAGATGTGGCTCCGTCTGACTTTCATTTATTTCCAAATCTCAAAAAATTCTTACGTGGTAAGTATTTTTCAACAAATAAAGAAGTCATAACGGCTGTCGAAGAGTACTTTGGAGGTCTGGAGGAAAATCACTTCAGACAAGGGATAAATGAATTGGAAAATAGCTGGAAAAAATGCATTGAGCTTAGGGGAGAATATATTGAAGATTAATTGTATTTTGGTTCATAAATTCATACTGCTTCATTATAAGGCTGCGAACTTTTTGAATGACCTAGCATATAGTATCCATGACCTATATTAATATATTTCTTTATGAAAATATTTGTGTGTAATGTTAAATATGAACCTCTTTGTTATTCATTATAAAGGGATAATTGAAAGTATTTTCTTTAAAAGTGGTATCAATTCATTTTATATTATATTTACATACATAGATATATGAATACATATTTGGTAATTACATAAATACACTTTCGCAATCAGCTGGTTTTTTACTCATAAAAAATTGAAAAGTCAACCTTTTTGCAATTTTTTTTCAAATTTGGTTTGATTGCGGATTTATGAATAGAATATAATAGTGGCTGTTTGATGCGGGGAGTGGTGTGGGGGGTGGTGGGTGGTGATTACTCATGAGTAATTTTTCATTAGTAAGATTGAAAAATTTTATAGAATGAAAACTAAAATATAAATGAAAAAAAGAGAATTTTGGCAGGTGGGTGCGGGGATGCTAAAAGAATATGAAAAGTGCTGTATAATTAGCGTCATTCGTTAACACTGATCAACATTTTTGAACTGAATTAAACTGATTTTTTCATATGCTCTTTTAACTATCTACCCACACTCTCCTACGCATCAAACTGTAACTATTATACTTTTTTCATAAATCCGAAGTTAAATGGAACATTTTGAGACTATAATCATGAAGATTCATATATTTTTCGATTTTTAATGTTTAAAAAAAACTAGCTGACAGCGAAAGTTTATAATTACCGAATATTTATCAATTACACTGCACTCTGATGGTTTTCCTCTGAAAAGAATTAAATAACAATTTTGATAGGTAACAGGCCTCAAGCAAATATCCTTTTAAGATACCACAATATCTATATTTGAAGAATATATCATTCATTTACTACGTTACCACTATTATAAGTGCAAAATCCACTTTGATCGTGATCAAAATTTTTCTTCTGATTTGCTATGACTTTTAACTTTGATATTTTTATACATAATTTGCATATTAATATTATACTTTATAAATCATATACATATAGTAATATATATATATATATATATGAGTTTTACATGATTTTATATGATTTTACACAATTCAAACACTAAAAAGATAGAACATGGAAAAAACTGTGAGAGATAGACCTTTACTGTAATAGGCAAAAATGAAGCAGGTGTCTTAGGCTTTCTGTTTTTGTAATTTGAAATTAATATAGAGGGCGCTTTACTTCCACAGCCTGTATTATCTCTGAAAAAAATGGCAAAAATTCACTAAATTCTGTCTTTGGAACACAATAACTCTTGAAACAAAGAACGTAGAGAAGCATATAAGGTATCATTGAAGAGAGGGGGGAGTTTCCTTTATATTTTTCTTAGACCAGATTCTTCTAGCTGGTACACCGTAGTTATTAAAGGGTGTTTCGTAGATTGAGTGCGAAAAATCTTCATCGCCCTCTAGCGGCTAAACGGTTGAGATTACCCCCCTCCCTCTACAACGATTTTTTGTTTGTCTCGGCGAGACCTATCTACTGTGTGCCGGATGACCACCCGAAACCGGACACCCTGTATATACCAAGTGGAAAATCTAAATATAAAATATTTTTTTTAATTTTCAATGACCTCGACATTTTTTACACAAATACACTGCCAGCTACAAAAAAATAGACAGAAAATCAAATCAAGACTAAAGAAGTAGTTGAAACAAGAAAGAAATAATTAAGAAGCCACCCGTTTTTATAAAATTGAGTACGTAAAAAACAATACAATCAAAAATTCACTTTAAAAATCAACTCAAACAACAACAACAAAATCACGCACGTGTATATTGTATTTACCGTCAAATTATCACGGAGGCTATTATCATACATATGTTCAAAGAACAACGAATAAAAAAGGTGAAGCGAAATAGACTTCGTATGTGAATCAAATAAGATTGCTTTCAACTACCACTAGTGCATATCACGGAGGCTATTAAAAACTAATGTAAAAATCAAAATGTAAACAGAGAGAATTTTGCATTAGTGTGATGTCGGTGATATAGAAAATGAGAAGTTTGATAGGATGTGTACTTTTTATCTTATTTTTTCATGTACATATTTTTACATTATAAATATAGTAATTTGGGAATTGACAGATAAAGTGCTTTTCAGACTTTAAGAAAATTGTTGTTGCTGTGAGAATTGCTGACAATATTTGATAAACATGTATATTTGAACTACTTTTTTCTCGGATCTCCCTTTCTATTTAGCTAAATAGCTGAAATTTGTTACTTGGTCACCTATATTTACTTTGATAATATATTATATATTCGGTCTTTGGTTATATCAAACGTTGTTTATTCATGTTATATTATTTATGTATGTATGTATACGAGATCGTCTTCAATTCAATATGGATCTTTACATATCCTTATACACGAGCATAAACCATACATGGGAAATAAATATATATGATCAAAATCTCTCAAAAATGTTCAAATTCATATTTATGCTCCAGCCAATGATATTAATTTATTCTATTTTCAATACTCAAAATATACATTTACATATAAATAACACTTATATGTGTAGAATATCATATGAATTAATGGTGCGATTCTGCATAAGAGATCTCTTATTCCTCTTATTTCTCATAAAATGACATAAGATTCACCATAGGTTTTAAACCCACCTTATTCAATTTACTACTTGTCATATACAAAGATAATGTAGTTACACTGTATTATCATCTTTGTTATTAGTAATTATTACAATTTTTATTTTTATATTACAATTTTTATTATTATTACTATTATTATTAATATTATTATTATTATTATTATTATTATTATTATTATTTATAATTATTATAATAACAATTATTATTATTATTTTATTATTATTGTTATTATTATTATTATTATTATTATTATTATTATTATTTTATTATTATTATTATTATTATTATTATTATTATTATTTATAATTATAATAATTATTATTATTAATACAATTCTATTATTATTATTATCAAATTACTTACAATATGCACGACACGAATACAATATTTGAATATCAACAATATAAATAAAATAAATAAGAGATATAAGAGGTCCTCATCGATGACCTCTAAAGTTTAGAGATTTTTGTCCGTTAAAACAGAATTTTTCGGTTATAAACGTTCAAAAGTAGAATGTCAAAATTCAATAAAAAATTCACCACTGAAGTTAGGAGATCAGCTGTTCACATCTCTTGTCTAAATTAATTTAACTCCTAAAAGTATGTAATTTGCACTAAAAACGATAAGAGAAATAAGAAATCTCTTATCCAGAATCGCACCATTATTCAGATATGAAACTCTTGTTCTGAAGTTAGCAGTAAGTAGTAATTAAATTATGTGTTGAAAAAAAAATGATTTTGAGTTTGAGCTGAAGGAAATTAAGATAAACTAAATGCTAAATGACTTAATTTCTCTTCCTCATTCTAATGCTGACATAGAAAGAATATTTAGTACAATGAATATTGCGAAGAACAAAATAAGGAATAAAATGAAACTTAAAACTTTGGACTCGATTTTATCAATTGAATCTCCTTTGCAAAGACATAATAAATCTTGTAAAGAATACGACTTATCAGAAAATGCTATTCGCAAAATATGAATTATGAAATCTTATGAAGCCACCGAATGTGTCGATATAAATGAAATATTGTCAATAATTAATAGAAAAGCCTGTAGTAGTAGACTGTATTATCTTTGACTAGATGAACCATTTCATTTCCTTTATTTAAATGTTTGAATGTTTGCCAACAATAAAGATCGAAAAAGTTTTTCTAAGTAACCCTGCTATTCTACTTTAGAGATCTCTTAATTCTCTTATTATTTTGAATTTTTTGTGAAATCCATTTTTTAATAGAATTGGTATTCTAGATAGCAGATTTACCACACAAAAATGCATAAGATATTTTAACTTACCAAAGTCAGCTGTTTCATTTGAAATGTTGTAAAAATGGCGACGGCTATCTGTGTGTATTGATATAATTATATGCGTATAATACTGAATTGTATAATAATTATTTTTTATATGTTATTATTTTTATAATATTATTATTTTAATTATTATTGATATTGAAATATTAAATAATCATATAATAAATTACAAATAATCATATATGTAATATATAAAATATAAATAATTTATATATGTATATGTATGTACATACATATATGTATTTTTTTTAATTTATTATTTTTTATTTATTATTTTTTTTTTGTATTATTATTAAATATTGCAATGGCATTCATATTTTATATAAATAAACACTCAAATATTATTATACAACAATATTTTTATTATACATCATACGATAAGAGATGTAAGAGGACCTCATCGATGTCCTCTAAAGTTAAGAGATTTTTTTCCGTTAAAAATATTTTTTGACGTATTTTATCCACTAATTCCCAATGCCAAAACCTATAAACGTCAATAGCTAAATTCAGCATAACAATTAAAAGAGATCAGCTGATTGACATTCTCTTATCTACTTTAACTGCAACTCCTAAAATTATGCAATCTGCAGTTAAGAGGTTAAGAGTCTCTTAGCCTCTAATGTAGAATAGCACCGTAATATTGAAAAGGAGCGAAAGTTTATAATTCATGATGAATGTACATATGAGAAAAACATGAGAATATTTATATATAGATGAATTAGTTTGTGAGTTACATGACTGGTTTATAAAACTTGTACATGGTTTTGAGTGGTACCATCACTTATTTGATATGATTATTTGAATAAGTAAAAATAAATGGATATTTTGTATGCAAATGCTTCATTTCAACAATTGACAGCAGGACTGGTTTTTAATTTTTTTTTATGGTATTGATTTGATAGTCGTATATATGATATTCATATATGAATGAGTTGAGAAAGGACGTATTTCATATTTCATGTATTTTTATATATGTATGTATGTGTTGTTTTGTTAATATGCCTTGTCGCGTGCTATATGCTCTGATGTAAATTACTACTACTACTTCTAATTGAAATACATATATACAATTGTAGTTATATGTATTACTTGTATAGATCTACATTATTTTGTCCTGATGTAGGATTGCAGAATATTTGGCTACAGAGGTTTTTACATATACATACATTGGGCCTGATCACGAATGGCGATAAAATCGCCAATCGCCAAAATTGAGGCGAGGCGAGAAAATAAAATTTTTGTATCACGTAAGGCGATCGCCTCGCCTAAATAGCATTACCATGCGTAACGTGTAATATTATGCGTTTCGAACTGTCATTAATGTTAAAAAGATGATTTAAATTTTATTTTGGCATAATTATTGTAAACTAGTTTTTAAAAAAAAATTAAAAAAAAAAAAAAATTTAAAAATTTAAAAATTTAAAAATTTAACTTTTTTACTAATTTTTTTTTTTTTTTTTTTTTTATTTTTTTTTTAGAGTTTCTAAAGATGTTTTTGTTGTGAGAGTTTTCCATTACTCTCTTCCACCTACAGATTTATAAATGCCTTTTGCGAATTCTTTATTCGTCATCTTAAATTCGACGAGTTTTTCTAATTCTTTTTTAGAAACTTTAATCCTTGAAAAAATAATTTATATTAATTTATATTTATTTTAAATATAATTTATAAATAAAAATACATACATTTTTATTTTTTATAATTCACCATCGATGTAGAAACACAAATACAAATTAACACAACTAATGAAATAAAAATGTATCCTCAAATATCAGCTAGGCGATACCAATTATTTGATCGCCTTAAATAGGCGATAAAATCGCCTAAAATGAACGATTATCGCCATTCGTTATACAAAAATTTGACAGGCAAGGCGATTGGCGATTTTATCGCCATTCGTGATCAGGGCCATTATAATACCAGAGATAGTATAATAAATACATATAAATATGTTTTTACATAGTATCACAGATCATATACCCTTATCTGTGATAGTATATAGTATCTTTGATTATACATAATATATATGTATATGCTATATACGAGTATACATGGTATACCACATCCACATATACATATTATGGTTTTTTTTTATTTTTTTGAGGTCATTGACTTATGAATGCAAGATACAATTATATCATATCCCGTGAATTGAATTTCTTCTCGAAATTTATAATGGATGTCTTTTTTAATGTTTGGGCCTTAGGATTTCTGAATACATAAAGTATTATTCTGATTTATGTAGAAATTCTGATCATATATAGAAATTTAAAAATCAGGTGTTTTGTGAATTACCAAATTTTTTTATAGACTGAGTCAATTTTTTTTTTAACTAAGTAAAAATTGATAATTCTCCAATGTTTTCTTTCTGGATTTTTAAAATATTGGATTTGGCATTTCGTCGAATTTCTTCGCGTTTGTTAAGGAATGATAGTCGTATCTCTTCTTCAATCAATGCTTTTATCTCTAATTCCGTTTTGTCTCTAAGTTTAGCAATTTGATGAATAAACCTATTCTTGTTATTTAAAACACAAATATTCTTTTTTAAATTTATTTTCCATTTTTATGCAAATATTTTTTATCATGAATTTTTCACTAGTGAAAATATCACGAATGTTATTATTTTTTGTTCTCAACTGTTTTAAAATCACTCACGATTCAAATGAAACAATACTGTGAATAAAATTATAAAACTCATGAGTGAATGAAAAATAAAATTCTTTTTCTATTCTATCACTCGTGAGTGAATACAATTTTTTTCATTCTTCTTATACTGATAAAATATTCATTAATTGATTCGTTTTTCTTTATTATTTTCGGGTAGACAATAATTTATGTAATTTCGCAACACTTGTTTTTCTAGCGAATTCAGTTTTCAATACACTTATTAATTTTTCATATGAATTTAATCCTCTTTCTGACATAATAAAAGATTTCGCAATACCCGTTAACGACTTTTTACCGAAAACAAATATTTGTAAATTATTCTATTCCATGAGTTTAACAATTTCTTCGAATTCTGCTATCTACACCTCCACTGATAAATCATCCTTACCTTCATATTTACGAATGGATTCCTCTATATCTCGGAAACTGGTGGAACACCCTGAATAATTGATTTTACTCGTCTTCTTGTCATGGTCATTTTCCAAATCGTCATTTACTTTGTTTATAATTAGGTGAACCATAACAATTATCACCATGTTCTGTTCCACTTTCACTTATAGTTTTATTTTCGCTGATATAAGAGAAATTTGGAAGGAAGAGCATTTATATCGTCGTATTTTCCATCATGATATTGTCTTCTTCGTCGTTCTCACCATCTTCACTTTCGACTTGCGGTATTTGTTGTAGATATTTCAAATCAAATCTATTAAACATTTCAAAATTTCAAATTGTAGGTCTTCTTTTTCTTTCACATAATCTATACACAAGAATTAGATTGCGCTCAGAAAAATTATTTTCTATACTATTTTCAGAAATCGAAGTCAGTATTGTGCTTATGGAAATAGTTACCCGATGAGGTTCTGATAACTTCACATATAATATTTTGTAGGAAATTCTGATAATATATCTCTGTCAACCCTGAAGAAGGTACTTTTTAAAATATGTTAACAGGATGTTCCAAATTGTGCATAAATAAATTTATAATTTTGTTCACAAATAATTTTTAAAAAGGAGATTGTGTACAAATTTCACATCCCTGTAAATTTATATTTGATAAAAAAGTAGCATTATTTGAAAATATCATAAAAATGTTCGGTTTTTAAGACAAATTTTAATTTTTGTTTGCTGATTTTTTCATTTCTAATAATGAATCACCCTGTTTTTTTTGGGAAAAAGAAATACACCCTTCCGCTTGATGTTGCCTATCACACAGCGTGAAGGCAACTGATTTAATCAGTTAACACCATTTTGGTTATATGAAAAATAAAAAACCGAACTATAAAATATGAAGTCGTTGCGCAGCCGATGTCCACTCAAAGTATAAAATGTTGATTGATTCGTATCAGCGGGAAGATGGGCATAAAAGAAAATGATGATAATTCAGGATTACCGTAGCTACTGGGAGTTTTGATTAAATTTATAAAATGAATATGAATTTATGATTAAACCATATTCAGTATTTTTTAATTTTATTTATAAAATTATGTGTTCAGTATCAATTTGATATTAAATTTTGTATACATACGTACATACATTCATTTTCATATTTGTTTATTTGTCCATTTTCTTCTATTTTGTTTCCTTTATGTACTTGTTAATGATTTCGTTACGTTACCGTTACATTCTGAATTTTATTTTTTGTTTTGTCTTTTCTTAGAATAAGAAAGAAAATTATTTACAATACAAATTGCTATCATATTATTCAAATCAGCTTGTTATTATATGTTATTTTGTAAAGAAATGAACATATTTCATAAAATTTCCCAAAATGTCACAAAATTAACTGTTTTTTTGTAAAATCTAAAAAAAAAGTTTTTTGCAAACTGGTAGCCCTTCATAATATAAAATTTAAAAAATTTCCCTCGGATTTAAATTGAGATCTGATCACCCCACACACAGGACAGATTTATACAAACGCAATGTGAAAGAATATAGAAAAGCATGCCTATCTTGCCTGTACTGACTTCGATTTCTGAAAATAGTATATATATTGTAGTTTGCTAACATATTTTTTGACCGAGGACACGCCATGACTTATTTGCCCGATGAGGCACGAAAAACCTGTTTTATGTGAAAGAAGGAAGTGAAGCATGCAGCGGGTTGTCAATCACAAGTTAATCAATCTTTTTCCTAGGGCAAATTATGTTGTGAAGCAATGTTTGGATAATTCTCTTTATACTATATTCGTATTTTTGACATGTTAGAGCAAAACAATATAATAAATACAATCAAATCAACATACTAAATCTATACATAACCTATATTACGAATCAGATATAAAACAGAATAAAGAAAATTTGCCCTAGGGCAAATAAGTTACAGTGTGTCTTTTCATACATCATTTTCGTTGATTGATGAAAGCGTAACGCACGATAAGCTAGGGCAAATAAGTCAAAGTGTGTCCTCAGTCTTTATCTCCTTCAGCAAAAGAAAAACCGCTGAATTTTCTTAATTCATTCCTATTTTTTCTTTTGCTATCTCTTTCGTATACTACGACGTCATGTAGCAATTGAATTTGCTTAGTCCGCATTGTATTTATATTTTTTGCCACTTTTTTTATATTTCCAAAGCAAATATTGGCAGACATTTTGAAAAATTTAACTCACTTTACTTTTACACCAAAAACGCGATTTCAGCTTCGAATTAATTATTGTTATATCAAATCACTATTATTTTTATCCCGGTTGAGCCCCCATTTTATAGGAAATTTATTGATTGTGAATATGTATTTGAATGCAAGATATTGAATACAAAGTAAATTATAAATTAATATTACGATATTTGAATACAAAGTACCTAAATTGAATAATTAAATATGCTATAAATAATGAGTACGCGATTACACGGCACACGTCTTATCGATTGGAAGATCTCTGCTGAACTGATTCCTAACTGATTCAATTTTTTCCCATAATAGTTAGGATATGGTTAGGAGCAAAGTAAAAAGATATTACAAGTATTCCCACTCTCAATAAAACCGTTATGTAGGTAAACAAAGGCGATACTAACACTGTCTCAAAAAATTAAAAGCTTTTAAAGTTTTGTTAAAAGTAGACAGAAAATGTTGGTTTGATTTTGAAATAAACGAGAGATAGAGAAAAAAAATGACACATCCTTTTGAATACATCTCGTCTTTTTTTAGGTAGAAACATAATATACAGGGTGTATTCGAAATATTCGCATAATATTTAGATTCCAAATCCTTAATTTGTTCTGCTTTGTATATTAATAATAATATTAAACAAATATGTAAAAAAACAAAAATTTTAATCAACTTATTTATTAAGAATATTTTTATTTCGAAACTTAAATTTAGACTAAAATTACATAAAAAGTTATTAAATTGGTTCTTTTTGATGAATTATTTTTATTTATTTTATTCGTTGTCCATATATACAAATTTTAATATAATCAAAAAAAATGATTTGTCAAGTTATTATTTTGTTATTTTCATTATCAATTTGTTGTTACATTTTTCACTAAATTAATTTTAATAGAATTCTTTTGAAAAAATACATATGTACATAAGGAAATATCTTTAAAAAAAAATAAATATAAAAAATTAAAATAATAATAATTTATTGCCCGTTGTTAATTTTGATTTCTTACATTATAATTGACCTTATTGTTTTTCTATTAAAAAAGTTTTACAATAACAATCCAAATCCAACAAACAGTTTTTCTGCGGGCGAACCAGAAAAATTATTTGTTAGATATATTTCATACATGAAATTACAAATAAAAATCTTATAATTTTTATGCACTAACTATTTATATACAAAAATTTATTTACAAATGGGAAATACAAAGAATTTTATTTCTCTTGTCAAAATTTTTTACATCTCTATTAAATGTTTTTAAAATATAATACAATCTAACTCGTATAAATAAACATATTACATAATTTCTGTCTAAATCATTACAACATACATAATCAAATTCATCCTGAATTTCTTCGAATAATTTTTTTTCAATATCGGCGTCAAGTACAAAATTATTAAAACTGTTAGTAAACTTATAATCTAATTTTCTTAAATTTTCCATGAAACTATTACTAGGTATAACTAAATTACAATCCTTATATTCTTTAAAATAAATAAAAGTATGTTCAGGAAGAGGATCGGATTCAGCGTCGTCTAACAAGCAGTTATGGTTAATTTTTAATTTTTTATATAACCAACCACCAAAATAATAAAAAGCGTTTTGCTCTCCGAAACTGATGTGCTTATAATCTTGTGTTAATTTTACGTATGGAACAGACTTTTTGAGAGGTAAATTACTATCTAAACCTAATGAGTTAGTAGGAGTTGGTAATACAAATTCGGGATATGGTTCACAATTTCCATCATTAACCAGTTCCATATACTTCACGGAAAATGACTTTCTAAAGGCACATGCAAAATGATAGGGAGATAAGGTTCTAGAATTACCACCTTTTTTTCTTAAGGTTCCAAATGCATGTTCAAGGCCATCTTGATTTAAATGTCTAGTACAAATATATTTGACACCTTCAGATTCTAAATCTTTGAACAAACTTGTAAGACTACTGATATTCAAAGTCCAACCTAACAGGCATTTAATATTTTTCGTGACATTTTTTCCTAAATTATCTATGACCATTATACTTTTTACGAATTTATTCATTTCCTCTAACTGAGAAAGCTGAGAAACATTTGCATTAAAAGGTCTTCTATATTCTTTAACATCAGAATTGGTGCTTGAATTAAAAATATCGAACAAGGTGTCAAATTTTTCTAAAAATTCAGCAGTGTAGACTGCGGTTGAAGAAGCTTCATTTCCACTAACGGAAGCATACAAAGCGCTAGCCACTGTTGCACTTATGACTTGAGTCGCATATTTAACTCTCATCTTTTGAAACGTATTAGGGTAAATGTGATCGTCAGTTAGTTTTGGAGCTAATCGAAATTGTCTTAACTTGTCTTCTTGATAAAAATGTACAATATCGTTCCAAGAAGCAGTTTTATTTTCTTCAAACTTAATATTGTATTTTATTGTATTGTTTCTAACAGACTTAATTAAATGTGGTGGGTCGAAAAAGAAATGGATTTTAATATTGTCTACTAAGAAGTATGGCCTACTTTCACTTATTCCTAAAAGTTTTGGTAAATTGTAGAAATTTCCCCCTTGATCACATACAACAGCTTTGGGTTCCATGCCTACACTTATCAATTCCCTGACACATTTTAATATATATTTTTGTACTTTCTTCGACTGGCATGCGGAAGAAATGAAAGTATAACCTAATAAGTGCTTATACTTATAAGTTATACCCTGAACCATTATGACAAAAGCATACCTAGCAGCTTTATTTGCACGTTCTTCTCCATCATCTTCAAAACCTATTATTTGACCCCTAGATCTATCATAAAATAAATGGGATTTCAAGGAAATTTCATCAAAACATAAAATGCATTTTTTTGCAAAGGAAGGCAAACTTTCTAACTTAAGTTTTAAAGATTTGAAATGAACAGAATGGAACCCTGGCCCAAAAGGCCAGGATTCAATATAACGCATTAATGACGTTCTGGAAGGCATGTTAATAGTTTTAGACAAATAATTAAAAACTGAAGGGGAAAAGAAAAATAAACTTAAAGAAAACTGCTTATGTTCTTCTGAAAAACGCCATCCTTTCTTCTTCCTGTCACTATTCACTACATGGCATTCTACTATATTTGCTAAATCATTCGGCAAAAACTTATAAGCTAAATCTATAAAATGCGCTTTACTTTTTACCTTATTTTTAAGCTCCTGTAGTTCTTTTTCCTTTTGTATTTCTTTTTTTTTCATATTGGCAATCTCCTGCAAAAGATCTTCAACAGACAGAGTTGTTTGTGTTTCTTGATTCCTTGAATGCCTAGAACTGACAGCTTCTTCTTGAAATATTTGTTCCTCTTCATTATTATTTGTGATGCTAGAAGCAGGCACGATGATGATGTCTTCTAATATCTCAATCTTCGGACGTTTATTTTCTTGATGAACTGATGGAAAACTTCCCTTTCTCAACTTCCTACCGCTTACGCCGATCATTTCTTTTTGGAAATGCTCCTCACATATTCTGCTGTCCCTTGGTAAATTTTCAAGTAAATCCAGTCGTCCAGTATTTTCTAGCCATAATCGCCTTCTGTAGACAATTTTTTTATATTACAAATGAAACAATTATTAGTAGTTAATTTAAATTAACTAAACTAAATTAATTGAATTAGTATAGTGAAACTACGTACCTTGATTCATTCTTTGGAAATAAAAACCAATTTCTGTCTGGAATCATTCCTTTTGTCCATCCACAAACAATACACTTCAAATTATGGTGATTTCTCGAACTCATTTTTTTAAGTTATTTTTGAATTGCACTTAAAAAAACACTGAATTTCACTAATGTAACACAATTTTTATTTTTAAATAAAGTAATTTTAAACACGTATGCTTCCTTCGTCCACAAAATATGGTTTGAAAAATTGAATTACAGTTTAAAAATAACCGCATTAAATTGAAAATCTGTCATATGTTGAAAGAAAGAGAAGGTAGTGAGTTGGTTAAAATGAGATAATCAACTCTAATACCTGAAACGCATTAACATGCAGTGCAGCGAATGTGAATTATTTATTATTATAATTACATACATATATTCACGATTTCTTTATAAAGCTAGGAGAAAATGTAACACGACTACAACTTTAGAAATTTACGAGTACATTATAATCAAGTCAAATAAATTTAAAAATTACAAATTTTATTTTTAATCAAAATAAGAAAAGTTACAATTTGATGACATACCCTGTAAAAATTATTTGAATAAAGCAAGAATGAGAATGTAGTTGTAAGTTTTAATATGATTATTATTTAACAAGAATGACAGTGATACCAGTCAATACCAGTCTTACTTTCATAATTGTCATATCGTTATTCTTTGTTGTGTACAGAAGAATAATATTGTACACGAATCTTAAAAATTATGAAATTTGAATATTAAAAAGAAAACCTAATAAGGTGTAAGCATTTTTTAATTTCATTTGTTATTAGTACCATTAAGTACGAAAAACTTCTTAGTTTATAAAACTCAGTACAATATTTAAAAATATGAAATAGATGAACATATAAAATTTTTGTAAAACTATGGTAATACTGGGAGAAATTTAATCTATGTTCATCAGTGCTACCATTCTTCTTAACTTTACATTAAACATAAAATCAATTATTATATACATACTTATATAAATATAATAATAAAACACGAAATAAAATCATTAAATTGTTTAAGTAGAAATATATATCATTCTCCAGTACAAATTCCGAATTAGATTAAATAAATCAAGCATTATTAGAATCAAGAGGTAAAAAAGAAATATTTCATGAAAATAAAAATTATTAGTCAGACAACTGTAAAAATTATACACATTCGAATACACTATGGTAGCCCTTATCCGTAATCAGAAACATCAGAAATGCGTTTTTGTATATTAAACTTGTTTTTCATATTATTTTTCTGCGTTATTATATCTGATATCTGATCCTGATGCATGGGTGTATATGTTAGAGGTATATATATATTATATATAATATATAATTTCAACCAATTACCAATACTTTTAAATTGCTCGAGCCCGACTATATTTTTCAGCATATAGAAATAAATAAAGGATCTACGTGTGCAAGAACAATGTTCTGTGTGTATACATGAAATTTCTTACGTATAAACAGTTGATTTTCAAATCAAAAATCATGAATAAAAAAATTAATAATATCATATTATACGAAATGAATCATGAAGAAAATGCATGAAATATATCATATATGTCATTTTTTCATTAAAAATTAGTTAAAAATGTATAAAAAAATATACTAATTTCTGCCCAACTATTTTAAAAATGTTTATGTGAAGATCAAGTCGCATAGTCGGGCGTGTATATGATGCGTGAATGTATATGTTATAACATGTTTATTATATGTTGTATGTTTCAGCATGGAAAATAAACCCAGTTAACCAAGAATATATCATTGATATATGAAAGATATATCTAACTGATATAAAAGATATATCCTTTAGATGCACCTTTGTCATATGAATGATATATGTTTTTACAAGGCAGAATATCGCTTTTTTCGACAAAATTCAATAAAATTTGTCAAAGCACGATTGTACTTATCAAAAACGTATCATTATGATATATCAATAATATATACTTTTAGATATCTTTTAGATATTTTTTTAGACATACTTTTATGAAAAAAGAGCAAAAATGTAAAAGAAATAGAAAATGATCAATACATTTATTATTATTTATGAATATGCATACTCACTAACTTTTATAAAATTTCCATTTCGTGGTCTAAATAACATTTTTCAAAGCTACGTAATGAAAATTTATAATTAGGTGAGTAATAATAATTAACAACCAATATCCGTATTATCTGCTTTCTATTTATATATTTGTAAAAATTATATTTATTATATTATATTACCGATTGAATATAATTTATGTCGGGCTTAGACTATAGAGACAGTTATACAGACGAATTCTGAAAACACGATCAAGCGACAAGTGTATATCTATTATGACATATGAATGATGTATCAGAAATACATCTAAAAGATGTATGTCAACAAATTTACTCGGGAATCACGACTACGTGACGAAGCAATGTATCAGAAAATAGACACATAAGATATATATCCACTAGAATACATAAATGATATGTCTAAAATATATCTAATGGATATCTAGTAGATGTTTATATAGGAAAAATCTGATCGTGAGACCCGAGAAGATAACGAAGTCATATATCTAAGATTAGATAGGTGGAATATATATCCTCGTTGGTTAACTGGGATGGATCTACGTGTCAAGAACAATATATGAAAAATATACTGATTTCTGCCAGACTATTTTAAAAATATTTATGTGTATATAAAATCATATTGTCGGGCTATTTGAAAAGCATGAATTGATGAATGTGTATATGATGAGTGAATGTATGTGCTAGAGATCACTTTCAGCATAGAAAACGAAAGCTCTACGGTGTAACGAACTATGTTTCTGTGTGTAAAAAAATTATATAGGAATATATGAAAAAATATATCGATTTCTGCCCGACTATTTCAAAATTGTTTATGTGTAGGTCAAAAAATATTGTTGGGCTATTTGAAAAGCATTAAAACTTGAAAGCACCTTGTGTACAGATATGATATGCGTGAATTTTGCTGCTGTATAGTTGGGCTATTTAAAATGCATTATAAATTTTTCGTATATGTACATGAAGATTTTCGAACGTGCAATTGTGTTGTTTGAATGATGTATAATTTGTCTCACTTATAACCTGAGGAAATTTCATTTAAAATTTTTTTTAATGTAGTCAGTTCTTCTAACTAATGGGAATTTTTTTGTCAGGGTGTGTGTGAGTTTCTTTTCCCCGAGGGAGGGTGAAAAGTAAATATAACGGACCATTTGAGAGTGGACCTTCTTCTTATATTCTTTATTCATTGGTTAGGAGTTAGGACTTAGGAGAACCCTACTCCTGAAATATACGAGTGAAAATGTAAAAGCCAATTCACATATTTTTGTGATTTTAAAACTTAATTTAAAGATTTGAAATTTTGTAGAAGATATATTAAATCTAACGAATTCTGGTCATGCGATCGAAAAATGGTTGATGAAATTTTACATTGAATGAGAATTCTTCATCTGTAACTTATTATTCTATGTTATTATATTATATAATGAATTTTTACTTCTTTCACTTTATATATGTACATATTTGGAAAAAAAAGGATCTTAGAACGGTTTATTTTATTTTAGAATTACCAAAAATTTATTATTATTAATAATGTATAACGACTTAAACAGTGTTAATTTTTATTTCATTCACATTTTATAGTTATGGGAAATTGGACTGCAGATAATGCACCTCCACCACCAGTGATATCTGTAAGTTATCAAAATATTTTAGACTTTTTAGGAGCCGTCTATACAGGACAGTTTTATGTAACGACATGGACATAATATTAATCTTATTGTATTTTGACATTTTCATTCGTGTTCTTAATTTTTGTGAATGAATAGAGTTTTATTCACTTCTAATAGCACTTTCGTTCTTTCTTAATGCTGAATATACTCCGTTCCGTCTTCAATTTGCTATCAAAGTTGAATTCAACTTCAATAAAACATTGAAGGGAAAGAACTTAACCTTTAGAACAAATCGTCGAGTCAATGTTAATAATTATTTAACTAGAACCATTCTTTATACACGAAAATAATTGATGACAAGAAATAAATTTTTAATTCACGGAAGACAGACGGAATAGAGGACGGAACAGATCATTCTCTCTTCTATCTAATACTCTATTCAGATGTCACTATTTTGAAAAGCATATGTTTTCTTCTTATACTATCCATGTTTTGCCATTTAATAAGCCGTATAACAAAAAACAATTTCCCATGGTAAGCCACATGGAATGGCATAAAAATGTCCTGTGTAGACACCTACTTACATTTTTTTTTTCAGAATTTTCTTTTTAAATAAAATTTTTGATTTTATTTTATTTGTTTTAATTTAAAAAATCCAGAGTGAACCAGCATTATCAGCAGATTATTATTCCACAATCATAAAACAAAAATATTTAAGAGACGGTGACATTAATTGTGAACTAGCATCATTTTATTCAGATTTGGCTAATATTGAAACAACAAAAGAACCTACAGCAGATTCAACAGCAAAAACAATTGCTACAGGTGATGATACTATCATTCCAGTTATTACAGATAATACTAGTGCTGTGTCGCGAATTGTCGTTAGTCAATTACTGGGTCCTCCTCTTCTTTCTGTTGCGAATAATAATATTAATATTAATGAGCCGGTAGAAATGTTGACAACATCGATAACTGCTATTACTGTTACTACAACTGCTTCTACAACAACAACAACAACATTAACAACTTCAGATGATTCTGGTCAGGGTTGTTCATCATCTGTGGCATCATTACAAGTTGATGTTGATTTAAAACAAAACAAAAAGAAAAAATTAACAGAATATGATGTGACTGATGCCTGTAATAGCAATGTTATACCAAAGAAGAAACAAAAAAAAATTAAGGTGCAAGGCATGGGACAAAAAATGAAAGAAGTATCAACACTGGTTGCTAAATGGCAAAAAGTTCGAAAGGAACTTGACAGTTAAATTTTATTTTATTTTTTTAATCATTTCTATATATGATTCTATATTCTATTTCGATATTTTGTTTAATACTATTAATTATATTTAAATATATACAGAGTGTTTCTTTTCAACGTGCCATTAGGTATACTACGATATTTTTCAAACTGTTCTATTAACTAAACTGTACTAGCGAAAATTTCTACTGATCCTATTTTGACGATAAAGGGCATTAAAAATGTTGGGTTTTTTGCAAGATCTAACATAAAATTATATTAAAGTCAAAATTTATGATGAATTTTTTTAAAAATTTTGAGCATAAATTGAATTCCTGAAAAAACAAAATGCACTACTGAAACATTTTTTATTCTTATACACCTAATGGCAAATGGAAAAGAAACATCCTTTATATGCTCTCTTTCTTGATAAAAATTTGTATAATTATAATTACATTACATACTTAATTATTGCTTAATATATTTTTTAAATTTTATCATCTCAAATGTTAGCTACATTAAATTGTTTACTTTAGAAACAAAGACAACAAAAATAAATTTCTTTATGTATTTATATTTGTATTTCACATTATATCAAAATTCTGCAAGATTTATTCGTCATTCCATACAACACTTTCTATCCAATCGATATATGGATAAATTCTTGTATATACACCAGGTATTCCAATATTACCACAATCTATACCGAATGATGTTACACCGACTAAAGTGTACATACAATAAATTGATGAATGAAATACTTGTAAAGGACCACCAGAATCACCTTGACATGTATCCTTATTAGCATCTTTCGAGCCAGCACAAATTTGTGTTGAACGTATACCATCTCTTAGACGACGATTTATTGTCGATGCATAAGTTTTATTGCATTCTTCTAAAGTGAATTTTTCTAATGTTACTTTTTGTAAATGACTAGAAAATTTACCACCAGACTTTGTATGTCCCCAGCCAGTTGCAATAGCACGTCTATGAACATCATCAAAATCAGTTGGTAAGCATGCTGGTCTTTTATATGGACTCAATTTAACTTTACGATCTAACTTCAATAATGCGATGTCATTATATTTTGATGAACGTTTGTAATCTGGATGTGGTATAATTTCAGATACATTAAAATCTTCTGGATCAGCGTCATCATTATTACTAATAATATCTAATTCACCAAGACGTACGAATCTTGGTTCTCCACTAAAATGAAAACAATAAAATAAAACAGATTAAATCGGTAATAAATGTTGATTTGAAAATGAAAATTATGAAATACGAGTAATGTGATAATATTAAAAATAAAAATTTACTATATTTGACTGTATAAACAGTGACCCGCAGTTAAAACATATTGATCACTGATTAATGATCCACCACATGCCCATTTTGCTTGATTTTCATTAGCTGGATAACCAATTAATGTCATATGGGGAAATTCCCTTGGTTTAGCAAATTCACCTCCAACAATTAATGGCACCACATTATGTCCACATTTATCAACAGGATTTGTTTTTTGTTCAGCATCAGCCGTTAATGCTAATGAATTAACGTATGTATAAACTGCTGTTTTATATTCATCACATTCTATAAGAAATCAACAAAAATAAAATAAAAACCGATAAAAATACACATCATATTCTTCGTTGTAGATTTGAAACATTTTATTGCCATTGACATACTTTTTTCACTGATTCTTGAATTTTCATCAATTGGTCGTGGCGTTGTTGTAGTTGTTGTTGGTCTCGATGTTTGACAACATACAATCTCTTGTCTTCCTTGAAAACCACATCTTGTATGTTTACGCCGATTCTGTATATCGTCAATGACTGATGGACAATTTTGTATTAGTTTACATGTACCTGGTAATTGTGTTCTTTCAACAATACATGATTCCCCTACAAATACAGAATTATTGCTGGACTGTTTATTACAAGAAAATTGAAAATATAAATAGTAAAAAAAATTATTGAATTAAGTGCTGAACCAAATGTTCCGATCCGACTCAATCAAATTCATTACGATTCGATTCAATCGACTAATTTTGTAAACATGTCCATTCCATATAATATTTACTATTATCACCTATTATCTATTATGCATAAGCAAGCAGCATGTTATTATTCATGTCTACAATTTATTATGTAAACCGGTTACTCTAATTTTTAAAATTGTATTAGAATTAATTTTTACATCGCATTTAATTTTATACCAAAGACCAATATAATATACCATGATATAATATATTATATATATCGGTCTTTGGTTATATCAAACTTTGTTTATTCATGTTATATGATTTATGTATGTATGTATACGAGATCGTCTTCAATTCAATATGGATCTTTACATATCCTTATGCACGAGCATAAACCATACATGGAAAATAAATATATATGATCAAAATCTCTCATAAATGTTCATATTTATATATGTTCCAGCCAATGGGTTCATTCAGTTCATTGCAGCGATGAAAATGCAGCGATGTTTAGATAATCGCTATATACAATTTACTGAACTGTGTACAGCGTAATCCGCAGTCTGTGAACAGTTGAAAGTAAGTAAGTAAATTGATATTAATGCAATGAAATTTTTTATTTTTTACTGCCTAAATTCCTGAGAAACTTGGAATTATTAGCATTTTAAAACCATCAAAATGAAAAGTAATTTCATCAGTCTCATAATAAAAAATTATACACCTTACTAATAAATATGTATTAACTTTTCAACTATTAAATTTATCTTTCAAAGTCAAACATGTCAAAATTTGTTTACGATGAATTTAAAAGCGAACTTTTTTTCAGCTGCAAAATATTTTCATCGACGCAAAGTAGCGACTATGCAGCGAAGTCGTTCAGTAAAGCCGTAACTAGAATGACTTAAGCTAACTCAAGTCAAGCTAACGAAATTCACTCAAGTCTGAAGTTGTAACTATATTGGCTTGTGTGAATTGAGTAAGCATATGTGAAAGCAAGGTTAGTTAATTTAATAGTTACATGAACATGATATATATTTGTTACTAGTTAGAGTTACACATACAAAACATAAAATTTGGAGAGAGTTACACATAAAGGAAATTTTTACAAATTTTTTACATTAACTACAAAATGCGATATTTCATATAAACTTCATATGGAATTGGTTATGTTTAAATAATACATGTACATATGTACATATTTCACTCAAGCCACTCAATTTTGTGTGGTCGGTAAGCACACTCACTGAAGTCAACGAAAATTCAAAGTGTTTCGTTAAATTCAATGAAGCTGACTTAAGTCAAATATAGTTACACTGATTTAAAACAATGTAATCTGACTTCTGACTTGAGTTAGCTTAAGTCATTCTAGTTACGGCTTAAGAGAAATTACTGCAGCGATTGAAAATTTTACATCACTGCGTGGAACTGAACGCACCCAATGATATTAATTTATTCTATTTTCAATACTCAAAATATATATATATGAATATGAAAAAAATTTATATGCGTGGAATATCATATGAATTAAATGTACATTTTAAATAGCGTTGTGTATTGTTTAGTACTGCAAAACATTGACAGATGTTCATTTCATTTAGTGAGAGCAAATATTTATAATAAATGAGAACAAATTCGAAACACTATGGTCGTTCTACACAATTAGTTTTGATAACTCGATTTACAAAAACAATTCCATTATATTACACAGTGTCAGACACTTTTATTGAAATGATTATAATTGTGTACAGGGCACATAACTCAAAGCAATTCGAAAAATTTTGAAATGCAAGTACTTCAGAAGAGGTATGTCATAACCTAAAAATGGCTTTCCAAGATTCATGTCTGACAAGGAAAGTTGGTTTTATGAAAACCTTACCCCTCTATTCTAGGTAATAGATTAATAGCTATTGGTCTATTAACTTTTAGTTAATAGAAAATTTTCTATTCTACTTAATAGTTAATAGATTGACAATCGCTGGTCTATTAATTTTGTGGAGACTTTTATTTAATAGATTTTCGTATTCTAGCGAATAGGTTAATAGATTTTTGTGGTTAAAAAATTCTATTAGCTAATACTCCTCTCGATGAGCTATTAGATCTATTAACTATTACGTTTGACGGTTTAATTTGAGAAATGTTGTTTTTTTGGTTGATGATAAATACAAATAATTAAAAATAAATAAATATAAATAAAAATAAATAAAAATAATTAAAAATAAATAAAAATAATTAAAAATTATTATTATTAAATATACATTTACCGGATTTTAAAAAAAATAAATATTTTTAAATTTCCAAATATTAATAATAAATAACAGCTCAACTGTTTTTTAAATGTCTACAAATCTATTAACTTTTCAGCTTTTTAATGTCTACAAAACCTATAAAGTAGAATACCACTTTCTACTAACTTCTTAGTTAATAGGTTAATAGATCTATTAGAAATCTATTACCTGGAATAGAGGGGTTAATAGCTACAAGACTAGTTGATTGTGCATCCTTGGAGGAATATATTTCAATAATAATGTCAACTGCACAGAAGTTGAATGATATAAATTTAGAGGTAAATTCTAAATGGGTCGGTACATTTCTTTTAGCTGGTCTTCCAGACAAATACAAACCAATGATCATGGCGATTGAGAATTCGAACGTGACTATATCTGCTGATTATGTGAAAACAAAATTGTTGCAAGAATTAAAACCACCAATTTCATCAGAAAATTCTGCATTTTACTCGTCTACTAAACATCAGACATCAGAAAATCGTTCAAAATTCAGCAAGAAATTAAATAAATCAAAAGTGCGTTGCTTCAATTGCAACAATTACGGGCATTTTGCAGCACAATGCACCAAACCAAATAAAAAGCTTAAAGATAATAATTGTGTTGATAAGTCATTGTTTTCAGTTTTTTCTGTTAATGATTTTATAAATTCGGATTCGGGAGCATCTGCACACATGAGTCCAGACAAAACAAACTTCATCAACATCACCAATTTAGAAAAGGGAAGAGATATAATGCTTGCAGACGGAAAAAAAGTTGCAGTGCATGAAAAGGGAGATTGTTTAATAGAACTCAGTAATGGAAACAAAAACACAGAAGTTAAAGTTGTTAATATACTTCTTGTACCAAAATTATCTGTAAATTTACTGTCAATCAGCCAATTGGTCAAAAGTGGAAAGAAAGTCATCTTCAATAATACAAATTGTAAAATATATGACACAGCTGGTAATGTAATGGCCACCGCATCACTTTATAATAACATGTACAGATTAGATATTAAGAAAACAATTGATGAAAAATCATATCACGCAAAAGAGATAATAATAAGTTCACAAATTTGGCACAGACGTCTTGGACATTTAAATACGAATTACATACAGAAATTACAACAAATTACAGGGATACAGATGGTTAATAAAACAGATAAAGACAGAGAACCGAAGTGTATCATTTGTTTGAAAGCAAAGCAGTCAAAGTTACCTTTTGCAAACTCCACCTCACAAACAACCGATAAATTGCAGCTTATTCATGTGGTCCGATAGAAATACCTTCAATTGGCGGCTCACGCTATATTCTAACATTCCTGGATGATTTCACACATATATTTGTTTTTTTCCTTCAATCAAAAGATCAAGTAGCAGACAATTTTATCATGTTTAAACAATTGGTTGAAAAACAAAGTGATAAAAAATTAAAAGTATTCAGAAGCGATAATGGTGGTGAGTTTGTTAACAACAAATTATCAAAATACTTACGTGATTGCGGAATAGTACATCAAACAGCAAAATGGTAAAGCAGAACGGCTGAATCGTACTCTAATTGAAAAAGCTAGGTGTTTACTTTACGATTCAAGCTTGCCAAAAAAATTTTGGGCTGAAGCCGTCAAAACTGCAGCTTATTTACTCAACATCTCACCAACTTCTGCATTAAAAAATACCACACCATACGAGATGTGGACCAATAAAAGGATTGATTTATCACAGCTAAGAGTTTTTGGTAGCAAAGTTATGTTGCAGATACCGAAACAAAAAAGAAGTAAACTTGATCCAAGATCTGAGGAACATATTTTTGTTGGATATTGTACAAATCAAAAGGGTTATCGGGTGTACAATCCTAAAACGAATCAGGTTATTGCTACAAGAGATGCAATATTCATCGATGAAAATGAAAATTCAGATTTCTTATATTTTAAGGACAGTGAATCAAAACAACATTTTTTGCAATTAATCAATCAAGATGAAACTATCGATTCAGTGAGGACTTTGAATGATTTTTCTGAATACGTTGAAGATTTGTATGATAGAAGTGAACAAGAAGACTTCTATGATACACCAGAATCAAGTACAGATGAAGAAATATCAAAAGAATTCAAAGAGAATAGAAAAGCTGATCATAGTACACCGATTAGGAAATCTGAAAGAAAAATTAAACCGAATATGAGACCAGACTATGTACATACATCTTAAATATTACCACTAGAAGATCCATCAACTGTGGAAGAAGCATCTATCTATCCAGATCAGATGCATTATGCTGGAAAGAGGCAATGAATGAAGAATACAACTCTTTAATAAAAAATAACGCCTGAACATTGACGAAGTTACCACATGATCGGACACCACTCCACTCGAAGTGGGTTTTCAAGACAAAAACAAATACAGACGGTACATTACGATACCAAGCTAGATAAAATAAAGGTTGTTCACAGAAACAAGGTATTGATTATAATGAAACATATGCTCCAATAGTAAGGTACACTTCAGTCAGATATCTTCTTGTATTAGCGACACTATATGATTTGGAAATAGACCATATGAACTCAAAAACAACTTTTCTTCAAGGCGACTTAGAAGAAACAATCTACATGATGCAGCCAATAGCCATCATTTTTTGCTAATGGTACTCAGGTTTTTAAACTGAATAAATCAATATACGGTTTGAAGCAGTCCAGCAGAAATTGGAATAATAAGCTCGATAAAGCATTGACATAGTTAGGTTTAATCAGATCAAAGGTGGATAACTGTGTATATTATTCCAAGATTCAAAATAAAAAACTGTTCGTGGCTGTTTATGTAGACGATCTCATCGTTTTAAACAATTGTCCAACTTACAAAGATCAGCTCAAAACCAGCTTACACCAGTTCAAAATGGAAGATCTAGGACCGATTAAAACATGTCTAGGTTTCCGAATCACCAGAAATAGAACAGAAAACAAATTATGGATTGATCAACACGATTACATCAAACAGATTCTTCAACGTTTCAACATGAGTGACTGTAATCCAGTGTCCACACCTATAGATACATATACTAAGCATGAAAATACTTCAAATGAAATTACAAAAACATACAATCAATTAAAAACGTACCATACAAAGAAGCTGTAGGATGTTTGTTATACATATCTCAATGCACCAGCTCAGATATCACTTTTGCAGTAAATTAGGTCAGTCGTTTTTCAAATGAACCACAAAAGCAGCACTGGTTATCGATCAAGCGTATATCCAGATATCTTAAAAGAACAATGTCGTACAGGTTGCAGTAGAAAAAAAAGTAATAATCAAGATATATAATGATATAGTGACGCAGACTGGGTCTCAGATGTTCAAAGCAGAAAATCAACAACAGGGTACATGTTCTTTAAGGGTAATTCAATTATTTCATGGAGCGCAAGAAAACAACAAACAGTAGCTTTGTCAACGACAGAAGCTGAGTACATGGCTCTATCGTCAGCTATTCAAGAAGCGACCTGGTTGAACAATCTTGACAAGGAATTGAAGAAAAGAAATTGTAGTAATACAATTCGTATACACTCAGACAACTAAGGTGCAACAGCTTTAGCTTCAAATAATATGTATCATCCTCGAACCAAACACATAGACGTCAGACACCATTTCATACGAGAAAAGATAGCATCTAAAGAGATCCAGTTAGTTCCAGTACTTAGTAAAGAAATGATTGCTGACAAAGGACTTCCTAGAGTTCAACATGAACAATTAATATCATCAATGAACATTAATTTTTAGTGGGGATGTTGACATCACAGTAAATCTATATTCATACAGTAATGACACTGAGTACGTGTTAGCAAAAATTTCTCATGACCTTTGTCCCGTTATTCATTAGGCCTTAACGGTTTTGCTAAAAGTCGATAGTAATTAAGAGCCTTTGTATGAAAAAGAGACAAAAAAATGGAACAGAAACACCAACCGTTTTAAAAAATGTAACATTATTATAGGGTATACTCATTAAAAAGAGTACAAATTTTGTTATTAAAAATGTTTTATCTAAAATGAACAAAATTAATTTTAAATGCATTACACTTAAAATTTTGTGTTTGCTATCAAATGTTTTTACATTTTTGTTAAATTTCTTAATTATAAAATAAATTCTTACTCTAATATATAACTTAACGAAATAAACTTTTTCTTGTTTTCAAAATTCTCAGAAATTATATGAATCACCTTATATCTTGATATAATGACGCGTCAGGTAGTCAAAAAAAAGTTCCAGATCGCCTTTAAAAATACATTATGAAAAAATGTAAACATCTGCGTATCAGTTTCAACTTTCCCTATGATTTACATTGTCTAACTAACCAGTACTAACACAGTGAAAAGTTCAGGATCGCTTTAAAAATGTATTGTGAAAAAATCGTATATGTACAATATGATTGTATTGCTCAAATGTATATATTATTTTGTATCTTTTCTTCATTACGGCGGTTTATAAGGAAATATGGATTTGACATAAGTAGATTAATTCTGGTCTGTTTTTGTAAATTGAATTTTGATTTTTTTTATTATTTTAAAATATTTATGTGTTGGTAAATTTAAAAAAAAAAAGAGTGTCACATCTTGTTAGTGGTTGATCAGTGGTTGACATATAAAAATTAAGTTCAATATTATCAGATGTTTTGAAATTTGTCATAATATCAGATGTACAAAGAGTATATAAAAAGAGAGAGTTTCTATCTGAAAACAAAACATCAAAAATCGAATAGACAGGAAACGAAGAATTGTTGGAATTGACGGTTGAATTGTTTTGAATTTTTCCGTTTATAACTGACAACACCTGAAATTTATGAAAAAACATACAATGATTTAATTTTTTTTATGAAATTAAGTAAAAATGTATTTTTATAAAATATTTTTTAAAATTAAAGACTCTATCAAACATAATTAACTTCATAATAACAATATATATAGTCATATATATTAATATTAATATTATATTGCTGTTGCCTGTTGTATTGTATAATTGTATATTATGATATTATACACATCATCAACTCATACATACATGAAATGTATATGTGTATATGTATATTTATTTTATATACACTTGTCTTGCAGTCATAAGTCGTAACAATGATGTATTTATGTTCAATGTTTATATATTTTGTATATTTGAGCTTTATGGCTTTATGTATATACAAAGATATAAACCAATGTATATTTAATTTGTTATTATTTTCATTCTTTTTACAGTATATAATTGCATATTATTTATAATGTATAAACATTATATGAGTATGAGTGGCATATAAATATAATACCATAATGCCATAGTGCCATATCATAATACAATACACCTTACACTATTCAATAACAATACAAAGAAACTGTATAGTATGTATTACTATGTGTGTATATTATATACCATATATACTGTATTGCTATGCTGTGATATTATCTAACCGCTCCCCTTCACATCGAACCTATATATTTTCTATTGGTTTTGAACAGCAAATTTTTATTTTTAAATAAACGATTTCTGTTTGAATTTAATATTTTCGTATTTTAGTTTTCAGTCTACAGTAAGGGACAAAATGGTTACTCCTTCTAAACACTTTTTAAGAATCGGTAAATTCCAAAAATATAAATGCAAAACATATAATAATATAAATTAACATATTTTATATCAATTTATTATTTATTATTCACTCACAATTTTATATCTTCATTTTAACATATTTTTAAGATAAAATTAGACTGAAAAATTTCCTTGAAAAAAAAAAAAATAATTAAAAACTACAAATTAAAAATTTTAAATAAAAAAAAAATTATTAAATATAATTTTTAAAAAATTATAAAGGATATTTTTGTTTACACAATGTGTTATAAAAAAAAAATAGAAAATGTATTATAATACATAATTCTGTCGCGGACTGTAGACTGTACACTAACAAAAAACATAGCACTCATAACCAATTATCAAAGATTAAACAGCAAACAGACAACATTGTACAATTTAGCAATATAAGTAGTATGTATAAAATAAATGATAATAAATATCTAAGTATATGTATATATACATATAGAGTTAATTATGATAATACTCTTTCACACAGACGTGAAAAAGTTATGGGACAAACATAATCTTTCATCAATAGAAAACATAATCATACTGATATACGGATATTCGATATTTAGCATAAAAAAACGAAATGTAAAAACATATTGCTTTCATAAAAATTTCATAGAACATCTATTGCCAATTAAAAGAAATGGAAAAATATATCAAGATAAATCAGTTAATTTTAAAAAAAATTATTACAAGAAGAATAAGGGAACAGGAAAGAATCCACAAAAGTTCGTAAAATCCTTGTGGAGTTCATAGCGACGATTAGAGGTGGTCTGTTGGATTTAAAGGTTATTATTTACTCAAAGTAGTTTTGTTATGTTTATTTTTTTTTTGGAATAACGAAATTAAAAATATTTCTATTTTTTATTATATTTTAATATTTCTGAATTAATTAAAAATAAAAATAATAATTATTATAAAAATTAATTAATAATCTACATATACGTTTTAAAGTATTTTTTTTAAAAAAGTCTTGCTAGTCCCATAATTTTTTCACGCCTGTGAATTAGCAATTTATATGTAAATACAACTGCATAATGTTAAAATTAAAACGTATTTATTTAGTATGTATACATACAAATACTTGGTATAAATATATAAAAATTTAAACAAAGTGCTTAACATACATACAAACTTGCATATAAAATACATATATATAAATATAACGATCAAGTATATATTGCATGTTGTATTCAAAAAAGCCAAAGCATGCATATAAATTATATATGGCATTTGTAATACAATACATGCTAATGGATTTATGCAATGTATTATGTATTATATACTTTAATCACATATAAAATAAATACTATTTATTTTATATGTGCTTTAATGTTGCTGGTCTGGTTGCTGTGTAGTCTTACATACATATAAACAAATAGCAAGTATAATATGAAAAAGTTTTGTGTTTGGTATATAATTTTCTCTATTCTCTTTACACTATATTCTATATATTTATATTGTATATATATTATATTGCATGCAAAACCTATAAATAAAGCAAAATGACAACTGATAAAATATCAGCTGTTGTAAACAAATTTATTCATTTTCTCATTTTTCCTATACAACTCCATGTAAAGGGAGAAAAGCTTTATACTGAAAAAGTTTGGGCTTGGCAAAAAGAAATCCCGTTATTTTTATATGGAGTTGGGTGCTTGGCATAAAGAAATGCTATTTTTTTTATATTGAGTTTTACGCTGGCATCACTACCGACACCTACAATTATTGAAAAATTTTTTGGTCCGAATGTTCCTATGAATCAGTTTCTCTCCTACTTTTATATACTTTTTGGATGTATAAGACTTGTCATTTTTTCTTTATCTTCTTCTTTTTTTCGGATTTTATGTATAATAAAGTTAATTCCTTTTATTAAATCTTTGTACAAATTAAGTCGAATTTTGTCATGTTATACCAAAGACCAATATAATATACCACGATATAGTTTATATCGGTCTTTGGTTACATCAAACGTTGTTTATTCATTTTATATGATTTATGTATGTACGTCAAAGATAATATAGTTCTTCGTCTCAATAGATTTTCTTTTTAGTGTAAGTGGTAATTTTTCCAAAAACGACACACTCACATAAATGATAAAGATCGAAAAAGCTTCATCAAAATCAAAAAAGTTTTTCAAAATTTTTCGAATTGCTTTTAGTTATGTACCCTGTACACAATTATAATGATTTCAATAAATGTGTCTGACAGTCTGTGATATAATGGAATTGTTTTTGTAAATCGAGTTATCAAAACTAATTGTGTAGACGGACCATAGTGTTTCGAATATGTTCTCATTTATTATAAATATTTGCTCTCACAAATGAAATGAACACCTGTCAATGTTTTGCAGCACTAAACAATACACAATGCTATTTAACATGTACATTTAATTCATATGATATTCCACACATATAAGTGTTATTTATATGTAAATGTATATTTTGAGTATTGAAAATAGAATAAATGAATATCATTGGCTGGAACATATAAATATAAATTTGAACATTTTTGAGAGATTTTGATCATATATATTTATTTTCCATGTATGGTTTATGCTCGTGCATAAGCATATGTAAGGATCCATATTGAATTGAAGACGATCTCGTACACATACATACATAAAGCATATAACATGAATAAACAAGTTTGATATAACCAAAGACCGATATATAAAATATATTATATCATGGTATATTATATTGGTCTTTGGTATAACATTAAATGCGATGTAAAAACTAATTCTATATACATACATAATAGACATGACATACTAGAAATTAATAACAACATGCTGCTTGCTTATGCAGAATAGATAATAGTAAATACTATATGCAATGAATGTGCTGTTTATGCGATATACATGATTGTATGTATACATCGTATATATCATATTTTGTACACATACATACAAGTGTAATTATAAAAATAGATTGTTCATAATGATATATATCAGGATCTATAATGTATATAGTATGGTATCAATGACCTTTCTTAACATACGAGGGTCACACTGAAAGTTTTGCGCGGCACGGTAACATCTTACTATCAGCCGCCATTGTTGTTTTTATTTTGTAATTTGAAGTTTGAGTAATCAGCTGTGTTTTTTGGAAAGTATTATCTTCAAGCATTAATTTGTAGTGGCTTTATAAAATTTCATAGTTTGTTAAAAAAATGGATTTAAACAGAAGAGACATTCGTGTGATGATTTATTATGATTTCAAATCATCTTTAACACCAGATCAATGCAAAGAACGACTTCAAAATGCAATTGGTGATCAAGCTCCACATATCAGCACTATTCGCCGTTGGTATGCTGAATTCAATCGCGGTCGGTTTTCTTTGGGCGATGAGCCTCGTGAAGGTCGTCCTTCAACAGCAGTGACTGAAGAAAATGTCAATTCTGTCCGAAGAATGATCGAAGAAAATAATAGAGTGACCTACGAAGAAATTCGAGCTTCTTTAAGCATTGGCATGAGCCAAGTTCAAACGATTTTACATGATCGCTTGTTTGTGAAAAAAATTTGTTGTCGGTGGATACCACACCGTTTAACTCAGGAGCAAAAGGACATTCGTGTTAGTTGGTGTAGAAAAATGATTTCAAAATTTAGAGGTGGTGCTTCAAATTCAGTGTATGACATTGTCACAGGGGATGAAACCTGGATATATTCATATGAACCTGAAAGTAAAGCTCAGTCGGCGCAATGGGTCTTTCCAGATGAGCCAAATCCGACAAAAGTGAAAAGGGGCCGAAGTGTTGGTAAAAAAATGATTGCCTCATTTTTTAAACGTTCAGGTCATATAATAACAGTACCACTGGAAGATCGTCGCACAGTAAATGCAGAATGGTATACAACAGTTTGTTTGCCTGCAGTCATAAACAAAATCCGAGAAAGCCGTCCAAGAAGTCGAATCATTCTGCATCATGATAATGCGCCCGCGCATACCTCAGAAGACACTGAGAAGTTTTTAAGAGCATCAGGTGTTGACAAAATGACCCATCCGCCCTACAGTCCCGACCTAGCGCCCTGCGATTTCTTCCTGTTCCCGAAAATTAAAAACAGACTGCGAGGAAGGAGCTTTACCACACCAGAGGACGCTGTTGAAGAGTTTAAAAACTACATTTCAGAGATACGTCTCGAGCACTGGATTGACTGCTTCAACGACTGGTTCAATCGAATGCAAAAGTGTATAGATAATAAAGGAGAATATTTTGAAAAACAGTAAAAGGTGTTTTGTTAAAAAAATTGTTTTAGTTTTTTGAGGCGCAAAACTTTCAGTGTGACCTACGTATTTCTTTATGAAAATATTTGTGTGTAATGTTAAATATGAACCTTTTTGTTATTCATAGATATATGAATACATTATTTGGTAATTACATATACACTTTCGCAATCAGCTGGTTTTTTACTCATAAAAAATTGAAAAGTCAATCTTTTTGCTTTTTTTTCAACTTTGGTTTGATTTCGGATTTATGAATAGAATATAATAGTGGTTGTTTGATGCGGGGAGTGGTGTGGGGGGTGGTGGGTGGTGATTACTCATGAGTAATTTTTCATTAGTAAGATTGAAAAATTTTATAGAATGAAAAATAAAATATAAATGAAAAAAAGAGAATTTTGGCAGGTGGGTGCGGGGATGCTAAAAGAGTATGAAAAGTGCTGTATAATTAGCGTCATTCGTTAACACTGATCAACATTTTAGAACTGAATTAAACTGATTTTTTCATATGCTCTTTTAACTATCTACCCACACTCTCCTACCCATCAAACTGTAACTATTATACTTTTTTCATAAATCCGAAGTTAAATGAACATTTTGAGACTAGAATCATGAAGATTCATATATTTTTCGATTTTTAATGTTTAAAAAAAACTAGCTGACAGCGAAAGTTTATAATTACCGAATATTTATCAATTACACTGCACTCTGATGGTTTTCCACTAAAAAGAATTAAATAACAATTTTGATAGGTAACAGGCCTCAAGCAAATATCCTTTTCTTAGATATTTTTATACATAATTTGCATATTAATATTATACTTTATAAATCATATATAGTAATATATTTAATTTTAAAATTTTTAAATTTGAAAACTGTCTTCCAACTACAGTTAAACTAAAACTGGATGTAGAGTATTGTTCACAACTACTTTTACACGGCATTTAATTTCTAATCAATTAATAATTGGAAATACATCCTCGAAACATTATAAATCCATAAATTTGTTTAGTGTATACATATATAATTATAATAATAAATAATTAAATATAATATCAACTATTAAAATATTAAAATATTGTATAATTTCAACTGTATTAAAAGACGATTGATAATTCATCGCTTTTTTGTCCGAATTCATTAGGTTCATTTAAGTCCCAAACAAAGTTACATATATTTTATAGAAAAAAACAGAATTAAAAATACATGCAATTTTAAAACTTTTGTTCAAAAAAAATGCTGTATAAAAATATTTATGACTATAATAATGCTAATACTAAATGTCAGAGGCTATTCAAATTTCTGCTAATATATTCTAAAGTATAGGCAGGTCAGATTAACTTCCTATTTTTTGCCAACTCCATGACCGCACCATACAGAACTGACCAGTTCTTGCACTTTTTAAATGAATGGTTTAAGTTTTAAAATTTGGTTTGAGAATGATATTAAATAGTTGAGCTATCAATTTAATAGAAATGTTAAAATACAAAGGTAAATTTTGAATTCAAAAATCAAATAAGCAATTATAATTTACTATACGTAAACCTATTCCACGTTATTTTCAAACATAATTTTTTGAATCACTACTGAAGATATTTTGATAATACGGATCTCCAAAATATTTCTAGGACTAGAATTATAGGCCCATTCTACTTAATAATTTTTTTTCAAACAAACATAAATGAAAAAAATTTGGTTGCATTCAATCATAAAAATACATAAATCTACAAATAATTTATTTTCGACTTCATGACATGTTGTTTATTGTTAAGACTTGTGAACAAAAATATAATATTTTTCAAGCTACAAATAATTATCAATTTTCATTGAATCTAATTAAATGTTCACCAGCGCTCGTATTTAGAATTTTTTGAGTATATACTTTATACCACACACAAAAAACATCAACGAAATAAAATTTAAAAATTTTGAAATAAATATTTTTAAGCTTTCTGTTTTTAAAAAATATTGTATATAATTTAAAATTCATTATCCTCAAGATTTAGAAAAATATACATATTTGTAAATTATGTTCTATATTAATTTGAAAATATCAATTTTTATCTACATAGTTAGAAAAAAAATTGACTCAGTCTATAAAAAAATTTGGTAATTCACAAAACACCTGATTTTTCAATTTCTATATTATGATCATAAATCAGAATAATACTTTATTTTTTCAGAAGTCCTGAGGCCCAAACATTAAAAAAGACATTCTTTGAAAATTTCAAGAAGAAATTCAATTCACGGGATATGATAATATATAATCGTATCTTGCATTCATAAGTCAATGAACTCAAAAACATAACAAAATAAAACCATAATATATCCATATGTATACATATATTATGTATAATCAAAGATACTATATACTATCACAGATAAGTGTATCTGATCTGTGATACTATGTAAAAACATATTTATATGTATTTATATAGTATCACTGGTATAATGCTACAGCAGTTATAATGTATGCATACGTAAAAACCTCTCAAGTCAATGAACTCAAAAAAAAAAAAAAAAAACCATAATATGTATATGTGGTATACCATGTATACTCGTATATAGCATATATATATTATGTATAATCAAAGATACTATATACTATCACAGATAAGTGTATCTGATCTGTGATACTATGTAAAAACATATTTATATGTATCTATATAAATAAAATACATATCTCTGTTATAATACTACAGTAATTATAATGCATGCAAACGTAAAAACCTCTGTTGCCAAATATTCTACAATGCTACATCAGAAAATAATGTAAACCAATACAAGTAATACATATAATCAAAGACCATATAAATGTATAGAGTACAGGTACAGTACAAATGCTACAGTAATTATAATGTGTGAAAAACTTCATGTACGTATTCGAGATCGTCTTCAATTCAATCAAAGATAATACAGTCCTACTAGATGAACCATTTCATTTTTTTTATTTAAATGTTTGTATGTTTGCCAAAAATAAAGATCGAAAAAGTTTTTCGAAACAATATCGAAAAAGAGCGAAAGTTTATAAGTCAGGAGGGATGTAAATATGAGAGAAACATAATAATATTTATATAGAAGAATTAGTTTGTGAGTTGCATGACTGGTTTATTAAATTTTATATGGTTTTGAGTGGTACCATCACTTATTTGATATGATATTATACTTGAATAAGTAAAAATAAATGGATATTTTGTACGCAAATGCTTTAGAATACAACAATTGACAATAGGGCTGGTTTCCAATTTTTTTTTTATTGTATTGAAATGATCGTCGTATTTAATACTCGTATATGAATGACTAGTGAAAGGAGGTATTTCATATTTCATGTATTTTTATATATGTATATATGTGTTGTTTTGTTAATATGCCTTGTCGCGTGCTATATGCTCTGATATAAATTACTACTACTACTTCTAATTGAAATACATATATACAATTGTAGTTATATCAAAACTTTGGTTATATGTATTACTTGTATAGATCTACATTATTTTCTGATGTAGGATTGTAGAATATTTAGCAACAGAGGTTTTTACATATACATACATTATAATTACTGTAGCATTTGTACTGTACCTGTACTCTATACATTTATATGGTCTTTGATTATATGCAAAGATACTATAAAATTTCATACTATGAAATTTTATAGTATCTTTGTTATATGTATTACTTGTATTGGTTTACATTATTTTCTGATGTAGCATTGTAGAATATTTGGCAACAGAGGTTTTTACGTATGCATACATTATAATTACTGTAGCATTATACCAGAGATACTATATAAATACTTATAAATATGTTTTTACATAGTATCACAGATCAGATACACTTATCTGTGATAGTATATAGTATCTTTGATTATACATAATATATATATGCTATATACGAGTATACATGGTATACCACATATACATATTATGGTTTTTTTTTATTTTTTTTGAGTTCATTGACTTATGAATGTAAGATACGATTATATATTATCATATCCCGTGAATTGAATTTCTTCTTGAAATTTTTAAAGAATGTCTTTTTTAATGTTTGGGCCTTAGGACTTCTGAATACATAAAGTATTATTCTGATTTATGATCATAATATAGAAATTTAAAAATCAGGTGTTTTGTGAATTACCAAATTTTTTTATAGACTGAGTCAATTTTTTTTCTAACTAGATAAAAATTGATATTTTCAAATTAATATGGAACATAATTTACAAATATGTATATTTTTCTAAATCTTGAGGATATAATGAATTTTAAATTATTTACAATATTTTTTAAAAACAGAAAGCTTAAAAATATTTATTTCAAAATTTTTAAATTTTATTTCGTTGATGTTTTTTCTGTGTGGTATAAAGTATAAACTCAAAAAATTCTAAATACTAGCGCTGATGAACATTTAATTAGATTCAATGAAAATTGATAATCATTTGTAGATTGAAAAATATTATATTTTTGTGCACAAATCATAACAATAAACAAGATGTCATGAAGTCGAAAATAAATTATTTGTAAATTTATGTATTTTTATGATTGAATGCAATCAAATTTTTTTCATTTATGTTTGCTTAAAAATAAATTATTAAATAGAATGTGCATATAATTCTAGTCCTAGAAATATTTCGGAGATCCGTATTATCAAATATCTTCAGTAGTGATTCAAAAAATTATGTTTCAAAATAACGTGGAATAGGTTTACGTATAGTAAATATAATTGCTTATTTGAATTCAAAATTTACCTTTGTATTTAAACATTTCTAATTAATTGATAGCTCATAAACTATATAATATTATTATTAAATCAAATTGCCAACAATAAAAAATAAAATTGTAAAATTTCTAATATTTTTCTACCTAATAACTTTGAATGGAAATTTTTAACTAGATTCATTCATTTAAAAAGCGCGAGAACGGTCAGTTTTGCATAGTGCGGTAGCGGTTTTGGAAAAAAAGAGGAAGATAATCTGACCTGCCTCTACTTTAGGATATATTATCAGAAATTTGAATAGCCTCTGACATTTAGTATTAGTCATAAATATTTTTATACAGCATTTTTTTTTAAGCAAAAGTTTTTAAAATTGCATGTTTTTTTAATTTTTAATTCTGTTCTTTTCTATAAAATATATGTAACTTTGTTTTGAACTTAAATAAACCTAATGAATTCGGACAAAAAAGCGATGAATTATCAATTGTTTCACAATATTTTAATACAGTTGAAATTATATTTAATTATTTATTATTATAATTATATATGTACACTAAACTAATTTATGGATTTATAATGTTTTGTGGATGCATTTCTCATTACTTATTGATTAGAAATTAAATGCTGTGTAAAAGTAGTTGTGACCAATACTGTACATCCAGTTTTAGTTTAACCATAGTTGGAAGACAGTTTTCAAATTTAAAAATTTTAAAATCAAATATATTACTATATGTATATGATTTATAAAGTATAATATTAATATGCAATATATGTATAAAAATATCTAAGAAAGTCATAGCAAAGTAGAAGAAAAATTTTGATCACGATCAAAGTGGATTTTGCATTTACGCAACCTGAATAATAGTGGTAACGTAGTAAATGAATGATATATTCTTCAAATATAGATATTGTGGTATCTTAAAAGCATATTTGCTTGAGGCCTGTTAACTATCAAAATTGCTACTTAATTTTTTTTATCGGAAAACCATCGCAGTGCAGTGTTATTGATAAATAGCTATTCAGTGATTATAAACTTTAGCGGTCAGCTAGTTTTTTTAAACATTCAAAACCGATAAATATATGAATCTTCATGATTCTAGTCCCAAAATGTAACATTTAACTTCGGATTTATGAAAAAAATAGGGGCTTATTGCGAGAGTCAATTCTCGATAGACTCAAAGTCGAATTGACTTAAAGTCGAGTATCGATATTGCGAATGTCTATTGTAATAGAAATATGTCAATATGATTGACTTGTCGAATCTATCACAATTATTTAAGTGACTTTCATAGAAGTGCATTAATTGTTTCTGTTTATCAGGATGGAAAACGAATATATTAGGTAATTAATAGTAAAAGTGAATTATGTACATTCTGAATTAAATTATTATATTTTTGTTATACTATTTTTCATAAATTGTGCTTTAGAAAAAAGATTTTCAGCAATAAACAACAATTGGAGAGGTTAGTTTCTCTTATGGAACAAAATCCTTTGATTGGAAAAGGAATAGGTAAAAAAGTGAGGCTGATGAGAGTTGGAAGAAATTCACTTGTGAACTGAATAGTCTGGGGCCACCTGTAAAAACAAGCGACAAGTGGACAAAAGTAATACATTTTTTTTCTGAACAATCCAAGTTTTTATCTATTATTTATTTTAGGTTTGGATAGATCTTAAAGCTAAACTAAAAAAAAAATTAATTAAAAATAAAAAAGAAATACAAAGTACCGGAGGTGGACCCAATAATTTACATGTTTTGACTCCTTTGGAGGAAAAAGTTTGTGAATTTCTAAGTTTAGAAACATGTATAAATCCTCCTGGACGGGAATACAGGATTGAAACAAATAAAAGTATAGAAACGGAGAACACTGCGTATGATAACCATCACTCAACAATAATTCTCAGCGATAACGTCGTCCGTGAAAAGACACCAACACCATCCTTCCGTAAAAACAATTCACACACCACAAAAATTAGGAACATTACAGATGAGAGACTAAAGATATTAAAAAACCGCACAGAGCAATTAAAACAAATTGGCGACAATATATCTGAAATCAAAGAAAATATCAAAGGTACTTATGAATATACCAAAAGAAATTGTTATTTAAAAAAAGATAAAAATAAAGAACTAATTAATTTAAAAAAAGAAAATTTGAAAATATATAACCAAGAGGTCGAACAAAAACAAAAAGACAGAGCATTAAAACTAAAATTAAAAATGGAATTAATCGAACTTAAAAAAAAAGAGATTTCACTGCAAATAAATTAAGCAATTTAATTTTATTAAATTTTATTTTGTGCCTTATTATATGAAATAAAAAACGTTTGTTTTTAAAATTTTCTTTTATTTGATGAAAAACTTAAAATATTGCATTTAATAGCTCATTTCGAACATTTTCACCTGCATTAGTATTCGGAGCATTTTCACTTTCTAATGGTTCGTTGGTCAGCTCTTCGTTTTCAGTAAATTCTTCCAATTCAATCCCATGATGCAAACAAATATTATGAAGAGCTGCACAAACATTTATTATCATCGTGGCCTTCTATGGTTCATAATGTAGCTCACTTGCTCCCAGTAGACATCTAAAACGATTTTTTAAAAGTGCAATCGTTTGCTCTACTATTATCCGTGCTTGTGCGTGTCTGTGATTGAAATATGCCTCTGGGGAATTTTCCTCTTCTTCTTCCTCTCTGGTATATGAGAATTTAATCCATTTAGGGCAGATATGATTTTCCATACCATTTAACATTTCACTTAATACGAGAGACACAGTAGATTGACCAAGTCCAAGATTATAATCGTTCCCTACACTCATTTGATAGCTTCCTTGGGAAAGAAATCGTAACAAACATGCCAGTTTTATAATATTTGGTATTGAAGAAAATCTTTCCGTTCGTCTTAGGTGTGGTTCTATATCATCCAATAATTTTAAAAATACTTCTTTTGTCAACCTAAAGTTGTTTTTGAACCTATAAAGTTTAAAACTACATTATTATTATCTTAATTTACTATTACATGATACTGACATAATTTCATCCACATCCAAAGGATCCGATATCATCCTTAAACTCCGTCTTCTACGAAGCGTTGAAATAATCCTATTTCGACGAACCTCATCTATTTCGTCCTCAAAAACATCGAACCAAATAAAACTCATTTTATTATTACTTTTTTTGCTAAATTTTTATTTATTAAACTTTAAATTTTATTAGACATATATATTTTTTCACAAATCAAAACCAAGTAGAAAATTTGACAGCTATATTACATACAAAATTCTGTTCACATATGGCAATGCTAATTCGAACAGTCTATTGCTTTACACAATACCACGACTATGCTCAATAGACTTAAAAAACGTAGAGTCTATTTGAATAGAATAGACTCTCGCAATAAGCCCCATATAGTAGTTACAGTTTCATGCGTAGGATAGTGTGGTAGATGGTTGAAAGAGCATATGAAAAAATCAGTTTAATTCAGTTCAAAAATGTTGATCAGTGTTAACGAATGACGCTAATTATACAACACTTTTTATATTCTTTTACCACCCACACACCCACCTGCCAATATTCTCGTTTTTTCATTTATATTTTATTTTTCATTCTATAAAATTCTTCAATCTTACTAATGAAAAATTACTCATGAGTACTCACCACCCACCACCCACCATACCACTCCCCCGCATCAAACAACCACTATTATATTCTATTCATAAATCCGAAATCAAACCGAAGTTGAAAAAAAATTGCAAAAAGGTTGACTTTTCAATTTTTTATGAGTAAAAAACCAGCTGATAGCGGAAGTGTATATGTAATTACCAAATATGTATTCATATATCTATGTATGTATAATATAATATAAAATGAATTGATACCACTTTTAAAGAAAATACTTTAAATAATCCCTTTATAATGAATTACAAAGAGGTTCATATTTAACATTACACACAAGTATTTTCATAAAGAAATATATTAAGATAGGTCATGGATACTATATACTCGTACATTATAGATCCTGATATATATCATTGAACAATCTATTTTTATAATTACACTTGTATGTATGTGTACAAAATACCATATTTACCATGTATACATACAATCATGTATATCACATATGTACATAGTACATTCATTCCATATAGTATTTACTATTTATCTATTATGCATAAGCAAGCAGCATGTTGTTATTCATGTCTACAATTTATTATATAAACCGGCCGGCTACTCTAATTTTTAAAAATTGTATTAGAATGAATTTTTACATCGCATTTAATGTTATACCAAAGACCAATATAATATATAGTTTGTTAAAAATTAAAAGCGAATGGTATAATTGCGCAGTGAGTAATTTTGGTCGAATTTGCATTAGTATTGGTTACACTGAAAAAAATTCGTTATTTCATCTTGTATTTTTTATACAATAAAAATGTTTAATATGTATGATTTAAATTATAATTTGTTATTAAGAATTATTTTAATAAAAAATATGTTATTTCTATAACATTTGTAATTTTATTGTTTTTCTTCTCCAGACATTTAAAGATTTATTTTTCTTAAGCTAACAAATTCACTTTGTTATCTAGTTTTATATATAAGCATACATACGTCTGCGAATATAGACGGTAGAGCTGTAAAATAACATTTTTTACAGGACATAATATATCATAATAAAGGATTATTTTTATAGAAATTGAAATCCTTACTATTTACTAAAAACGCAAAATTAAATAAATGTAATAAAATGGGCGTAATATGTACACTTTATTATATTGCCGAATACAACAAAAAATAGTCATTATACAGGCCAACAGGTAGATAAAACCAAATTAAAAAAAAAACTAAAGAGAAATATGCGGTTAAGTAGGTACAAAAATAAGCCTTTATATTTAAAAATATTTTTTAAATAAATAATTCATATTCTGTTCTAATTAAGAATAGGTGTGAAACAGAGGTTAGAAATAATTGTGTTTTTAATAAAATATTTTAAAACAAATTGAAATTCTAGTTTTCTTAATTTTAGCATGTTTTCAATTTCACCATCGGTTAAACAAACACTTCCTGAAATTTTCTAATAGTGTAGCATTTTACTCATCATTTTCGTTGCTTTCTATTGATTAACGCTACGACCATTTTCAAACAATTGGTAGAATCGTCTAAATTATTATACATATCGTCTAAAAAAGCATTTTTAATGTGAGTGTTCTATTTTTAATTTCTCAGTCAGTCATCAACCACGGTGAATGGCGGTTGAGGTAGATAAAAAATGTAATGCGCGGGGGGATATGCGTCTTTTCATTATTTTTTTTTTCTTTTTGTTTTGAGAATAAAATGAGAGGAATACACAAATACAATGTTACATTTTGTGTAAACATATTATTTTATTCTCAACATGCGCAGTCCATTCGCTTTTAATTTTTAACAAACTATACATATCCTTATACACGAGCATAAACCATACATGGGAAATAAATATATATGATCAAAATCTCTCAAAAATGTTCAAATTCATATTTATGCTCCAGCCAATGATATTAATTTATTCTATTTTCAATACTCAAAATATACATTTACATATAAATAACACTTATATGTGTAGAATATCATATGAATTAATGGTGCGATTCTGCATAAGAGATCTCCTATTCCTCTTATTTCTCTAAAGTTTTGGTGAAATATATTTTTTAAGATGAATCGGTATTCTGGATAAGAGATTCACCTCATAAAATGACATAAGATTCACCATAGGTTTTAAACCCACCTTATTCAATTTACTACTTGTCATATACAAAGATAATGTAGTTACACTGTATTATCATCTTTGTTATTAGTAATTATTACAATTTTTATTTTTATATTACAATTTTTATTATTATTTTATTATTATTACTATTATTATTAATATTATTATTATTATTATTATTATTATTATTATTATTATTATTATTATTATTTATAATTATTATAATAACAATTATTATTATTATTTTATTATTATTGTTATTATTATTATTATTATTATTATTATTTTATTATTATTATTATTATTATTATTATTATTATTATTATTATTATTATTATTTATAATTATAATAATTATTATTATTAATACAATTCTATTATTATTATTATCAAACTACTTACAATATGCACGACACGAATACAATATTTGAATATCAACAATATAAATAAAATAAATAAGAGATATAAGACGTCCTCGCATCGATGACCTCTAAAGTTTAGAGATTTTTGTCCGTTAAAAAAGAATTTTTCGGTTATAAACGTTCAAAAGTAGAATGTCAAAATTCATTAAAAAATTCACCACTGAAGTTAAGAGATCAGCTGATCACATCTATTATCTAATTTAATTTAACTCCTAAAAGTATGTATTTGTAATGTAATTTGCACTAAAAACGATAAGAGGAATAAGAGAAATAAGAGATCTCTTATGCAGAATCGCACCGGTAATTTGCACTAAAAACGATAAGAGGAATAAGAGAAATAAGAGATCTCTTATGCAGAATCGCACCGTAAATGTACATTTTAAATAGCATTGTGTATTGTTTAGTACTGCAAAACATTGACAGGTGTTCATTTCATTTAGTGAGAGCAAATATTTAAAATAAATGAGAACGAACTCGAAACACTTGTTCGTCTACACAATTAGTTTTGATAACTCGATTTACAAAAACAATTCCATTATATTACACAGTGTCAGACACTTTTATTGAAATGATTATAATTGTGTACAGGGCACATAACTCAAAGCAAAAACGATAGAATATATAAGACGTTCCAAGCTGATTATAATCGAAAAAATAGCTTTAAGATCATATCCCAACATTGGTGGCTATAGCTTTTTTGCTGATGTTAATGTGATATTAATATCTCAATCCACTGTAATATAGGATAGAATTTATGTAATGTTCAACATGAAATTGTTTTTATCAGCAGAACAAGGCAATACATGGCAATACAACACGATAGAGTGGCGAGCTTTATATTGATACATTGTTGTGTAGTTGTATGTATATTTTCCTTTAACATTACTAACTTTATGTACCCGACATGAGTGGCTATAGTGGTCTTTTGTTGTTTATATTCTATTTATTTACTATTATATGTATGTATGAAATGGACTGTATGCCACGTCAGGCTATAGTGATTTGATTCTTATATAGATCATGGTTGTGCGGTTGTGTGTATATTTTTTTTACACATCATTCATACATTGGGTTTATTGGTACCGAAGATTGGTGTAGTTTTAATTGTTATGTGTATATATATGTATATATGTATATATGTATATACAAGTTAACAAATAAGTTAACGACTTTTACATTATGATTACTAATTATAAATTTTTATTGACTTTTTCATCTAATCAGCAATTTTATGCACGCGCAAATTAAAGTTCACGCGCATCCGGTAAATTTGGGTTTTTATGTAAAAAATTAAATGTATTAATCGATATTTTAACTTTCTTTAATCATTTATTATTTCTTGATGACTAATCAATTTAAGGTATAATTCTAAATTGCATAGTAGAAATAAATAGCTCTAAGAATGAATTGTAAGTTTTCAGTTGTATTTTAGAACTCGATGAATAAAGTGGTAATTTAAAATTTAAAAAATTCTTTTTTTTAAAGAATATTAAACAAATATTCTTAACTGGCGCCCGAACAAAAAGTCGTGAGTTAAAAATTAACCAAGTGCAATTCGTTCGGTGAAATTTTAAAATATTCGCGAAGTGTTAGAATATCACAACTATACCCGTGAGAACATAGTTGTTCTTCGTGAATATTTATCTGTTCAACAGCTATACCCATGAGAACATAGTTGTTGTATAAAACTATAACCATAAGAACATAGTTGTTTTAACCAGTGCTATTCACCATAAGAACAGTAGCAGAAGTTTTCATCGGACAAAATCTAGTAAGAGGTTGTGACGCAGCACGTACCACTAGTAGGACATCGGCAACTATAAACGCCTTTAAACCAAACGGGAGAAATACGACTCGTCCGCATCAACTAGAGAGGCACACACGACAACACTATCAAAATAAAAGCCACACCATCAGTTCGGAGTAAAATTAAAAAAGGAAATGCAGTTTCATCTCATCTTCCTCATTATCTTTATGTAAGTACATATTTGATAAAAAACAAAATTAAGTGAAATATATTAAATAGTAATTGTAAAAAGTATAATTGAATATTAGTGTATTCTGAAAAAAAAAAAAAAAAAAAAAGGAAAATATAAATTATAAGAAAAAAAAATTTTTTTTACAAAAAGCTACATGTAAAAGAAATGTTTACTAAGTTAAAATAAAATAAAAGAAGAAATCAATTGAAAATAAATTTATTTAATCCATTAAAAGTATTATTATATGTGGAAATTATTTAATTTCAAATAAAAAAATTCTTTTCTAATTAAACGAAAAATAGAAAAAAGAAAATTACAGAATTTTTAATAAAACGAAATTTACAAAAAATAGACAAAAGAAAATTTTTTTTGAAAAAGATTAACATAGGAAATTTTGAAAATTTTTTTCACAAAATAGACATATAGGAAAATTTTAAGTAAAGTTTTATAATTTTAATTGATAATTTTATAATTTTAAATTTATAAATAAAATTGTAAAGAATCTTTTGTGAATAAATAAAAATTCTTTTCCCTTTGAACCTTTTCCTAATTTTTATAGATCTGTATTGTAAGTTTTTCTATTTAAAAAATATAAATAAATTAAATAAATCTTTTGTTGTAAAAAAAAAAAACATTTACATCTGAATAAATATATAAAAAAATATTTTATTTTATAAATTAACAATAATCCAAAATTTTTTATTGATCAATTGTATACAAAAATTTGTAAAGTCATCAAGAAATCATAAGTGAAATTCGCGATTTTATATAAATTTTTAATTACTCCTATCGATTCTAACAACTACTCCTACCTATAAAATGACACCTATCGAACAAATACAAGACGCAATCAAGCAATTAACTGGAGCAGTTAATGCTCAAATTGAATTAACAAAAACCTTAGAATTAAGACTTCAAAAATTAGAACAACAATTCACACCAGTAAATTCAACGATTCAAAACAACTTGGCGATTCCTAAAAGCGAACAAGACCTTCTAGATATCAGTAAATTACCTGATAGTGTCAAAGAATTACAGCCATTCGAAGGAAATCCCATACAATATGTTTCTTGGATACATAACGTCGAAAGTATTCTGAAAGATTATGAGATTGTGCAAAATAAACCAATTTATCGTGCGATCCTGAAAAGCATACGGCAGAAAATTCGTGGAAATGCAGACTCTGCCTTGATCTCATACAACATCTTTGATAACGACTGGACAGCTATCAAAAAATGTTTATCACTGCATTACGCAGATAAAAGAGACCTGCGTACTTTAGAATACCAGTTAAGCAACTTATCACAACGGAATATGAGTCTGGATGAATTTTATGCAAATGTAAACCATCAGTTTTCGCTAATCGTAAACAAAATCAAGACAGAAGATTATACCCAGGATACGACCAACGTGTTAATAGAAACGTACAGAAACAAGGCACTTGATGTATTCATTAGAGGAGTAAATGGTGATATTTCTAAAATGTTAATGATTCAACGACCACAAACGCTACCTGAAGCGTACTCATTCTGTCTGGAAATTCAGAACTTAAATTATAGAAACGTATCATTGCATAAAGGCAATTTTAACAATAAGGTCACTGCACCAATCAATCAAATATCGGTGAATAACAGAAATCAATATAGAGGACAGAAGATTGTACTACCCCCTCACCAAAAAAATCTTATGTATAACACTCAACATCTTTCAAACTCCAGACCTCCACCAAGACCATTACAACCAAAACCTCCAACTCCTATGGAAATTGATCAATCTACACAGTCGAAGCAAGTGAACTACATGAATAGACCTTCATATAAGGATACCACCGGTATAAAACGTGAAAATGACTCGGAAGGCCATGCAAAAAAATCACAAAGATTATACCATATGGAGCAGCAACACGATTGTCAAGAATATGAAGAGTACATTCAACAATGGGATGATTTCGAGGAACAACAGAACGCAGATGAAGAAAACTCAGAAGTAAATTTTATGACGGATGCCTATCTAGCGTACCATACTTAGAATACGCTACAAAAGAAGGAAAAATATTGAAATTTTTGATAGACACCGGAGCAAACAAAAACTTTATTAAACCAACTTTAGCTACTCATGCAAAATCTACAAATAAACCATTCACAATAAAGTCTGCTGGAGGAGACATCATAATAAATAAAAAAATTACTGGCGAATTCTTCAAAAGTATAGGAATAAACATACCATTTGATTTCTTTGTTTTACGAGGATTAAAATCTTTTGATGGTATACTGGGAGATGATAGTTTAAAACAATTAGGTGCTATAATAGACAGGAAAAATAATTTTCTGTTAATCACAGGAAATATCAAAATTCCATTGAAAGAAAAAGCGTCCGTACAGGTTAATAACATCGAGGTCAGAGATAACCATCTAAGTGAGAAATCAAGAAAGATTCTTCACTCACTCATAACAAAATTCAAGGAATTATTCGGAACATTGAAAGATGAAGAAATTGAACCACTGAATGACAATATCATCTTCTTGACCAACTTCAACGGTGAGATTGAATATAACGGCTCAAATAAACGTCTTAAAGGAAGCTTTCTGATCCAATACTCTAACGAATCAATTAAAATTAATGATAAAGAATTTACGAGTAAAGAAATCAAAAAAGCTGAAATTCAACCACCTATCTTGCAATCCGAGGTATTAGAAAAAAACTTCAAATTGAATCTTGGATATTTACATAATTTGCACTTAAACAATTTTAAAAAGCTGGAAACATTATTTGACGAACATAAAATACTGAACGGTACAAATATAGGCACGATTTTATTGATCATATTTATAGTAGCAACATTTTTGATATGGAAGATGCGGAAAAATCAGCAAAACCTCATCGTTCTGCCAAAAATAAATGAACAAAACAATGTCACATCAACACGACTACAACCCTTAAATTTAAACGTCTAATCCTCGGGACGAGGATATTTAAAGGGGGAGGAGTTAACAAATAAGTTAACGACTTTTACATTATGATTACTAATTATAAATTTTTATTGACTTTTTCATCTAATCAGCAATTTTATGCACGCGCAAATTAAAGTTCACGCGCATCCGGTAAATTTGGGTTTTTATGTAAAAAATTAAATGTATTAATCGATATTTTAACTTTCTTTAATCATTTATTATTTCTTGATGACTAATCAATTTAAGGTATAATTCTAAATTGCATAGTAGAAATAAATAGCTCTAAGAATGAATTGTAAGTTTTCAGTTGTATTTTAGAACTCGATGAATAAAGTGGTAATTTAAAATTTAAAAAATTCTTTTTTTTAAAGAATATTAAACAAATATTCTTAACTTACATATATGTATAGCTATGTATATACATTACACTACACTATTTTTGTATTTTTTTTTTTTTTGATTTTCTGGATTTAAAAATTCAGTGTAACTAAAAATTTGTATATTTTTTATATTATTAGATAATATAAGAGGATACTATAGCATTATGATTGTATACTGTATTATCTGTATATCGTGATTTCAATTTTGTATACAAGTACCTACATACTTATGTGCATGTATGGATTGAGTATCGATTTTATTATTCTCTTGAATACATTCATATATATTTTTGATAATTCAAAGAAGTAGTCAGTTGGAGGATTTAATTTACCGAAGTCAGAAGATAACTACCAATTTATTCGTGGCTCTAGAACTGCAAGACATAATAATAATTATAAGTAAATATGCATATATTGCACCCATGTGCAGTAAAATATATATGATACTTATTCTGTACATGATATCAAAATAACAATACGATCGATTTCATTTACAGTAATAAATTATGTCTATATAATTGCATCATTGAAATAAAATGTATTTTGAAAAAAATTCAAAGGTTCAAGTTCAATGAACTTATTACATGTATCTATTTAATAACAAAATGATATACATATGTACATATGTATGTGCATACGCACATGCAATATATTGTTAAAAATCAAAAATTTCATTTCACTTACAATATATACATACAATAAAATAACGATGTTATCATATTTCAAAATATAACATATATTTCAAAAGACGTATTCCTACATATACTATAGTCCTTTATAGTATAAATTTATATATATATATATATATATATATATACATATATATATATATATACTTATCTAAATTATGTATACATTCATATACAGTGAATACACATGATTGTAAGATATATGAAATGTATATGCATATGTATATATGAATGTATACTCCAAATCTATATTGCAATGTGATAAGTGATAATCACATTGAAAAAACAAATTCATATTCATACTGTATATCCTACACCAATCCTACACAATACGAAATTTATATTATGATCCCTTCTAACATGAAAGATCATTCAAAATTCGAGAATTAATAAGTATTTTGTATATGTAAGATGAAACAATTCATACACAAAACAGGTTTAATATGAAAGCAAGTCCTTTCTTCCTATATTTTCCTATATACGTATATATATATTTTCCTGTACATATAGTATCTACAGGTTACAAGTAATAATATGGTATGTGATATAATCATACTACCGTCTACCATACTTTACATGTAATACAACACAACAAAACACTATATTCATATATTCATACTACACATACTACCAATACTATATATTTCATATATTTCAATACTTAATTTAAAATGAAAGAAAGTTCTAATATATAGCTTTTCAATTGGAATTTAACAAAATTTCATAACATAACTGACAATTCAAATTAAAAATTTCTTCGGTTAGAACTTAAAATCCAACAAGAAAATTCAAGAAGAGTTGATTGCGATGCGATGGAAAAATTCAAGAAGAAGAAAACTATCCCCCTTTTTTGTACTAGTTTTCACATCTTTGAAATTTTATAGTATCTTTGATAATATCAAATCACTATAGAGTGACGTAGAATATAAAAGTAAATAGAATATGAACAACAAAAGACCACTATAGCCACTCATGTCGGGTACATAAAGTTAGTAATGTTAAAGGAAAATATACATACAACTACACAACAATGTATCAATATAAAGCTCGCCACTCTATCGTGTTGTATTGCCATGTATTGCCTTGTTCTGCTGATAAAAACAATTTCATGTTGAACATTACATAAATTCTATCCTATATTACAGTGGATTGAGATATTAATATCACATTAACATCAGCAAAAAAGCTATAGCCACCAATGTTGGGATATGATCTTAAAGCTATTTTTTCGATTATAATCAGCTTGGAACGTCTTATATATTCTATCGTTTTTGCTCAAAGCAATTCGAAAAATTTTGAAAAACTTTTTTGATTTCGATGAAGCTTTTTCGATCTTTATCATTTATGTGAGTGTGTCGTTTTTGGAAAAATTACCACTACACTAGAGGGCAAACCTATTGATGTGAAACTACTATTATCTTTGAAGGAGCACCATTTTAAAGAGGAAAAATTATCTTTCATTTGATGTCATAATTTGCATATGTCGTCCTTCAACTTTTGGAGATATATCAATATCAAAAGAAGTTTGAAAACGGTTTTTTTTAAAAAAGATGAATTTTTGACTTTGTGTCCTTATATCTCAGGAACCACTTATTATTTCGGGACAAAATATATTTCGTTAGAAAGAGGAGAAAGTTCTCTTGTTATCCTGGATTATTCCAACAAATATATATAACGGTTTTTGATTTTTTTGAAAAAATTTGAACGGTACTTTTCTCCCAAATATCAATTTTCCGCAAACGTGGACATATGAAACATTAAAAGGACATCCCAAAGTACCGTTCTGAAAATGTCCTGTTTCGATATCACGAGCTAGCGATTTGAAAGTTTCCCTAAAAAACCTACATTGACTCCAATACTATAGCTTAATACGCGATTCGTATTTCGCGTAAAAAAATGTACAAATTACAAATAGTTTCTTTAACATATGAAAAGACAAAAATAAGTGGGTACATGTGTACGTACGCGCAAATTATATAATCTTATTATATAATCAAATTATCTACAAAATCTAATAAAAACTATTGAAAAAATAATAATTTGTAGTTATTATTATATTTCTTTATCATTTTTAGGTTTAAATAATAAATTTTATTTTTTCGCATTCAGATACCATGTACATAGATGTACTAATTAGTGCTTTACCGAATATTATTAACTTTTCGGATAAATATTATGCAAATTAAAAAAAATGTTGGTTGTGGTTGTTCAGAAATAGTTTTAGGCCTTTTCGTAAATTCAGTTCTAAATTAGATCTTTTTTGCAGTTCGTTCGAAAACTATTAACTGCAAAAGCAGAGCGTTCGATAAGTTTTGTTCGAAAATTATAAAATGCAAAACAGGCCTGAAAGATTTTAACGCAGATAAGCAGCGTGAGTTGAAACACTGCAAATATGCTACTAACAAGTGTACTTTCGAAGTTATCTACCACTTCATTCTTTACAACAGCTAGATTGTACGTACATATGTTTTACAAAAATAAAATAAAAAAAAACAATTTTTTAAAATAATAAAAAAATAATTTTGGGATTTCGAACTTGTATTAATTGTATTAATTGGTTTTAAAAGTTTTATTCTTTATAATGTCAGATTCAAGTGAAGATATTGAAAAATTACTTAAGTAAGTATATTAAAATTGAGGTTAAAATTCATATTTTCAATAAATAAAATTGTACGATACACATCGAACACATTATTTTTCAATATTATAATTATTATTGTTGATTATCACTGTCATATACCATACTATACGATAACTGGCAATGCTGTCACATCAGTCAATGGAACTGGATACGGGTGCAGCATTTTCGATAATTTCATTTTCTACATGGAAGAGAATTAAAAAAGGTCAACAAAAATTGAAATTTACACCTATTCAGCTAAGAACATGGTCAAAAGAAACGTTGAAGATTTTAGGTTATACGGATATTTCAGTAAAATTCAAAAAGTTATCAGCAGTTTTACCCATATATGTAATTGAAAAAGAAGGTGCGAGTTTAATGGGAAGAAATTGGTTATCAAAGTTGGATATATCCATACACGGTATACATTCGCTCGTGGGAAGTGAGGCTGACAAGTTTTTGCAGGATATCAGTTACCAGTATCCAAGAGTAATGAGTGATGAATTAGGTGCACATAATGGACCACCGGTAAATATACAACTTGATGAAGGTGTCAAACCAGTATTCAAAAAATTTCGACAAGTTCCATTTGCTATTAAAAAATGTGTTGAAAATGAATTAAATAGATTGGTGGAGCAGAAGATATTAGTGCCAGTCAAATATCCAAAGTGGGCTACACCCATTGTAGCGGTAAGAAAAAAAGATGGATCTATTCGTATATGTGGGGATTACAGAAGCACTGTTAATGCAGCTATAAAAGCAAATACGTATCCATTACCTACAGTGACCGAAGTGTTAAATATTGTTTCATGGGGAAAGATATTTACAAAATTAGATCTTCAACAGGCATATCAGCAATTAGTAGTTGATGATGAATCAGCAGAAGTGTTAACTATAAATACGCATAAGGGTCTATTTAATGTACGACGATTACCTTTTGGAATATCGGCAGCACCAGGTATATTCCAAAGATTTATTGATGAATTATTGCAAGGTATTCCCGGTGTTATCGCATATTTGGATGATGTGTTGGTATGTGGTAAAAATGCTGAAGAACATGACTGTCGTGTGATAGAAATATTGGAACGCCTGAATACAGCCAATATTACAATACGTAGAGATAAATGTCGGTTTAGGACTAAACAAATAGAATTTTTAGGTTATTACATAGATGGTGATGGTGTACGTCCAGATAAAAAGAAAGTTCAAGCAATCCAAGATGCCCCTGAGCCGCAGAACAAGGAAATGCTTCAGTCATTTTTGGGAATGCTGAATTTTTACAATCGATTTTTATGTAAGAAAGCTACAGTAGCTGAAAAACTTCATAGACTATTGGACAAACATTCAAGGTGGAAATGGACAAAAGAACATTCTGCGGTTTTTAAAAAATTAAAGGCACTATTACATTCCGACCTATTACTAACACACTATGATGAAAATAAAGAATTAGTTTTAGCCTGTGATGCCTCACCTTATGGTGTTGGTGCTGTATTAGCTCATCGTGAAGAAGATGGCAATGAAAAACCAATAGCATTTGCTTCAAAGACGTTAGGGAAAAGTGAGAGAAACTATGCACACATTGATAAAGAGGCTTTAGCTATCATATTTGGAGTAAAACATTTTCATCAATACGTTGCTGGTAGAACAGTAGTTATCATTACAGATCATCGACCATTACTTGGCATTTTCAATAAAAACAAACAAATACCTACAATGATCTCTCCAAGAATGTTACGTTGGTGTTTGCAGTTGTCAGCATACGATTATTGCCTAGAACATCGATCGGGTAAGCATAACAGTAACGCGGATTGTTTAAGCCGGTTACCTCTTCCAGATACAATAGAGAAGCCGCGTCCGCCAGGGGACATATTATTATTGGAAGCAATAAATGATCCACCGATTTCAGCAGAACAAATTAAAATTGAAACAACCAAAGATCAAGTATTATCGCGAGTAAAAGATGGATTCTACATGGTTGGCCGCAACAACTTGATGAGACAGGTACTCAATATATACCATACGTTAGAAGACGAAATGAATTATCGTTACATCGAGACTGTATATTATGGGGAAATAGAGTTGTACTACCACCTGCCTTACGACATAGAGCAGTACAATTATTACATGCTAACCATCCAGGTATGGTAGCAATGAAAGCGTGTGCTAGAAGCTATTTCTTGTGGCCGAACCTAGATAACGAGATTGAACAATGTGTACGCCCGTGTCAACAATGTCAAATTCACAGACCAGATCCTAGAAAGGCTCCAAGACAATTTTTACAAGCGGATGAAAACCCATGGACAAAATTACATATAGATTTCGCCGGTCCCTTTTTGGGAAAAAACCTTCTAGTAGTTGTCGATGCTATGTCAAAATGGGTTGAAGTTAAAATAGTTACAGCCCAATCGTCTGCAGAAGTAATAAGATGCTTAAGAGAACTGTTTGCAACACACGGTCTACCAAAAACAATAATTAGTGATAACGGTACAGCATTTGTATCTGAAGAAATAACGCAGTTTTATTACAGAAATGGAATCAAAAATCATACAACAGCTCCATATCATCCATCCAGCAACGGGCAAGCTGAAAGAATGGTGCAACAAGTAAAGAAATCAATATCAACATTGTCGGACGGCGATTTCAATTTGAAATTAGCAAGATTTTTGTTTAAACAACATACTACAGTACATACAGGAACTGGTAAAACACCGGCTGAATTACTCATGGGACGGAAACTACACATACACCTCGACTATATGCATCCAGACAATTTACATGAGAAGAAATGTGTCAATACAGATAAATTACCAGTAATTTTTGAAGAAGGTGATAATGTCTACATAAGAAACTTTGTAAGTGGAGATAAATGGATAGAAGCAAAAATAATTCAAGTAACAGGTCCAGTCTCATATATATGCGAAGGTATCAGAGATAATAAGATTTACAGAAGACATGTGGACCAAATAAGAAGAAGAGAAAGAAATGGAGAAGGAAGAAAAATATAATATGATGACAACAAACTAACAACCGCAATCGGTAGCCGAAGAAATAGAAACACCAATAAGAGAAGTAATGGAACAGGAAACAATACAAGTTAATAATGAACATGGATTATCAATGGAAGAAGAAGTAGAAGCACAAGAATCAACAACTACAGCTACAAGTAGTAAAGCAGCAGAAGATATGAGTATTCGTCAAAGTAATCGTACAATAAGAGAAAGAAAGATGCCGATAAAATTCAAGGACTATGTGGTCTCATTCTAAGATGGGAGGAATGTCATATACCATACTATACGATAACTGGCAATGCTGTCACATCAGTCAATAACCATCATAAGTAATTAAGTAGTAATAAGAAAGATGTTTTTTGTAAAAGAAGAAGAGCTGTCTGCAATTCATTCAGCCTCTAGTTCTAGATGTTGTAAAATAAAAACGTGTTTGGTGTTTTCTTAAACTAATTCTTTTAATTATAATATCTATAATATCTAATTATAATATATATTGAACAGGGGATACAACAATCACTTATCAGTTATCACTCAATTTTTCGTTCGAAAATGCAAAATGTCAGAAGTGAAAACTCTTAAGGTAGAACTATAATCAACATTGCTAACATGGGTAACATGAGAAATAATAACGAATGTTAAAACGTCACATTTGGTTAACTATAATAACATAGATAACATACTAAACATAAGCAACACGAATTTCACAAAATGAGCTTATGGCTTATGTTACTTATGTCATGTACGCTCTCGATCGTACTGCTTATGTCGAGCTCATGTTAAACGAATTTTTAACGAATGTCGGCAATGTCAATTATAGTTTAGCTCATTGATTTGGCTGTGTTCGGCCACGACATATGTCATAGCTTATGTCAGCAATGTCGATTATAGTTCTACCTTTAACCATTGCATTTGCAGCGCTGCTTTATTCCTGCAGACTGCACAGTACTGTTCTAGTACTACATATTTTTAAGATACGAAAGAATACACAGTGCAACCTGCATTTTCAAAAAAGCCTTTTGTCTTATCAATTTGGAAAATCCAATTCTCGGAAAATAATCAATCTAAATTGATGTGATTATTCTTATTCTTAAAGGCTAAGTGCAATATAATTTAAAAAAAAAAATAATTACTTAATCACAATTATGACGCAACATAGCAAGATAGACAATAGACAATAGCTAAAATTGAGGGCTGGAGTTCCGAAAAGGTGTTCCCTCTGATCCTCTTGAAATTTTGACCACAGATTCTACTCGACAATATCAGAAAAGTCACGGAATATTTTTTGTCGGAAAGCCCTCTATCGGGCACAATTCGCATTTAAAATTTTTTGTCAAAATTCTTATTTTAGCAATATGTCTGTAACGTTACATGATACAGGTATGTTTTACATCTCAAAAGATGTGTCTTAAGATGCTCTATATTCTGAAAAAAAGAAATTTTCAAAAACTCCTAGTAGAAGGATAATAAAGGACATTTTGTGATTTTTGGCTATTTTCACATTTTTGACAATTTCTCAGAAAGGAGTAAGGATAATCGGTTCAAATTTTTTGCAAATAAAAAAGGACATCATGAGCAAGATTTTTCATTCATTACTTTGATCCTAATGAAAAAGGAAAATGTCCTACAGAGAAATAATTTTATTAATGCTGAATTTTGCAATTTTATGTTCGTGTGCACGTGTATGTATGTGAGTATGTGTATTTTTAGAAGTCAAATATATGATATTTTTTGTATGTGCGTATATATGCGTGTGTATGTGCATTTGTAGAAGGTAAATCTAACAGTGTGTTTATTAAGTATTTTCTATACAGGCATACATATACACTACACGTATATCGGCAAATATGATAGAGTACGCTTGCGGGTTTGTGTGTGTATGCATTTATAGAAGGCAAATCTGGTAGTGTGTATGTAAATGTATGTGTGTGTATTTGTAGAAGGAAAATCTGATAGTGTGTGTGTGCATTTGTAGAAGGAAAATCTGATAGTGTGTGTGTGCATTTGTAAAAGGAAAATCTGGTAGTGTGTGTGCATTTGTAGAAGGAAAATCTGATAGTGTGTGTATGTAAGTGCATGTGTGTGTGTGCATTTGTAGAAGGAAAATCTGGTAGTGTGTGTATGTAAGTGCATGTGTGTATGCATTTGTAGAAGGAAAATCTGATAGTGTGTGTATGTAAGTGCATGTTTGTTTATTACTATTATTATTAGATATAATTTTATATTATATTACATTTATTTCAATGACTGGAATAATACTCGACAAACAATCTGAAAATACTAAACGCGCGCGCGTTTGTGTTGTGTGTGCGTGCGTGCCTGTGTATATGCGTGCTCGTATGTGCATTTGTAAAAGGTAAATCTGATAATTTGTGCATTAAGCATTTTCTATCAGATTTGTTTTCTACAAATGCACACACACACATGCACTTACATGCAAACACTATCAGATTTTCCTTCTACAAGTGCATACACACACTATCAAATTTTCCTTCTACAAATGCACACACACACATGCACTTACAAACACACACTATCAAATTTTCCTTCTACAAATGCACACACACTACCAGATTTTCCTTCTACAAATGCACACACACACTATCAGATTTTCCTTCTACAAATACACACACACATACATTTACATACACACTACCAGATTTGCCTTCTACAAATGCATACACACACAAACCCGCAAGCGTACTCTATCATATTTGCCGATATACGTGTAGTGTATATGTATGCCTGTATAGAAAATACTTAATGAACACACTGTTAGATTTACCTTCTACAAATGCACATACACACGCATATATACGCACATACAAAAAATATCATATATTTGACTTCTAAAAATACACATACTCACATACATACACGTGCACACGAACATAAAATTGCAAAATTCAGCATTAATAAAATTATTTCTCTGTAGGACATTTTCCTTTTTCATTAGGATCAAAGTAATGAATGAAAAATCTTGCTCATGATGTCCTTTTTTATTTGCAAAAAATTTGAACCGATTATCCTTACTCCTTTCTGAGAAATTGTCAAAAATGTGAAAATAACCAAAAATCACAAAATGTCCTTTATTATCCTTCTACTAGGAGTTTTTGAAAATTTCTTTTTTTCAGAATATAGAGCATCTTAAGACACATCTTTTGAGATGTAAAACATACCTGTATCATGTACTGTTACAGACATATTGCTAAAATAAGAATTTTGACAAAAAATTTTAAATGCGAATTGTGCCCGATAGAGGGCTTTCCGACAAAAAATATTAGAGTTCTGTGCTTTGCGTCACAAGGACTATCTGTGGTCAAAATTTCAAGAGGATCAGAGGGAACACCTTTTCGGAACTCCAGCCAAATTGAGAATGTAAACATACAAAATAACTATAGCTATTAGCTACTTACTTTTTTTATAAATTTATACCATTATGTACATAATATGTGAACTGATAATGATAATTGACACAATATGCGATGTTATGTATATAAAATTTTAATTTATATGAATTAAGGGGAGAAGTTAAAAAAAAAATTAAGTTTTTAAACTGGATTGCAAATTTAAATAAATATGTATGTAAATGTAATAATAAGCACCTATATAACATACGTACATATATATACTCGTATGTACGAGTATTTAGCAAAAATCACAAAAACATATTGGAAAATTCCAAGAGAACGTAAATATGTAGGTACACATATAAATATTTACATTATTTGTATTTAAGTCAAGATGTATTATGTACATACATATTTTTAAGAAATTTGAAATATATATTTTATATTACATATATTATAGAGAAAATATGTATAGTTTTATTTTGATTTTTAATTGATGTTTTATTTTCCTCTATGATTATGATTAATGATTACACCCATCCCATGTTTTCTTTATACTTTATTTATACCATAATTATGCCTTTACACTGCCTTCACACATCCTATATACGAACACGAGTGTATGAAAACAGAAAAATTTTATATTTATACTGTAATATTGCATTGCACTTACCAATAGATTGTTGTCCATTAACACTAACTATTTCTACGATATATACTGTAATTAAGCATTTCAAAAAAAACCTAATTATAAAAATAAACATTGAGATATTTTTTTAACTTGTTAGGTAAAGCTCAAAATTTATTTTTATTACATTAATTTTCCTCTTTAAAAGTCAACCAACTCAAACTCAACAGCAATAGCAATAGCAAATAATAAATAAATCCTGAGTCTGACTTTAAAAAAGTAAAAAGCAGGGGTGGGTTCACATAAGGCAAAGATAATACAGTCCTACTAGATGAACCATTTCATTTTTTTTATTTAAATGTTTGTATGTTTGCCAAAAATAAAGATCGAAAAAGTTTTTCGAAACAATATCGAAAAAGAGCGAAAGTTTATAATTCAGGAGGGATGTAAATATGAGAGAAACATAATAATATTTATATAGAAGAATTAGTTTGTGAGTTGCATGACTGGTTTATTAAATTTTATATGGTTTTGAGTGCTACCATCACTTATTTGATATATTATACTTGAACACAGTAAATCTATATTCATACAGTGGTGACACTGAGCACGTGTTAGTAAAAATTTCTCATGACCTTTGTCCCGTTATTCATTCGGCCGTAACGGGTTTTGCTAAAAGTCGGTAGTAATTAAGACCCTTTGTTCGAAAAAGAGACAAAAAAATGGAATTGAAACACCAACCGTTTTAAAAAATGTAACATTATTAAAGGGTATACTCATTAAAAAAGTACAAATTTTGTTATTAAAATTTTTTTATCTAAAATAAACAAAATTAATTGCAAGGTAATTGGAACACTCTATAGGTAGTATCAATTGAAACTGGCAAGCGCCATTTAAAAGAGAAATTACAGATATTAGATCGTATGGCCATACAAAATCATATGAACGATCTGGAAAATGAATCAAAACAAACATTTGTTTATATGATTAAAAAGATTTTATTTATTTTATTTATTTATTTTTTTCATCAAAATTCACATAAAGTAATTATTAATTTATTAAAAATTAATAATTATTAAATATTAATTTATTTTCTGTTTAAATTCAAACTATTCTAACTACATCTATTTATTTAGTAGACTCAAACAGCTTGTGCTGATCTAAGAGCTATTAATTTCTATATTATTCAGTTAATATTAAACTTATTTAACGAAATGAGATAAAGAAAATATATCCAAGAAAGAAAAATAAAAATAATAAATACAATAATAAGGAAAAATATAATTATTAGAAATTACAAATTTATAATTTGAAAAATTTATTGATAAAAGAAGAGACTAAACCTATTCTAGACCTAGTCTTTTGTATATATTTTAAGACATTTTTTATGAATCCTTATGTCGTAGAGCAGTTCTTAACCCATTATTTGCAATTAAAATATAGTATATTTATTTGAAATTTTATATAAATTTATATTATTAAAAAATGGTGAAATGTGCTGTAAAAAATTCTGAAAATAAAAAATTTAAATACTAATTTAATTTTAAAAGTGAGTGACTACAGCAATGTAGAAATAACTACTGAAATAGATGAGTTTCCAACTGCTTTTTATTAGAAGATTATAACGATGAAGACTTGAGAGAATTTGATGACTATGTTGCTAATTTTCGTCAATCGAACATCAATTTAAAAAATTATGTTGAAAAAATTGAAGAAAATTAATAAGTCATTGAATATCTTTCTAGACTTATCATAAAAAAACTAAATTTGAAGGAGTTTTTGGACACCAATCCAACTTACAAAAACATGGATTGAATTTAAATCCGAAGACGGTTTGAAAAATCATAGCTGGAGTTTTCAAAAAATATTAAAAAACTTCAAGAAATATTTTTAAAAATTAATGAAAGTTTTGTGAGATAAAATTTTTAGAAAAACATTTATTCAATTCAAAAAAATTAATTTACCAACTAATATTAAAAATCTCTATTTTATATGTATAGATTATTATTATTACCACAAGACAAATAAATATATTTATTTGTATTGTGTTATTACTTTAAAATTAGACATTTAAACAAAGAAATTTCAAGTAATTTGAATTGAGTAATTGTAATTGTAATTTGAAGAATAAAAAAGAAAAATAATAAAAACAATAAAATAAAATTCATGATTTTTTTTAAACAATTCTTCATTTTTCCTTTAAAATTGCTTACGAAAATACATTACAAATCTTTATATGAGTTTTTGTTACGTCACGTTTCATTTCTCATTCATTCTTTATACTACCTACAGAGTGTTCCAATTACCTTGATTAATTGTAAAGGCATTACACTTAAAATTTTGTGTTTGCTATCAAATGTTTTTACATTTTTGTTAAATTTCTTAACTATAAAATAAATTCTTACTCTAATATATGACTTAATAAAATAAACTTTTTCTTGTCTTCAAAATTCTCAGAAATTATATGAATCACCTTATATCTTGATATAATGACGCGTAGTCAAAAAAAAAAGTTCCAGATCGCCTTTAAAAATGCATTGTGAAAAAAACGTATACATGTACAATATGATTGTATTGCTCACATTTATATATTGTTTTGTATCTTTTCTTCATTACGGCAGTTTATAAGGAAATATGGATTTGAAATTAGTACATTAATTCTGCACTGTTTTTGTAAATTGAATTTTGATTTATTTTATTATTTTTAAATTTATGTTTGTTGGTAAATTTTTAAAAATAAAAGAGTGTCACATCTTATTGCTAATGGTTGATCAGTGTACTTGAATAAGTAAAAATAAATGGATATTTTGTACGCAAATCCTTTAGAATACAACAATTGACAATAGGGCTGGTTTCCAATTTTTTGTTTATTGTATTGAGTTGATCGTCGTATTTAATATATGAATGACTTGAGAAAGGAAGTATTTCATACATTTATATGGTTTTTGGTTATATGTATTACTTGTATCAAAAAAAAAAAAAACTCAAAAAACTCAAAGAAAATTGAAAACTCAATCCATACATGCACATAAGTATGTAGGTACATGTATACAAAATTGAAATCACGATATACAGATAATACAGTATACAATCATAATGCTATAGTATCCTCTTATATTATCTAATAATATAAAAAATATACAAATTTTTAGTTACACTGAATTTTTAAATCCAGAAAATCAAAAAAAAAAAAATACAAAAATAGTGTAGTGTAATGTATATACATAGCTATACATATATGTATATACATATATACATATATACATATATATACACATAACAATTAAAACTACACCAATCTTCGGTACCAATAAACCCAATGTATGAATGATGTGTAAAAAAAATATACACACAACCACACAACCATGATCTATATAAGAATCAAATCACAGACCTAAATAACGATACACAGATAGGCCAATATCGCAAAGCTCATTTTAAAAAATTTCAAGTTTGCATTTTCATCTATAAAACTTTTGATTTGAAACTTAAAATTCGTAAATTGTGAGAATAATTCTCTCCCAAAAAAAGAAATGTTTTTTTTTACTTTTTTTTATTCATACATACTGCTACCCTTTTTTTTTCATGCCACAATAGCTAGATATAGATGTATGTAAATGTACATACAGGTTTTATCATTACACATAAGTTGCGTTCCTTTTGACCAAGTAAAGAACTTTCAAGTACTCGGGAGTATATTGTAAATGGAACGCAATTTTTTTACTTGCAAGTAAAAAGTAGCCTCAAATTTCAAGGCATACACATTTCTAAGACAATATAAATATTTGAGTGACAGTTGGCCGTACTTAAATTTAAAGCTGTCATGTATTTCAAATTTATTTTGTTGTTGATTTTAGATTCTTCATAACCTTAAACAATAAAAAGCCACCTATTGAATAACAAGTATAATAAAAATATTATAGACTTAAACATATTTCTTTAATCTCTAACGATTAAAACACAAACACCTCTGACCGCGGAATTTGGCGTAACTAACCATGCAACTGTCAAGTAAATTACTCGAATACAAGAGGTATGGAAGATGATCACGACTACAAGTACTTGCGAGTACTTTACTTGGTCAAAAGGAACGCAACTATATTGTCACTTCGTATACAAGGAGGCGTGGTTGTCTTTTCTTTATTTTGACTTACATCAAATACCGGATTTTATAGTTGATAGTTGGTAGCAGTGATGCCCCCATTTGAGCTTGTATACGAAGTAGATCGACACCAAAATAGTAGTAGATTGGTGCTAAATAGTAGTAAATCTCAAATTAATTTCTAAAAGGCTGGAGATAAAAAATTCGGTAAATTTTACAAAGATAAATCATTATTATTAATGTTTGTACTTTAAGAAAATCCTTCCATGATTCATTTATTTCATTTTTTTTTTCAGTTACAAAAATTAAAAAAACTAAAATAAATTTTGAAAAATAACAAAAACATGAAAAAATCCAACTTGAAAAATAATATAAACAAATTAAAATTTCAAAAAATTTAACAAAATAAAATTAAAAAAAGGTAAAAAAATAAAATTAAAAAAAATTATTGCTTGAGTTTAAATTGTCCCGAATGATATGTAAATCTACTTGAATATTTAAGAAGATCTTCTGACGGTGTCCAAATTGATTCTTCTTCAAAGTTGATTAATAACTTACTTAAAAGAATATTTTCGGTTGTTTTGACAGAAAGTCTGTTTGTTTTTCTAGTTTTTAATAAATTCATATCTGAAAATATTCTCTCCGCAGCTGCACTGCTATGAGGTAAAATTGCAAGTTTAAGCATATATTCAGCAAGATCCTTATATAAAAATTCACCAAATACATTTTTGATATTTCCTAATTTGATCCAAGTTGAAACCACATCTTCATCCTTGTGTTGAAGAATTAAATCCGTTTCGGCAACTAAATTTCTCCATTGGTCATTTAAAAGTTCTTTGCAAGATTGTTCATAATATGGAAACGAATTCAATAGAGGCAAAATGCACGGAAGTTCACCTGTAGCAATTAATTCAGGGTCAATGAATCTTAGAAGATTAAGCCTCTCATCAGCAAAATTAACTCTTTTCTTAATTTGAATACAGAATTCAATGTAAAAATTTTGAATTCTTTTTTTTACATTTAATACTGCAGAAGAATCCAACTTCGCTTTTTGAACAAATTCGTCAAAATTTAAACCACAATATATAAATGATGGTTCTATTTGAAAATTATTATTTTTGTAGTCAATGTCAATATTTTTGGAATATTGTGGTTTTATAAAATTTTTATGAACTGTAAGTAGTAATTCTTTCATTGTAGGAATAATTAAATGTACTTGAGTAGATTCAGACTGGAACATTTTATTTGCTTTATTCACAAATTTTAAAATATATGATAAAAATATCAAGTATAGTTTAGACTCTGAACTTTGAAAGAATTCAAATATTTCTTTTGCATTTGAAGATTTTGTACGGGATTCTTCATGGCAATATAAAATAAAATAATGCAGCAAAGGCTGCCATTGCTCTAATATTCTGTTTGCAGCATCTTCATATGATAGCCATCGTGTACTGGCTAAGCATAAAATTTTATGTTGCATCACATTAAAAAGTTCTTGAAAATCCTTTAGCTCTTCCTGTCGTTTAGGACTGTGTGAAAAATGTGAATGTATATTTTTAATATTTTTTTCTATATTTTGCGGTAAAGTTTTAGCTGCTGCAGATGCAATTAAATGTAATGTATGACACATACAGCCAATATAAAATAATAATTCATTGTCACGCTGTAGTTTTGCTTTTACACCATTAATATTCCCAGACATAACTGATGCATTATCTGATGCCAATGCAACCATGTTTTTCAAAGGTATTTTTTGTTCTTTAAGTTTATTTATTATTGCAGAATAAATTCCATCAGCATCTGCATTTTTTATTTGCAATAATGCTAGAAATTTATCCTTAATTTTTTGCCTGTCAGAATCAAATATACGGACAACAAGAACTAGAGACTTTACCGTGCTTACATCGGTAGTTTCATCAATAATTAATGCAAATAAATTATTTTTCAGATAATCAGATAGTTGCTTTAATGCATATGGTGCTAAAATATTATTAATTAAAGCAGTAGCTTTAGTTCGTCCACAATTTACTTCTTTTGTAGAATCATAGCATATTGCTTTAAGTAACCCTGGTAAGGAATTCATTAATGAAAGTGATAGATGATTTTTAATACAATACATAACTAGCATGAGCTCAATTTTTTGTTTTGAATATTGTTCTTGAAGTGTATTACTTTTTTGAATTATTTCAATTATATTCAAACTTTTAGCTTTATCATTTTCTTTTTTTTTATGTGAGCTTGTTTCTTCGTGCCTTTTCAATAAAGACTTATTATTCGCTAATTTTGTAAAACAATATTTACAAAAGCAACAATCTTCAACTTTTTTTAACCATGGAAACAAATTTTCCCACTCAATTTTATATTTTTGTTCATATATTTTTTTTCTTTTACGATTTTCGTCAATCGAATCAGATCTGATGAGATAAATGTAAAAATATATTTATAAACACTAGTGGTTTCCTTAAATAAAAATTAATAAATATTATACTTACTCAGACACGGACGGGAATATTGTTTTTATAGTCAATTCTTCAGAATCTGTATTTAATTCTTTGTCACTGTAAATAAATTTAAATTTGCAATTCACGATTTTCATTTATTAAAAAATATTTTCTCACCTCAAAGTATCACAATTTTTTGTTATCGGCTTAAAAAATCTTTTCATTTTAAATTAAATTTTGCACCACCGGTATTGATTAAAAATTGAAAGTATTATGTATTATATTGTATTATTTCACCATGATTGTATTGAAAAAAGCACATTTTAAAAAATTGTGAAATGCTAAGATTTACTGGTAAGGTTAAGGCTGGAACAGCTGATGAACAGATATATTCGTTCGTTTGTCTCGTTCCTACTTGACAGTTTTCTTGATGCCGACAACATACTTTTTATATGAATGGAAGCAGAACTAGTCTAGTGCTAGTCATATAGAAAAAAAGCGAATGAACGAGTTTTTCATATTCAAAAAAAAAAAAAAATAGAACGAGAGAATAAAACAGAAATACATCTGTTCTGTTTCAGTCTTTATTATAAAAATTATGAAAAAATAGTAGTAGATTTCGTTTGGTGCGAAGTAGATTTTTTTGGTCACAAAATAGTAGTAGATCTACTACAATTGTAGTAGGGGGACATCTCTGGTTGGTAGATGTTAGATCTTAGATTCTGTTTATATGAAGAAATTGATAGGTATGTACAGTGATCACAAAAATTATTGGTGTTACTTGTGCACAACAAACTTCAAATTTTTACTAAATAATTCAAATTTCCTTGGCATTTTTCTTGAAAGTCAAAATTAAATCAATTATTTTCATTTTAATATTCATAATAATTTTTGCGATAGAATTAATGCAGGAATAATTTTTGGAATAATTCAAATAATATATATTTGTTCTAAGAATAATTATTGTTTTTTTTAAGAAATTGTATTTATTAAAGTTTGAAAAAATAAATATAAAAATTTATTAGTATTACAAGTGTCTAAATCCAAATTACGATACTTTAATTATGCAGAAATAATTTTTGTGATTACTGTACATGTGTATATAATGTGTATACACATATAATGTAGAAGCAGCATAATTTGTAAGATGCATATTAACTTGAAAAAATGAAATCATAATCGAACAAACATGAATTTAGGGTCGAAAATAACAATGAAATAGTAACAAAGGGTCGAAAACAAAAACAAACCAAAACAAACTATAATGTGCGTATATATATATACATATATACTCGTAGGTATACATGAATATATTATATCTAACATTATGGTACAAAACAGTATATATTCCAGTATCATACATATTCTATATACTTATGTACATACATACATATTTCTTTTTCTATTGCCCAATACAAAATATGTACGCAAACAAGAAATAAAATTGGTTCCTTTTTGTACATTACCTTACGTGTATGTAAGAATGTGTATTTGAAACTGTGTTGTTTTGTTTTGTTTTATTTATATTTTCTGCTCTCAATTTTCAAAATGTACTCATTTTATAAGAAAAGCTTTGAGAGAGGTGGATTTTCGCTAAATCCACTTCCAAAATTAGCTCGGCAATGTAAAGGATTGTATTGCACACTCTGTATAATAGTTATTTTACTCTGTGATCAAATCATTATAGCCTGACGTGGAATATAAAAGTAAATAGAATATGAACAACAAAAGACTACTATAGACTATAGCCACTGATGTCGGGTACATGAAGTTAGTAATGTTAAAGGAAAATACACATACAACTACACAACAATGTATCAATATAAAGCTCGCCACTCTATCGTGTTGTATTGCCATGTATTGCCTTGTTCTGCTGCTAAAAACAATTTCATGTTGAACAGTATATAAATGCTATCCTATATTACAGTGGATTGAGATATTAATATCACATTAACATCACAAAGATAATATAGTTCTTCTACTAGAGACAAACATTCACAATATTATAATATCCAAATTATCCCAGCCGACCAAGTGAACTCATAGTGAATTCATTCTGAATTCATTTTAACCAAGTGATTCTTCACGTGAACGTTCACAGTGAATTCACAGTGAAGATATTTTATTTCAAAAATTTTTACGCTATGGCTGGTCACAGTGAATTCACAGTGAAGATATTTTATTTCAAAAATTTTTACGCTATGGCTGGTCACAGTGAATTCACTTAATGAATTCATTTTGAAATCACTTACTGAATGTTTAATGAAAACACGAAATGAATTCATATTGAATGCACTTTGTGAGGGTAAAATATCATTCACAATGTGAGTAATCAATGAATCCTGGCTCTAATTATTATATTCCTACTTTTCGATTTTTTTTTTTCATTGATTTAAATAAAAACTCTTTAATCACTTAATAATTAATCACTTCGTTATTTTTTATTTATTTTACTTTCTATTTTTAATAAACTAATATTACACAGAATTTAAAACACTTGCTTATTCCTTATTCTTAGACTCAAATAACTACATTTTATATCGCTTCAGTTTACAAATTAGTACATGAAAAGGGGATATAAAATTTCACTATACGTTCACTAAGTGATTCCATAGTGTTAGCCTTTGTGAATCGCAACCATTTTACGAAGATAAAACGAATGAATTCGCCTAATCATAAAATTAAAATAAATAGTCGTCATTCGTTTACATAAATCGTCATTCATCAAATGAATTTTATATGAATATAATTCATATTTCAATCACTTGGTGTATTCATAATGTACCCATATTTTTGAATAATTCGCTTATTTTTCATTTCGTGTTTTCAAAATGAATAAGAGAAAAATTATTCATTTCGTGAAGATTTTTGGCATTCACTATGAATTCACTGTGAACCTAGTTCACTGAATGGTCAGCTGGGATAATATCGCAAAAATTGCATGTGTGTAAGTCAATATTACTTTCTGTATTATCATTTGATCGTCATTTATAGCTAATATCTAAATCACGAACACGAACGTAATTTACCGGGATTTAATGTAATATACCTTCTACAAAAACCAAAAATTCAATGCAAGAACCACAAAAATAAGCTTTAATATCTTCCCGCATATGGTTAAATGTCATAGCCACATGATGTTATGTTATGATGTTATATAGTAATCATGTCATTTGGGGTATCTGTCATCTACTGTTGTTTATCGTGTTTTTTAATTATTTTTTAAAATTTTTGTAAAATTTTTGTAAAAATTGTTATTTAAAAAATGGAAAGTAAAAGAAAAATATTATCCCGTCATGAAACGTTGAAATTTATTAATGTTTGGAAGCATTATATAAAAGATTTAAGAAGCAATAAAAGAAATTCTCATGTGGTTTTATTAATACAACAAAAGTTAAAGGAAGAAGAACATATAATACTAAGTACCAAGGAAATCAGAGTTAGAATCAACAATTTAACAAAAAAATACAGGTATGTATTAACATAAATTTCAATATAAATAAATGAAAATTGATGAAAGTATATTTGCAGAGATGAAAGAAAGTTAATTGGGAAATCTGGAGGGAGTCCGTCTGGTTGGGAATTTTTCCAAATATTGCACGAAGCAATCGGCCATTTCAAAAGCAATTTTGTTACTGAATTGGCAGAAGATTCATTTATAGGTAAAAATAATAACATAAATTTGAATTTATATTTATATTTTTTATTAATAAAAACATAAATTTGGTTATAAAAACATGTCGACCTCGTTAGATGAGTTTGCTACAACATCCTCGGCGGAACAGATTCCATCATTATCACCGATACAAACTTCTTCATCAGAACCACCAGGTCTAGTTATACCTTCAATACCATCATCGTCAACATCCATGATGTCACCATCGACACCAATCCCATCACCGTCAATATCAGTTGCATCATTGTCAACATCGACACCAATCCCATCGACGTCAATATCAGTTGCATCATTGTCAACATCGACACCATTACCCGCAGGATTAGGACTATCATCGACAGAACCAGGACCATCAGATGCAGAGCCAGAACCATCAAGTGAAACTAAAAAAATGACAATGCTTAAAATTCAAAAGGAGGCCTTAAGAGTAATGAAAAATGATCAGGAGAATATCAGTAAATTTGTGGAAAAGGCAGTAGAAAAAGATAACAAAAAAATTAGATTAATGGAAGATAATAATATGTTGTTAAAAGAAATTTTTGAGATGATGAAAAATAATAAATAAATTTTATATACCTAAATAGTTTTTAATTGCATTTCTTATTTCACACCCATTTCTAAATGTTTCGTTTCTTATCCTTCTTTGTCGAGTAACTCGTCTTGTATTATTTTGTTTACTCTCAAGCCACTTTTCATTTATAACATCATTTTGTTCATTAAATAGATTATGCAGAATACAACAAGCTTTTATAATTGTATTGGTGTTTCCTATTTTGTTTTCTAAGCCTTTGCCCAATTGTCTGAATGTGGCTTTTAAATGTCCAAAAGCATTTTCGACAACTCGTCTACATTTAGATAAGTTTTCATTAAATTTTCTTTCATCTTCGGGTTGCTCAACGCTAAAAATGTATGGTTTCATCACATACGGTGACAGTCTGAATGCTGAGTCACCAATTAGCAGCACAGGTATACTTATTCCTTCACTATTTATTGCATTTTCTTCAAATAATTTGTTTTCTTCATGATGTTTTTTAAGCCACTTGCTTCCCAAATAGTTGAGTCGTTGGATCTACCAGGTGTGCCAACATTAATATACATGAAACGATAGCGGTAGTCAACAGCTGCGAATAATATTGACGAATAATTGCCCTTAAAGTTGAAGTAGTAAGTAGCTTCTCGTTTAGGTGGTTTAAGTTTTATGTGACAGCCATATATAGCTCCATAACATTGAGGAAAACCTAGTTTAGAAAATCCAGTCACATTTTCTTGGATCTTTTCCTGTGTTGCAGGATAAAATTCGCGGAAACACTTTCCATATACTTCTATCACTGCTCTACAAAAAGCCAAAACAGTTTCTCCTAAAGTTGATCTTCCAACACCAAATAACCCAGCAACCGTTCTGTATTCTGCTGACGATCCAAGTGCGTATAAGCACATCGCGATCCTTTTTTGAAGCGGTATTGATTTACGCCAATACGTATCATGTTTTTTAAGACGAGATAAATCATTCACAATCTTATTAAAAGTACTTCGATTTAGTCTAAATCGATTCTTAAATTTTAGGTCAGAAAATTGTGGCACATCTTTTTCCCAGTATGTTGAGTTTTCAACCTACAAAGACAAATTTCTAATTTTTTGTTTAGTTAATATATTTTCGACTTACACAAGACCATTTGTTTCTAGTTTTTGTTTGTTTAAATAAAAACACACTGTTATAAATATTCCGAATTCTTCTGTATGATTTTAATGCCATAATTCGGTACATATTCGATTCGATATCTAAAGCATCAATTTTATTTTTATTTAATAAATATAACAACATCAATTTTTGAATTCTTTTATCCATTTTTAAATTTTACAAACACTTCAAAAAATAATTCACTGTATATTATCTCGATTAACTACAAAATATCTATCAGCTATTTTGTTTTGACAGCTTTTAATTTATTTCAACTATATTATAATATAATGTCTGTCACGATCAAACCTATATTAAAATATAGGCAATATTACATTACGTATATTATAATTTGGATATTATAATATTGTGAATGTCTGTCTCTAGTATTCGTCTCAATAGATGTTCTTTTTAGTGTAAGTGGTAATTTTTCCAAAAACGACACACTTGCATATATGATAAAGATCGAAAAAGCTTCATCAAAATCAAAAAAGTTTTTCAAAATTTTTCGAATTGCTTTTAGTTATGTACCCTGTACACAATTATAATAATTTCAATAAATTTGTATGACAGTCTGTGATATAATGGAATTGTTTTTGTAAATCGAGTTATCAAAACTAATTGTGTAGACGGACCATAGTGTTTCGAATTTGTTCTCATTTATTATAAATGTTTGCTCTCACAAATGAAATGAACACCTGTCAATGTTTTGCAGCACTAAACAATACACAATGCTATTTAAAATGTACATTTAATTCATATGATATTCCACACATATAAGTGTTATTTATATGTATTTGTATATTTTGAGTATTGAAAATAGAATAAATGAATATCATTGGCTGGAACATATAAATATAAATTTGAACATTTTTGAGAGATTTTGATCATATATATTTATTCTCCATGTATGGTTTATGCTCGTGCATAAGGATATATAAGGATCCATATTGAATTGAAGACGATCTCGTACACATACATACATAAAGCATATAACATGAATAAACAAGTTTGATTTATAACCAAAGACCGATATATAAAATATATTATATCATGGTATATTATATTGGTCTTTGGTATAACATTGAATGCGATGTAAAAACTAATTCTAATACATACATAATAGACATGACATAGTAGACATTAATAACAACATGCTGCTTGCTTATGCAGAATAGATAATAGTAAATACTATATGCAATGAATGTGCTGTTTATGCGATATACATGATTGTATGTAATATGTATACATCGTTTATATGGTATTTTGTATACATACATACAAGTGTAATTATAAAAATAGATTGTTCAATGATGTATATCAGGATCTATAATGTATATAGTATCAATGACCTTTCTTAACATATTTCTTTATGAAAATATTTGAGTGTAATGTTAAATATGAACCTTTTTGTTATTCATAGATATATGAATACAGTATTTGGTAATTACATATACACTTTCGCTATCAGCTGGTTTTTTACTCATAAAAAATTGAAAAGTCAATCTTTTTGCTTTTTTTTCAACTTTGGTTTGATTTCGGATTTATGAATAGAATATAATAGTGGCTGTTTGATGCGTGGAGTGGTGTGGGGGGTGGTGGGTGGTGATTACTCATGAGTAATTTTTCATTAGTAAGATTGAAAAATTTTATAGAATGAAAAATAAAATATAAATGAAAAAAAGAGAATTTTGGCAGGTGGGTGCGGGGATGCTAAAAGAGTATGAAAAGTGCTGTATAATTAGCGTCATTCGTTAACACTGATCAACATTTTAGAACTGAATTAAACTGATTTTTTCATATGCTCTTTTAACTATCTACCCACACTCTCCTACGCATCAAACTGTAACTATTATACTTTTTTCATAAATCCGAAATTAAATGGAACATTTTGAGACTAGAATCATGAAGATTCATATATTTTTCGATTTTTAATGTTTAAAAAAAACTAGCTGAAAGCGAAAGTTTATAATTACCGAATATTTATCAATTACACTGCAATCTGATGGTTTTCCTCTGAAAAGAATTAAATAACAATTTTGATAGGTAACAGGCCTCAAGCAAATATCCTTTTAAGATACCACAATATCTATATTTGAAGAATATATCATTCATTTACTACGTTACCACTATTATAAGCGCAAAATCCACTTTGATCGTGATCAAAATTTTTCTTCTGCTTTGCTATGACTTTCTTTGATATTTTTATACATAATTTGCATATTAATATTATACTTTATAAATCATATATAGTAATATATTTAATTTTAAAATTTTTAAATTTGAAAACCGTCTTCCAACTATAGTTAAACTAAAACTGGATGTACAGTATTGTTCACAACTACTTTTACACGGCATTTAATTTCTAATCAATTAATAATTGGAAATGCATCCTCGAAACATTATAAATCCATAAATTTGTTTAGTGTATACATATATAATTATAATAATAAATAATTAAATATAATATCAACTATTAAAATATTAAAATATTGTATAATTTCAACTGTATTAAAAGACGATTGATAATTCATCCCTTTTTTGTCCGAATTCATTAGGTTCATTTAAGTTCAAAACAAAGTTACATATATTTTATAGAAAAAAACAGAATTAAAAATACATGCAATTTTAAAACGTTTGTTCAAAAAAAATGCTGTATAAAAATATTTATGACTAATAGTGCTAATACTAAATGTCAGAGGCTATTCAAATTTCTGATAATATATTCTAAAGTATAGGCAGGTCAGATTAACTTCCTATTTTTTGCCAACTTAATGACCGCACCATGCAGAACTGACCAGTTCTTGCACTTTTGAAATGAATGGTTTAAGTTTTAAAATTTGGTTTAAGAATGATATTAAATAGTTGAGCTATCAATTTAATAGAAATGTTAAAATATAAAGGCAAATTTTGAATTCAAAAATCAAATAAGCAATTATAATTTACTATACGTAAACCTATTCCACGTTATTTTCAAACATAATTTTTGAATCACTACTGAAGATATTTTGATAATACGGATCTCCAAAATATTTCTAGGACTAGAATTATAGGCCCATTCTACTTAATAATTTATTTTCAAACAAACATACATGAAAAAAATTTGATTGCATTCAATCATAAAAATCCATAAATTTACAAATAATTTATTTTCGACTTCATGACATATTGTTTATTATATATACCTATATATATATATAATATTTTTCAACCTACAAATGATTATCAATTTTCATTGAATCTAATTAAATGTTCATCAGCGCTAGTATTTAGAATGTTTTGAATATATACTTTATACCACACACAAAAAACATCAACGAAATAAAATTTAAAAATTTTGAAATAAATATTTTTAAGCTTTCTGTTTTTAAAAAATATTGTAAATAATTTAAAATTCATTATCCTCAAGATTTAGAAAAATATACATATTTGTAAATTATGTTCCATATTAATTTGAAAATATCAATTTTTATCTAGTTAGAAAACAAATTGACTCAGTCTATAAAAAAAATTTGGTAATTTACAAAACACCTGATTTTTAAATTTCTATATTATGATCATAAATCAGAATAATACTTTATTTTTTTAGAAGTCCTAAGGCCCAAACATTAAAAAAGATATTCTTTCAAAATTTCAAGAAGAAATTCAATTCACGGGATATGATAATATATAATCGTATCTTGCATTCATAAGTCAATGAACTCAAAAACATAACAAAATAAAACCATAATATATCCATATGTATACATATATTATGTATAATCAAAGATACTATATACTATCACAGATAAGTGTATCTGATCTGTGATACTATGTAAAAACATATTTATATGTAGTTATATAGTATCTCTGGTATAATGCTACAGTAATTATAATGTATGCATACGTAAAAACCTCTGTTGCCAAATATTCTACAATCCTACATCAGAAAATAATGTAAACCTATAAAAGTAATACATATAATCAAAGACCATATAAATGTATAGACCAGAGTACAGTACAAATGCTACAGTAATTATAATGTATGCATAGGCATACGTAAAAACCTCTGTTGCTAAATATTCTACAATCCTACATCAGAAAATAATGTAGATCTATACAAGTAATACATATAACCAAAGACCATATAAATGTATATATTTATATGGTCTTTGATATAAATACAATTCTATATATGTATTTCAATTAGAAGTAGTAGTAGTAATTTATGTCAGATCATATAGCACGCGACAAGGAATATTAACATAACAACACATACATACATATATAAAAATACATGAAATATGAAATACCTCCTTTCTCAAGTCATTCATATATTAAATACGACGATCAACTCAATACAATAAAAAAAAAATTTGAAACAGCCCTATTGTCAATTGTTGCCATTTATTTTTACTTATTCAAGTATAGCTTGTTCAAAATTCCCAGCGAATAGAATATATGCGCAGTGAGAGTATGGCGTCATGCTTTGAGCGAGGTTATAATTGTAGTGGTTACACTTTTTCAGGTTTATATGGGAGAAAAACACAAATACATATAATCATTTTATGTACATATTTAATTTCAAGAGAAACATGCGCAGATTATTCGCTGGGAATTTTGAACAAGCTATATAATATCATATCAAGGGTGCGTTCATAAACGTTACTATAGTTATCTATACTTATCATTTGTCGTTCGAAATGGTGGTGGCATAGTAAAACATAACTACCAACATGAATTTTTAGCGTAGCTAGAGAGCATGGTTAACGATAGTAACGATAGTAAGCCTTTAAGTGGTAATGATATTGACAATTAAAAATCGTTTGTCATTTAATTTTTTGTTGTGAATTGTGAAAATTTCAATTTAATTTATTTGAAATTAATTAATTTCGTTTTAAACTTCATTTGTAAAAAATAATTAATTTTTGACAAACAAAAAATATTAAAATTATAATATGTAAAAATTTTTTAAACTTGACTTGACAGCTGAATGATAATTTATTGCTACTACTATGGTAAAAATCGCGTTCAAAAACCACTTGAAGTTAACATAACTATGGCTGTAGTATAACATAACTTTGCTTAAACTATACTACACCATGATTATGGTTAAAGTAATGTTCATGAACGCACCCCAAATAAGTGATGGTACCACTCAAAACCATATAAAATTTAGTAAACCAGTCATGCAACTCACAAACTAATTCTTCTATATAAATATTCTTATTTTTCTCTCATATTTACATCCCTCCTGAATTATAAACTTTCGCTCTTTTTCGATATTGTTTCGAAAAACTTTTTCGATCTTTATTTTTGGCAAACATACAAACATTTAAATAAAAAAAATGAAATGGTTCATCTAGTAGGACTGTATTATCTTTGAACATCAGCAAAAAAGCTATAGCCACCAATGTTGGGATATGATCTGAAAGCTATTTTTTCGATTATAATCAGCTTGGGACGTCTTATATATTCTAGTGTTTTTGCTTGTATAGATCTACATTATTTTATGATGTAGGATTATAGAATATTTAGCAACAGAAGTTTTTACATATCCATACCTTTGTCCATACATTATAATTACTGTAGCATTTGTACTGTACTGTATACATTTATATGGTCGTTGATTATATGTATTACTTGTATAGGTTTACATTATTTTCTGATGTAGGATTGCAGAATATTTGGCAACAAAGGTTTTTTCAAAGCATACATTACAATTACTGTAGCATTATACCAGAGATACTATATAAATATGTACATATAAATATGTTTTTACATAGTATCACAGATCAGACACCCTTATCTACGATAGTATATATTATCTTTGATTATACATAATATAACTATATGTATACATATGGATATATTATGGTTTTATTTTGTTATGTTTTTGAGTTCATTGACTTATGAATGCAATATACGATTATATATTATCATATCCCGTGAATTGAATTTCTTCTTGAAATTTTTAAAGAATGTCTTTTTTAATGTTTGGGCCTTAGGACTTCTGAAAAAATAAAGTATTATTCTGATTTATTATCATAATATAGAAATTTAAAAATCAGGTGTTTTGTGAATTACCAAATTTTTTTATAGACTGAGTCAATTTTTTTTCTAACTAGATAAAAATTGATATTTTCAAATTAATATGGAACATAATTTACAAATATGTATATTTTTCTAAATCTTGAGGATAATGGATTTTAAATTATTTACAATATTTTTTAAAAACAGAAAGCTTAAAAATATTTATTTCAAAATTTTTAAATTTTATTTCGTTGATGTTTTTTGTGTGTGGTATAAAGTACATATATACTCAAAAAATTCTAAATACTAGCGCTGATGAACATTTAATTAGATTCAATGAAAATTGATAATTATTTGTAGCTTGAAAAATATTATATATATATAGGTATATATAATAAACAACATGTCATGAAGTCGAAAATAAATTATTTGTAAATTTATGGATTTTTATGATTGAATGCAATCAAATTTTTTTCATGTATGTTTGTTTGAAAATAAATTATTAAGTAGAATGGGCCTATAATTCTAGTCCTAGAAATATTTTGGAGATCCGTATTATCAAAATATCTTCAGTATTGATTCAAAAATTATGTTTGAAAATAACGTGGAATAGGTTTACATATAGTAAATTATAATTGCTTATTTGATTTTTGAAATCAAAATTTACCTTTGTATTATAACATTTCTATTAAATTGATAACTCATAAACTATTTAATATTATTCCTATACAAAATTGCCGGCAATAAAAAATAAAATTGTAAAATTTATAATATATTTCTACTTATAAATTTGAATGAAAATTTTTAATTTGATGCATTCATTTAAAAGCGCGAGAACTGGTCAGTTCTGCATGGTGCGGACATGGTGTTGGCAAAGAAGAGGAAATTAATCTGACCTGTCTCTACTTTAAAATATATTATCAGAAATTTGAATAGCCTTTGACATTTAGTATTATTCATAAATATTTATATACAGCATTTTTTTTGAACAAAAGTTTTAAAATTGCATGTATTTTTAATTCTGTTTTTTTTCTATAAAATATATGTAACTTTGTTTTGAACTTAAATGAACCTAATGAATTCGGACAAAAAAGCGATGAATTATCAATCGTCTTTTAATACAGTTGAAATTATACAATATTTTAATATTTTAATAGTTGATATTATATTTAATTATTTATTATTATAATTATATATGTATCTATACACTAAACAAATTTATGGATTTATAATGTTTCGAGGATGCATTTCCAATTATTAATTGATTAGAAATTAAATGCCGTGTAAAAGTAGTTGTGAACAATACTGTACATCCAGTTTTAGTTTAACTATAGTTGGAAGACAGTTTTCAAATTTAAAAATTTTAAAATTAAATATATTACTATATATGATTTATAAAGTATAATATTAATATGCAAATTATGTATAAAAATATCAAAGAAAGTCATAGCAAAGCAGAAGAAAAATTTTGATCACGATCAAAGTGGATTTTGCGCTTATAATAGTGGTAACGTAGTAAATGAATGATATATTCTTCAAATATAGATATTGTGGTATCTAAAAAGGATATTTGCTTGAGGCCTGTTACCTAACAAAATTGTTATTTAATTCTTTTCAGAGGAAAACCATCAGATTGCAGTGTAATTGATAAATATTCGGTAATTATAAACTTTCGCTTTCAGCTAGTTTTTTTTAAACATTAAAAATCGAAAAATATATGAATCTTCATGATTCTAGTCTCAAAATGTTCCATTTAACTTCGGATTTATGAAAAAAGTATAATAGTTACAGTTTGATGCGTAGGAGAGTGTGGGTAGATAGTTAAAAGAGCATATGAAAAAATCGGTTTAATTATTCAGTTCAAAAATGTTGATCAGTGTTAACGAATGACGCTAATTATACAGCACTTTTCATACTCTTTTAGCATCCCCGCACCCACCTGGCAAAATTCTCTTTTTTTCAGTTATATTTCAGTTTTCATTCTATAAAATTTTTCAATCTTACTAATGAAAAATTACTCATGAGTAATCACCACTCACCACCCCCCACACCACTCCACGCATCAAACAGCCACTATTATATTCTATTCATAAATCCGAAATCAAACCAAAGTTGAAAAAAAAAACAAAAAGGTTGACTTTTCAATTTCTTATTAGTAAAAAACCAGCTGATTGCGAAAGTGTATATGTAATTACCAAATAATGTATTCATATATCTATGAATAACAAAAAGGTTCATATTTAACATTACACACAAATATTTACATAAAGAAATATGTTAAGAAAGGTCATTGATACTATATACATTATAGATCCCGATATACATCATTGAACAATCTATTTTTATAATTACACTTGTATGTATGTGCACAAAATACCATATATACGATGTATACATACAATCATGTATATCGCATAAACAGCACATTCATTGCATATAGTATTTACTATTATCTATTCTGCATAAGCAAGCAGCATGTTGTTATTAATGTCTACTATGTCGTGTCTATTATGTATGTATTAGAATTAGCGCATTCAATGTTATACCAAAGAACAATATAATATACCATGATATAATATATTTTATATATCGGTCTTTGGTTGTTATATCAAACTTGTTTATTCATGTTATATGCTTTATGTATGTATGTGTACGAGATCGTCTTCAATTCAATATGGATCCTTCTTACATATCCTTATGCACGAGCATAAACCATACATGGAAAATAAATATGTATGATCAAAATCTCTCAAAAATGTTCAAATTTATATTTATATGTTCCAGCCAATGATATTCATTTATTCTATTTTCAATACTCAAAATATACATTTACATATAAATAACACTTATATGTGTGGAATATCATATGAATTAAATGTACATTTTAAATAGCATTGTGTATTGTTTAGTGCTGCAAAACATTGACAGGTGTTCATTTCATTTGTGAGAGCAAATATTTATAATAAATGAGAACAAATTCGAAACACTATGGTCCGTCTACACAATTAGTTTTGATAACTCGATTTACAAAAACAATTCCTTTATATCACAGATTGTCAGACACATTTATTGAAATCATTATAATTGTGTACAGGGTACATAACTAAAAGCAATTCGAAAAATTTTGAAAAACTTTTTTGATTTTGATGAAGCTTTTTCGATCTTTATCATATATGTGAGTGTGTCGTTTTTGGAAAAATTACCACTTACACTAAAAAGAACATCTATTGAGACGAAGAACTATATTATCTTTGCTGTACATCCAGTTTTAGTTTAACCATAGTTGGAAGACAGTTTTCAAATTTAAAAATTTTAAAATCAAATATATTACTATATGTATATGATTTATAAAGTATAATATTAATATGCAAATTATGTATAAAAATATCAAAGAAAGTCATAGCAAAGCAGAAGAAATTTGATCACGATCAAAGTGGATTTTGCATTTACGCAACCTGAATAATAGTGGTAACGTATTAAATGAATGATATATTCTTCAAATATAGATATTGTGGTATCTTAAAAGGATATTTGCTTGAGGCGTGTTAACTATCAAAATTACAATTTTATTTTTTTTAGAGAAAAACCATAGCAGTGTAGTGTAATTGATAAATATTCGGTAATTATAAACTTTCGCGGTCAGCTAGTTATTTTAAACATTAAAAATCGAAAAATATATGAATCTTCATGATTCTAGTCTCAAAATGTTACATTTAACTTCGGATTTATGAAAAAAATATAATATTTACAGTTTGATGCGTAGGATAGTGTGGTAGATGGTTAAAAGAGCATATGAAAAATCAGTTTAATTCAGTTAAGGTCCCTACTAATCGCCTTTATGGACATCAATTCTGCACTAACTGTTGCTGCTGCAATATACTCTGCTTCTGTTGATGATAGAGCTACACTTTGTTGTTTTTTTGATAACCATGCAATAGGATTACCATAGTATAGGATTATTCCTCCTGTCACGCTTTTTCTTTCTTTAGGATCACCTCCCCAGTCAGAGTCTGAGTATCCGATTATTTTTACATCTGCTTTTTTATTTTTTCTGAAAATTAAACACATTTCTTTTGTTTCTTTTAAATGCCGTAAAATTCTTTTCGCCGCTGTCCAAGTGGTTTGTGTTCGTTTATCTAAAAATCTGCTTAGATATGATACAGCATAGGTAATACCCGGTCTACTTCCAGTTGAAATGTAGATCAAACTTCCAATAATTTCTCGATATGGTACGTCAATTATTTTTTCATCATTTTTTAAATGTAGATTTGGTTCCATTGGTGTTTTTGCTCCTTTACAATCTGTCATTTGGAATGTATTTAATGCCTTATCAATTTGAGCTTGTTGTGATACTTTTATACTGTTATTCGAGCGTTCAAATCTGATTCCAATAAAATTGTTTAGTTGTCCCAAATCTCTTGTATTAAACTTTTGTTTTAGTAAGTTCTGTTTCTTCTATACAAATATGGTCTCCAATTAAGATAATATCATCTACCCATATTAGCATATAGCAATTCTTTTTTACGTATAAACAGAAATCACTTTTGCATCTGACAAACTTATTTTCTTCAGCGAATTTATTAAATGTTTCATTCCAGCATTTAGGTGCTCCTTTTAGACCGTATAATGCTCTAATCAATTTGTATACACATGCTTCTTCTTCTAGACCTTTTGGCGGTTTGATATACATATATATCGTTATTTATCTTTCCATTTAAAAACGCTGTTGGTACATCTAGTTGCCTTATCGGCCAACCTTTCTGCAAAGCTAAACATATGATCATTCTTACTGTTGACATACGTGCGACTGGTGCGTAGACTGCTTCTGTAACATTTTCTTGAAAATCTTTTGCTACTAATCTTGCTTTTTTCTTGCCGTTTTCTTTTGTTTTAAACACCCATTTTGTATCGATTGCTTTTCTTTCTGGTGGTAATGTACATTTTTCCCATGTACCTAGTTTTTTATGAGCTTTCAATTCATCATCAATTGCTACTTGCCATTCTGTATTTTGAATTGCTTCTTCATACGATTGAGGATCTGTACTACTCATCGTGCAGTATGCTGTATACAGTTCGTATTCTTCTAAGTAACTTGGAGTTTTTGTTTTTCTTTTTGATTTTTTACTGGTATTTGTCTCATCATTTTCATCTTCCTTTTCATTTGACATGCTGTCATTTAAAGCCGTAACTAGAATGACTTAAGCTAACTCAAGTCAGAAGTCAGATTACATTGTTTTAAATCAGTGTAACTATATTTGACTCAAGTCAGCTTCATTGAATTTAACGAAACACTTTGAATTTTCGTTGACTTCAGTGAGTGTGCTTACCGACCACACAAAATTGAGTGGCTTGAGTGAAATATGTACATATGTACATGTATTATTTAAACATAACCAATTCCATATGAAGTTTATATGAAATATCGCATTTTGTAGTTAATGTAAAAAATTTGTAAAAATTTCCTTTATGTGTAACTCTCTCCAAATTTTATGTTTTGTATGTGTAACTCTAACTAGTAACAAATATATATCATGTTCATGTAACTATTAAATTAACTAACCTTGCTTTCACATATGCTTACTCAATTCACACAAGCCAATATAGTTACAACTTCAGACTTGAGTGAATTTCGTTAGCTTGACTTGAGTTAGCTTAAGTCATTCTAGTTACGGCTTAACTCTCTATCATTGAAGCTTTCATTGTTATTTTTTCTTTTAACATTTCTATCACTTCTGTCTTGTATTAAATTATCATTACTCTTTTCCTCGAATTGTGTTACCATTTCTGACTTTTCTTCGTTGTATTTTATTTTCATATTTTCTTTTTCTTTAGTAATAACTCCTTTTATACTTTCATCAAACACAACATCTCTAGATACAATTATTTTTTCTTTGTTTATATCCCAAAGTCTATAGCCGTTGCTGCAATATCCTAACATTCTTACTTCAAGTGCTCTATTGTCCATTTTCGACAATTTCGGTAATATATATGCCCCTTTACATCCAAAAACTCTTATTTTTCTTAAATCACAAGAACCATACCATATTGATGACGGTATTTTTCCTTTTAATGCGTTTGTTGGACATCTATTCAAAACATATGCAGCTGTTCGTATAGCTTCACCCCATAGAGATTTAGGAAGATCACTGTCAGACATCATGCATCTCGCTTTATCTAGCAATGTTCGATTCATTCTTTCACTTACTCCATTTTGTTGAGAAGTGTATGGAATTGTAAATTCTATTTTCATACCTTTTGATTTACAAAAATTTCTAAAATTATTGTTGATAAATTCTCCTCCATTGTCACATCTTGCACGAACAACTTTTTTTTCAAATTGAGCTTCTATTCTGTGTACATATTCAATCAAATTCTTAACTGCTTCATTTTTATTTTTTAATAGATATACTTCTGTAAAGTGTGAAAAATCATCCGTGATTGTTTGAAAATATTTTTCTTCATTTTGTGTATTTGGCTCTATAGGCCCACAGAGTATGAATGAGTTCACCAATTCTTTTTGAACGAGGGAATGTACATTTTATAAATGGTAACCTTGTTGATTTATTTTTGACACAACATTCACATATACCTTCTTCATATGGAAGATTCATTTTTTTTTAAACTTTGTCTATTTAAATGTCCCATTCGTCGATGTCATAATGATTGATCTTCATTACTGCATTACTCACCTGTGCTTCTTCTTCTTTTATTTTATGTTCCATATAGAGTTCTACAACAAACATTTTTCCAATTTTTTTTATGAATATGTTATTGTTATTAGCAACTATTTTTGCACAAACTTTATTAAAAACAACTTTTAAACCTTTATTTGTCAATTGATTCACAGAAATAAGATTACAGCTAAGATTTTCAACAAGCAATGCTTTTAATTTTATTTTGATTCCTTTGTATTTTAAGTTCATTGAGCCTTCTCTTTTTGCTACTAAGGTTTCTCCATTTGCAATTTTTATGTAAACTGCATTTTCTAATGCCGTCACTTTTTCCATATATTTTTCCATACTAGACACAACCACAGACAAATAAATACCAGATACACATTTCAGTATAGTTGGATTTATATGGAAAACGTTAATGCGCAATTAGTGTTGGATGAAGTATTTTCGTCCAAGTAAAATACAATTGCATATCCGATGCACCAATCAAAATTTTATTCACCTCTTTTTTTATAACAATCCGCTCAACTGTAATACAAATGGTGAAATTGTCATCTTACATTATTACATATACCATATAAATCCTATATACTATATACATACATATATACACATTTTGTAGTTGATGGTAATACAATGCATTTAAAAAAATATATATATATATTTGGATCAGCATGTACTTACATATTGTTTGATATTTTTATGCAATAATTTATGTGATAATTTATAATAATATATATAATAATATATTATATTTTACTTAAATAAAACTCAATAGGTATTTTAATATGTATTTTAAATTTTAATAGGTATATATATTGATGTGTTGTTGAATGTTTGCTGTCTTCAAGCCCCCAAGTCAATGTGTATAATGATGAACAATGTGTTGAAAAATAATCCTCAAAAATCCTGTGATATTTTTGTTAAATTAATGCATCCTTTATATTTTTTATTTGTGTTCGTTGTAATTATTAGGATGTTGTGTTTATTTAACTCCAAATTCACTTGATGTAGTAATTTTTTTTTTAAAAAAAGAAAATAAATTTTGTTTGTAGACCATGTGGTTTAGTGAAAAATTATATGTACTTCACTTGCACTTGGTACTTTAATGTTCAATTATTTCAAATTTTAATTTGAATATTTTATATTCAAATAATATTATAATTCACTCAACTTTTTATTAATTTTTATTTAATTTTGAAATTTAATTTTATTTAATTTTATATTCGGGGTCACCACTTTGTAGGTTTTATGGGTAAAATAAAAAAAAATAAAAAATTAAATTTTGTTTTAGCTCCAATATATTGGTCTTTATTACCTTACGTTTAAAACAAAAAGAAATTCTTTTTACAATATAAAATATTTACAAAGTCTCATTTTTATGGAATTTATTTTTAACCTATTATCATATAATTTTTATAATATACCTATCGATACTGATAAGAATTTTAGTTCATATAATATAGCAGGTAGTAAAATATATAATAATTACTTATTTTCTAATATATATAATTGTGTACATACATATTTACATTATGTGCACGTGCACTATACATTTCATTTAATTTTTATACATATACATATATAACATATTTCATATTATTTTTATTTCAATTGTGCACATACGTATTTACATTGGGTACACTACATATACTATTTGTTTATGTTTGTACGATTTGTATTTGTAATTTGTTTGCTCATTTTGAATTTTTTATTTATTATTTTTCAATGTATATTGATGTTGCTTAATAACCAATTAGTTATAAAAGTCTCTTATATCCATATCTTATTTTTATCATTAATTTTTAATATTTTTCAAAATAATCAAAATACTAAATTAGGTTTGATTGAAGAATTTCCCAAACGGAAGGTTTTATCTGCATCAAAAAAAAAATCCTAAATATGCAGATTGAATAAGTGTATAGTATATGTATATGAAGAATCAAACAACTTAATGTAATTAAAGAAAAAAACAAACGTGTAGTTTACATTTTGAAAATAATTATTTTTTTTGGCAAGAAATTTCCGAAGTTAAATTATATTCCCACTCGTTTTTTACTTCGTGAATATTAGATGTTTAAGCACTATTTCTACTTCTACAGTACAAACTGTTTATTCAAAATAAATTTCTAAATGAAAATTGTTTTTTAGATGGTATATTATATTATCTTTTTTTAAGGAGTCAATCGATTTGAAATGCACCCGCATATTTTTAAATATATTGAACAAATTTGAATTTTTAGAATTAAGAATAAAAAAAATATTTTCAGTTATTCTAAAATTTATTCTACTTATCGACATATTATTTTGCAGATTATTGTGTGGTATGGTAGGATGTATTCATATTCATTTTTTGGCCTTAGTTTTAACTTGAAAGACTCAAAATAGTACTGTAAAAGGGGTCATAAAACATGAAGAAATATAATGAAGAAATCATAAATATTTTACACAAATTTTATAAAATTCTACCCATGCTATAGTTCGTTTCATATGTAATGTTATGTTAAGCAGGTATAATTAAGAATAAAATTTATAACTTCGACATAACAATGGTGATAAACATTTACACCTTTAAAATCAATGAAGATCATATAATTGTTTTTTTTAGCTCTAGTTTTTCAAAAATGAAATGAAGATTGCTTTTCGTATTCAGGTATAATATATGATATTCCCTTTTCATCAAAAATATATTTTTTGTACAGAAAATGTGTTAATCTATAATAAATTACATTTTATGAAAAAGAAATTATGAATCCTGTTTTGAACATGTATCATATATGTAGATGTAATGAATAAATTTTATCAGTTTAAATTATACAAAATTATACAAAGGTTTTGTTTTAAAGATAAGTGCTATACTCGGAGTGAGAGAAAAATTATTTACAATTCATGAAGATTTATATTACATATACATATTTCTCTAAGTTTAATCAAGATTGTTTGGAAAACCTTTTCTCTCACATTAGATGTAGGAATGCAAATAAAAACAACCCAAGTGTTTTAGAATTTCAAAGACTTATTGCAAAAATAATGTCTATTAAATTTCTTTTTAGTTGTAAGTCTAAGAACTGAGGATGACAGCGAGGAATTTTTAAATTTAGATTGGTCTGCTATTTTAATTTCTTCTGAATCCAATGCAGAAAGTTTTCCGAATAGTGATAATAATTTAACACCTGATATGAATGAGCTAAAAAATGTGGTGGTTTGCGAAGAATATGATATCAGAGTCTTATCTTCTTCATCCTTAAGTGCAAAATATTTCACAGGGTATTGCATTGCACATTTGTTTAAAATTATTAAAAACGAATGTAAAACATGTAGAACAGCTCTGACTAAAGGTGTAGTTGATCAAAGTGCTTCTACAGATATATTAGTTGATTTAAAAAATTTTAATTCAAAAATTCCAAATTCTCTAATAAGACCGTCTGAATCACATTTTGAAATAATTAAATACCAATTAGAAATATTCAAAAAAAATTTGAAAAACATCCTCACAAACCAAATATAAAGAGACTTATTAAAAACATGTGTGTAATGTGGTTACAAATTTAAAGTTCAATAATTTGTATAATGTTATTGTTCGTTATCACTCAGTTTTTTCACTTCACCCTTTTTTTTAGTTGATTTTCAGGTGTTGACAAAACTATGATGGTTAATTGGTACAAATTAATTTACATACCATCAACCCCATAATTCTACCAAAAAACACCTGAAATTGCACTTAGAAATTATTGCACACACACAATTTAAACACATTTGTAACTTTTTTATTTTAAACATTTCACATTTTTTCACTTTGCCGACGGCATTTGCATTAACGAAAAAATTTCAATAAAAATGAAGTATTTTGATTTACATGAATCAAATACACATTCAATCAAATCTTCATTTTAATTGAAATTCAATAAATAATAATATTAAACACAGCACTTTTGATTAATTTCACGACACTCGAAATATCCAAAAACACAAATATAAAATATAAACAATAAACTGTCAAATATTCAACAATAAACAATTATTCCAATAACACTATTCAATGCTGATCTCAACAATTGACGCAAACATCAACATACATTCCACTATTCATTATAATTATAATTTAGACAATCAATAATCAATAAAATAATACATATTTTAGACTAAGACAACAACAATTGTAATTAATTATACATACAAAAAAACAAATTGTACACAATCAATATATATAAAATATAAAATGTAACTAAACATAATACATAATAAAAAAAGTAACAGATCAAATATCAAAACGTAATAAATGTACCTAGCAACAATTACTTACAATATCAATATTATTACTTACAATTCAACATACAAATTCCAATTAGAATAATCATAATTATGCAAAAAAAATTGTTATTGTAACTATTATTATTATTATTATTAGCAAAATTAAATAATTGTATTATTTTTTTTTTGTTGCATACTATTGGGTGACAAAAGTAAATTTCAAAAAAACAATGACAAATAAAATAAATAATTAATTTTAAATATTCAAATAATTACAATAGGGCTCAAAAATAATAGACACCGTTAATTTTCTAGAAATTTACTTTTGTTCACAAAAGTATATAAACCGAAGAAATCAAGCATCTTCACCTTCATTCCTATCCTAACTAACCAAGTGTAAATTACTGGGTGCTGACTAGCAATTTACACATTCTTCCCAATTCCAAAAACTTAGTAGATATTCTGGGTGCTGACTAGATGTTTACTAAGAAATATAAATTTCGGGTGCTGACTGAAATTTATAAATACTTAATTATTCCCATACTAAAACTTAGTGAATTTTCTGGGTGCTGACTGGAAATTCACTAATAAAATAAACTTCGGGTGCTGACTGAAGTTTATATTCAACATATATTCCTGGTGTTGACGGGAATATAAATACTAACTATTTATCTTACTCTGGGTATTGACTAGAGTATTCATATCATAATATTCCTGGTGCTGACGGGAATATTTACATACTAACTACTCCGGGTGCTGACTGGAGTTTCTATTAATATTCCTGGTGCTGACGGGAATATTAAACTATTTTTTTTTCTTTACTAGAGAAATTGAACTACTTAGCACAAATAAATACTTTGTATTTATTAGTTATTATAATACTGAAAATTTAAGACTATCAATTTAAGTTTGGAATTACTTTACCATAGATTAAGCAGATAATTGTAATTATTTTAATTATTGTATAAGTTGAATTTGAAGAGAAATAAAACATAAACTCAAAAAATATCTATCTCTTTTATTTTTTGAACCAGCACCTTCTTAATCGTGTACTAACGATTGTAGGTGTTTGTCATATATACAAACATTTTTTGGTCCTTCGAGCCGGATAGATATTTTTGAGTACTTCATTTTTCTTCAAATTACAACATGACTACATCACAGGAAACCATATGTGATTTAATTTTAAAACAAGATAGTTTGCGTCAATTGCTTGAGACAGCAATTACGAATTACAAAAAGACAGCCATAGCAAAACGAACGCCTGGATATATTCGAGGTCGTCTTGATTATGTTAAAGCATTGTGGAAAGATATCGTTATTAATCATTTAACTCTCGAACGATTAGTAAGCTCTACACCATCAGAACAAATTAAAGAACTTAAATATTCTTCAGACTATTTTAATCCCCTTGAGGAAAAATTTTATGATTTTCTTGGCATTCTAAATGATGCCTTAGAGTCTCTTAACAAAGTAGAACCTTCAGTACAAAAACCAATTCAAGTTAGTAGTTCAAACCCATCTATTCGATTACCAGAAATTTCGTTACCCAAGTTTTCTGGTTCATATGATAGTTGGCGGTCTTTTCACGATTTATTCACATCTCTTGTTCACAAAAACTCTAATTTATCTGCTATTCAAAAATTTCATTACTTAAAAACCAGCGTTGTTGGTGAAGCAGAACATTTACTCCGTCAGTACCAAATCACTGAATCAAATTACGAAGTCGCGTGGTCTGCCTTGAAAAATCGTTATCAAAATACAAGAGTATTAGTCAATACTCAACTCAAAATTCTATTCAATCAGCAATCGTTAAATTCAGAGTCTGCCAAAGGCATAAAGTCTCTTATTGATAGAACAACAGAATGTTTGTGCGAATTAACTTCATTAAAAGTCGATATAAAAAACTGGGATGTAATCCTTATATACCACGTGACACAAAAATTACCCGTTGATACACGACGATTATGGGAAGAAAAGTTAGGATCTTCACAAGAGCTACCTACATTCGATATGTTGAAGGAATTTCTAGAATCTCGCTTCAGAACACTTGAGGCATTAGTTGATAACAAAACATCAGCAAATCAAAGTTATAAATCCATAACGCATCACATTACGTCAGCAAAACCATGTTTCTTTTGTAAAGAATCACATACAGCATATCGTTGTTCAAAATTTTTAAGTCTTCAAATACCCAAAAGACTTGAACTCGTACGCTCGAAGCAGCTATGTATAAATTGTCTATCTAATAAACATAAACTTTATAATTGCACAAGTAAATTCACTTGTCGCAATTGTGGTAAAAAACACCATACTTTACTACATTTTAACTCATCGAACCAAAGCACAAACAATGTGCAAAACAAGACTAACACAAAATCTAAAACTATTCATAATTCAAACAATTCAAATTTAGGAACAACTCAAGATTGTTCAACTAAATCACAAACCAACCAAAGCGTTGAAAAATCATTACAATCATTTTGTACATACGAACATTCACGAAGGTCATCACTTGCTTTACTATCCACAGCTCTTGTGAAAATTAAATCTAAACATGGTCTAGATTTTACATTTCGTGCACTTATAGATTCAGGTTCGCAGACATCTTTCATCACAGAAAATGCTGCACAAAAATTATCTTTAAAAAAATATCGTACTTCAATACAAGTATCTGGATTCGGTAATTCAAAAACAGTACCTATTAAATATCAAACTACTCTACCCATACAAACTCGCACAAACAAAACTATAAACATAAATTCATTAATTGTTACTAGAATTACTGATCTTCTACCACCCTCACAAATTAACACTCATAATTTCAATCATATTAAAGATCTCGATCTAGCAGATCCAACTTTCCATTTACAAGGAAAGATAGATATCCTTCTAGGTGCTGATGCATATTCTTCTATCCTAATAGAAGGTTTGCGCAAAGGTCCTCCAGGTACACCTGTTGCACAAAACAGTTTGCTTGGATGGATTCTCTTTGGTGGTACGTTAGAATCTTCGAATAAAACCAAATCACTACTTATAAACATCCATAATCAAGAAGAACCAGTACTTTTCACCATAACTTCAGAAACTATTCCAAACACGTATTATTACGTTCTAATATCAAAAAAAATGCTTAGGGCTTCTAAAAAGAAAAAACAACGGCATACATTACCCGACGGAACACGCATCGCCTTTAAATTAACATTGGATAACAATGTAAAAATATTAAAAACCAATTAAAATTATTTAATAAAATTCAAATAAACAATAAAATTCATTTTGTTTGATTTTCTTTTGAAAAAATAAAAAATGTATTTTTTCAACGGGGGGCAGTATGTTCGTTATCACTCAGTTTTTTCACTTCACCCTTTTTTTTAGTTGATTTTCAGGTGTTGACAAAACTATGATGGTTAATTGGTACAAATTAATTTACATACCATCAGCCCCATAATTCTACCAAAAAACACCTGAAATTGCACTTAGAAATTATTGCACACACACAATTTAAACACATTTGTAACTTTTTTATTTTAAACATTTCACATTTTTTCACTTTGCCGACGGCATTTGCATTAACGAAAAAATTTCAATAAAAATGAAGTATTTTGATTTACATGAATCAAATACACATTCAATCAAATCTTCATTTTAATTGAAATTCAATAAATAATAATATTAAACACAGCACTTTTGATTAATTTCACGACACTCGAAATATCCAAAAACACAAATATAAAATATAAACAATAAACTGTCAAATATTCAACAATAAACAATTATTCCAATAACACTATTCAATGCTGATCTCAACAATTGACGCAAACATCAACATACATTCCACTATTCATTATAATTATAATTTAGACAATCAATAATCAATAAAATAATACATATTTTAGACTAAGACAACAACAATTGTAATTAATTATACATACAAAAAAACAAATTGTACACAATCAATATATATAAAATATAAAATGTAACTAAACATAATACATAATAAAAAAAGTAACAGATCAAATATCAAAACGTAATAAATGTACCTAGCAACAATTACTTACAATATCAATATTATTACTTACAATTCAACATACAAATTCCAATTAGAATAATCATAATTATGCAAAAAAAATTGTTATTGTAACTATTATTATTATTATTATTAGCAAAATTAAATAATTGTATTATTTTTTTTTTGTTGCATACTATTGGGTGACAAAAGTAAATTTCAAAAAAACAATGACAAATAAAATAAATAATTAATTTTAAATATTCAAATAATTACAATAGGGCTCAAAAATAATAGACACCGTTAATTTTCTAGAAATTTACTTTTGTTCACAAAAGTATATAAACCGAAGAAATCAAGCATCTTCACCTTCATTCCTATCCTAACTAACCAAGTGTAAATTACTGGGTGCTGACTAGCAATTTACACATTCTTCCCAATTCCAAAAACTTAGTAGATATTCTGGGTGCTGACTAGATGTTTACTAAGAAATATAAATTTCGGGTGCTGACTGAAATTTATAAATACTTAATTATTCCCATACTAAAACTTAGTGAATTTTCTGGGTGCTGACTGGAAATTCACTAATAAAATAAACTTCGGGTGCTGACTGAAGTTTATATTCAACATATATTCCTGGTGTTGACGGGAATATAAATACTAACTATTTATCTTACTCTGGGTATTGACTAGAGTATTCATATCATAATATTCCTGGTGCTGACGGGAATATTTACATACTAACTACTCCGGGTGCTGACTGGAGTTTCTATTAATATTCCTGGTGCTGACGGGAATATTAAACTATTTTTTTTTTCTTTACTAGAGAAATTGAACTACTTAGCACAAATAAATACTTTGTATTTATTAGTTATTATAATACTGAAAATTTAAGACTATCAATTTAAGTTTGGAATTACTTTACCATAGATTAAGCAGATAATTGTAATTATTTTAATTATTGTATAAGTTGAATTTGAAGAGAAATAAAACATAAACTCAAAAAATATCTATCTTTTTTTATTTTTTGAACCAGCACCTTCTTAATCGTGTACTAACGATTGTAGGTGTTTGTCATATATACAAACAGTTATTCACCCATGTTTTGAGCACAGAATGGCTATACTTGATTTCATGATATTGGTATTATTACGAAAAAATTGTGCTTGGATGGTTGATAAGTTAAGACACTCCAAAAAAGTAAAAAGTAAAAACAAAAAGTTGAATAATATAATACATAACTAGTTAATGTAATATTACATGATATTATTATTATTTATTAGTAACAATTTCAAATCTATAATCTTTATTTTCAATCAATAAAATGCACTTTTCACAACTATAGTATTAATTTGTTTCAAAAATTAATTTATTGTAAACCCTGTAAAACATACTTATTTCTAATGTAATAACAGACAGAAATTCGCGCGGAATGCAAAGAAAAATGTATGAAACATACGCCTAAAACTATTTCTATACTTTCAATTATTTCCGCATTAACATTTGAAAATTAAAAAGCGTCGGATTTTGTTGATTTGCATTTCTACATCTGATTTTAAGAAATAATTTTGCAAAAGGATCTTGACTAAATTTTGATATTTTGATTTACTCATTTTAATCATGTTTTTCAAACAAAATTTTTAAAACTGTTTGGAGTCTGTATTATTTTTACAAGCCACATTATGAAAAACATATTTAAAACTTTCTTCCCAGATTGTGTCATGAATATACAAAGGATTTTCACAACCAAATTATTTCTTTTATTATCACTATCAACAATATGAATTAAGTAATCTATTATAAACTATATTTTTTTATATTGACATTTCGTCAAAAATTGAAAGACTTTTTTATTTTTTGGTTGTAGATTTTTAATATACGTTTTTAATATTCATTCTACAAATATATTATAAATCCAAGAGAAAAACGTTGAAAGGTAATACAAAAATATGTAATAAATTTGTATGAGGCGTGTGGAACTGCAACACATTCTTTGAAAATGTATTTCCGGCAGAAAATTCAAATAAAAATTACATTGACTAATGCATTTCGCTTTTCTAGTATAAACAATAGGATACCAAAATTAATTTAGCGAACGTTTTTGAATTTTCTGAAATGTCTAAAATATCACCAAACTTTTAAAAATAGCTTATTAGTTTTTTTCTCAAATAATTATTACTTTTTTCAGTGTTCTGCATTTTTTTTTTAATTTTTCTATTATCTATAATTTTTTTTAATGATATACTAAAACAGTAATTATGATAGCATAATATTTTCAACAATAAAATTTAAGCTTTAACTGCTGGAGCATAATCAAGATCTTCTAGTTTAATTTCAATATATGTATGTACATGTTTGAACTTCCATCATACTATCAACATCACGCAGCATATTTTAAAAAACGAGTGGGAATATAATTTAACTTCGGAAATTTCTTGCCAAAAAAAAATAATTATTTTCAAAATGTAAACTACACGTTTGTTTTTTTCTTTAATTACATTAAGTTGTTTGATTCTTCATATACATATACTATACACTTATTCAATCTGCATATTTAGGATTTTTTTTTGATGCAGATAAAACCTTCCGTTTGGGAAATTCTTCAATCAAACCTAATTTAGTATTTTGATTATTTTGAAAAATATTAAAAATTAATGATAAAAATAAGATATGGATATAAAAGACTTTTATAACTAATTGGTTATTAAGCAACATCAATATACATTGAAAAATAATAAATAAAAAATTCAAAATGAGCAAACTAATTACAAATACAAATCGTACAAACATAAACAAATAGTATACATCCACACATATAACACTTTGAAAAGTGCTTAAATATTAAGACCTGTAATATTAAGGAAGTGGAGTTAATTGATATAGCAACAAAACAATCATGTACAGATATGAAAAATCTAAATCATTTTATAATGAAAGGAATACTTCTCATCATTTTTCTCCTATCTATATACGAGTATATGCAGCTACATCACACACCATACATACATAAATATTATATTTATATGTAGAAATTTAAAATTTCTCACCCTAATTTTCTAAATTCTTGAATGAAATGAAAATCACATTATATTACAAAAACTAGTTTTTAAATGCATTGTATTACCATCAACTACAAAATGTGTATATATGTATGTATATAGTATATAGGATTTAATATGGTATATGTAATAATGTATGATGACAATTTCACCATTTTTATTATTACAGTTGAGTGGATTTGGTGGATTCTTTTATAACAAAAAGAGTTGAATAAGATGTTGATTGGTGTATCGGATATGCAATTGTATAACATAAATTTTACTTGGACGAGACAACATCGTCCAACTAAATTTTCTCTATTAAAATGAACTATACCACAATGTGAGTCTGGTTATATTATATTGTTTGTGACACAACTAAGTGTTCTGACGCACCTGAATCTATTATAAATCTTATTTTGTTATAGTTGCTTTCTGCATTCATACACACATGATCATCATCAGCGTAAAAAAGTACAGATTCAGCAGTTTTTGCATGACCTCCTCTTTTACTATTTGACATTCCTCTTCCTCTTCTATTATTTTTGTTGTGAATTTTCTTTTCAGTACATTCGTATTTCATATGTCCGCTTTTTCCACACCCATAACACGTCATAAAACTAACCTCTTCTTTAACAAATTCTTTCTTGTTTTAATTCGTTTTCTAGTAATCTGGTTTTTACAAACTCTATTGTAACGCCGCTAGTCATGGTTTCTATGGCAGTTATTACTGCATCATATTTACTTGGTAAAGTTAGCAGAAGATGACAAACCTTATCGTCTTCAGACATTTTTTCTCCTGAAGCACTTTCTAGTTCATTTACTAGTCCATCAAATTTTATGAAGTGTTCTTCCATTTTTTCTTGTTCTTTATATTTCATTGATAACAATTTCTTTCTAATGTATAATTTAGTACAAATACTTTTTCTTTCAAAGATATTTTTTAGTGCATCTAGCATGCCCTTTGCTGTGCTTTTTTCTTTTACGTATTCTAAGTACTTATCTGGAAGACACTGAATAATTATCGACCTAGCCTTACCATCATTTGTTTTTTCTTCAGCTTTCTCTGGGTCGATTTCCTTTAATGCCACATCTTTTGCATTTTTTTCCTCCAATAGAGTCAATACTCTAAATTTCCAATTCGAGAAATTTTTTCCGTCGAATATTGGATAATATGTAAATGCCGTGGCCATTTTTTTTTTTTATTATTAATATATATTTATATTACACACATTTACAATCTTATTACAGCATTTATATATTATTTAAATATGGATGTAGATTATTTTAAATTAGATTTCTTTTATATATATATAACTTGGACTCTGGGCCCATAACCTATTAAATTATTAATAACGCAGTATTTGTTATATATAGATAAAATAGTTTATTGATACAAAGCAAAGGTTTACAATCGACTGACTTATAAAATATAATATATGAACATGGACATAAAAGAATAGTAATAACAAGTGTTACCATGTAGTGTATACTTCAACAATCACCACCCGCCATCCCCCACACCACTCCCCCGCATCAAACAGCCACTATTATATTCTATTCATAAATCCGAAATCAAACCAAAGTTGAAAAAAAAACAAAAAGGTTGACTTTTCAATTTTTTATGAGTAAAAAACCAGCTGATAGCGAAAGTGTAATGTAATTACCAAATACTGTATTCATATATCTATGAATAACAAAAAGGTTCATATTTAACATTACACACAAATATTTTCATAAAGAAATATGTTAAGATAGGTCATTGATGCTATATACATTATAGTTCCTGATATATATCATTGAACAATCTATTTTTATAATTACACTTGTATGTATGTGTACAAAATACCATATATACGATGTATACAAAAAATCATGTGTATCACATAAACAGTACATTCATTCCATATAGTATTTACTATTTATCTATTATGCATAAGCAAGCAGCAGCATGTTGTTATTCATGGGTACAATGAAATTTTACATTACATTTAATGTTATACCAAAGACCAATATTATACCATGATATTGATATAATACATTATATATTCGGTCTTTGGTTATATCAAACGTTGTTTAATCATGTTATATGCTTTATGTATGTATGTATACGAGATCGTCTTCAATTCAATATAGATCTTTACATATCCTTCCTTATGCATGAGCATAAACCATACATGGAAAATAAATATATATGATCAAAATCTCTCAAAAATATTCAAATTCATATTTATGCCTTTATGCTTCAGCCAATGATATTCATTTATTCTATTTTCAATACTCAAAATATACAAATACACATAAATAATACTTATATGCAAAAAGTATATAAAAGTAGGAGAGAAACTGATTCATAGGAACATTCGGACCAAAAAATTTTTCAACAATTGTAGGTGTCGGTAGTGATGCCAGCGTAAAACTCAATATAAAAAAAGTAGCATCACTTTATGCCAAGCTCCCAACTCCATATAAAAATAACGGGATTTCTTTTTGCCAAGCCCAAACTTTTTCAGTATAAAGCTTTTCTCTCTTTATATGGAGTTGTATAGGAAAAATGAGAAAATGAATAAATTTGTTTACAACAGCTGATATTTTATCAGTTGTCATTTTGCTTTATTTATAGGTTTTGCATGTTTTGCGTGCAATATAATATATATACAATATAAATATATAGAATATAGTGTAAAGAGAATAGAGAAAATTATATACCAAACACAAAACTTTTTCATATTATATTTGTTATTTGTTTATATGTATGTAAGGCTACACAGCAACCAGACCAGCAACATTAAGTAAGCCATACACTGCACACGATTCACGACAATCTTTTTCGTCAAGGAAAGCTCTAGGGAAAAAGATTATATCCTCAAGTCATCCACACACATGAAACACGATTCAGTTTGATCTAGAACGTCGAATGTTATGAACGATGAGTAATATTTCTAAAAAAGATTTGTGTTCAGTGGCGGTGGGTTTAACCGCCTTATCATGATATTCGAAGACGAAACGTTTCGTATCGTCTTGTTAAAAACGCGATCATGATATTCGAAACGTTCCAATTTCAAACGATTTTCATCGTCTTCTCAGTCGATAGCATTTTGTTCATCGTTTACATATAAATTTATTTTTTTTTTTGGTTTTTAATAGAATTTTTTTTATTTAAAGCATATTACTAATATTTGTGAATATTAATATTAAATTAATTTTTTTAAAAAAATGGAAATTATTATTAAAAATGATATTTCAAAACATCAACAAAATAATAGAAATGACATCGAACCCTTTTTTCTTACAACAAAATTGGAAATTGTATGAATTAAACATTAAAGTTTCGTTTTTATAAGGGATTTATATTGTACCACTATTTACCACTTAATATTCGAAACGATGAAGGTTCATAATAGCAATTTTATACCGTATCGTTTCGTTTCATCGTTTCATCGTTTCATCGTCTTCGAATATCATGATAAGGCGGTAATATTATATAGAAAAAGACTTGTAAGAAAGAAACGTGCTATGTGGACAAAATTGTGGTTGTTGAAGAGAAATCTTTATTCACATGTAAATATTTTGAATTTGCTTAAATGTGATGCAGATGATTGGAGAAATTACATGCGTATGAATGAAGATGATTACATAAATTTGCTGCAGTTAGTGACTCCCATTATTGAAAAACAAAATACACAAATGAGAGATGCGATTACTCCACACGAAAGGCTTACAGCAACACTATACTTTGTTCATAAAGTTTATTCAGTACGGAGGCTTATGGGGATATATTTTCTCTATTCTAACTTGGTAAATTCGTATAAATGTGTTTCTGTTTAACACCTCTGAAAGTGTTGCCCCTTTAATTCAAATTTTCTACGTAAAATCGGATGAAATTTTTATAAGTGCTGCCGTTTTACCTTGATTTTCAAAATTAAATTGATTTTCAAAGTTATGCTCCTATCACAAATCCCAAAAATACTTGCCACCTTTTCATTCGACCTACCTACACTTTTATTTTCTTTATAAAATATATTAAATGTGGAGTAAATTTGCTTTTTTTTCTCCACACTTAATTTTTTTCTTTCTTCCACTGCACTCATTTAAAAAAAATCTGTATTATATACTTTAATTAATTTATTAAATTTTAATTTTTTTAACTATTTTTTTATCAGCAATCTTCACTTCACAAATCACAGCAAATATCAACTAAAGAACGAAAATAATCTCTATTTTCATGCAACAAAAAATGTAACGAAAAACTAACTGTTCTGCAACAGTAATACATTTACAACACAACGTAAAAGCAAAAATTTTTTTTCATGACATAAATATTTATTATAGAATATATATTTACTATACATATCTATTAATTAATAATAATATATAAATAAATTGCATCATAGAGTATATGTAATATATAATTAATAATAATATATGACAAAAAGTCATATAAATGAAAATTTTTTATTTTCAAAAACGGCAATACTTAATTTGAGTATTATGACTACACGGCAGCACTAATTCATCATTCAATCTATTGTTCTTCCACATCTCGATTAGCCGAATCAAGCAACTTTTTCCTCATTAAGCGACAATCGTGTGCGCATATGAATTCCTTCGTCATACTTCGTTTTCTTCGCATATGATAAATTTTTTTCCATTTATAGTTTTTGTTTGTGCAATCCAGTGAATATGGTTGATGAATAATGGACGACAAGAAATAATAATCAGTCACCGTATGGTTGCGGTAATGGTAATATGAAATTAATTGGTACTGTTGTTTTTTTCTCTTTTAAAGCGTCTCATTACATATAAAATAGATGGGGGTATGAGTAATTTGATATATTCCTCTTAAAAGTAACGCTACTGAGCTCTTCCATAAGCCGTGTACTGAACGAATTTTATGAACAGAGTATAAGATTTTTAGCTACTGGTAGATCATACGAAGATTTGAAATTTTCCGCATTTATATCAGCACAAGCATTAGGAAAATTAATACCTGAGACCTGTGAAGCAATTTTTCATGTATTAAAAAATGATTTTATGAAGGTATTAATTCACATCTTGTTTAATCCGAATCTAATGAAAACTTTACTTATAGTTTCCAACTACCGAAGATGAATGGAAACAAATTGCTCTGAAATTTGAATCCATATGGCAATTTCCAAATTGCCTAGGTTCAGTGGACGGGAAGCATGTGAGAATTACTCCTCCTGCTAATAGTGGGTCCTATTATTATAATTATAAAAACTATAATAGTATTGTATTAATGGCGATAGTTAATGCTAATTATGAATTTATACTGTGTGACATTGGCACTAATGGAAGAATATCGGATGGAGGGGTTTTATATAATACAAAATTTTATTCTGAACTGAAAAAAAAGATGCTCAAAATACCAGCCCCAGTAAACCCAAAAAATAGTGAAAGGAAGCTACCTTACGTTTTTATCGGCGATGAGGCATTTACTCTAGGAGAAGATTTTCTGAAACCGTTTCCCAAAGCAGAGTTAAATAAAGATAGAGCAGTTTTCAATTATAGATTATCAAGAGCTCGAAGAACAGTTGAAAATGCTTTTGGCATACTTGCTTCACGTTTCAGAATATTTCACACATCAATAAATTTATATCCAAAATCAATAGAAAAAGTTGTTTTGGCTTCTTGCGCCTTACATAATTATTTGAGAAAGAGAAATGTGAATGCTTATATTCTCCCTAATGATTTAGATGTTGAGGACACAGTAAGTGGAGCCATAATACCTCATCAGAGATCAGATCCTGAGCTATATGCCAGATTACGACATGGTCAAAACCGAAACACCTCAAATATAGCCAAACATACCAGGATTTTATATATGGATTATTTTAATAATGAAGGAAAGGTCGAATGGCAAGACAAAATGATATCTGGCCAATATTGAATAAAAAACATAATTTATTATTAAATGTTTATTGATAAATAATAACATAAATAAATAACATGTTTTTATGTTTAAATTTTATTTTGAAAATCCTCATAGAAATGTGTAACTGTTTCTGTTTATTGTGGATTGAAGATTCTTGTCACAATGGCAGAAGTATTATTAAGAGTACCCATTTGAGCCTCGTAAAGTACATCATTAATTAGTTTTTCTGCTATTGTTTTAATTGTATTTGGTAAGCGCTCCATTTTTTTTGCCACATTTTTTCCTATAATGTCAAACTCTGACTCTTCTTCTGGTTTTTCCTTAATTTTATCGTGAATGGCTTCTAAAATTGCGTCGGTCTTATCTAATTTCCTTTTCTTTTCTTTACTGAAAGTTGGTGTGGGCATGCTAGAGGAACATGTTTCAAAATCGAAGCTTTGCTCCTCATCAGATTCCTGTCAATAAAAAAAAGAAAAATTAAACAAAAAATTTTTTCAATATTGCACTTACTTTATTAGTAATATCAATTTTTATTTAGAAAACATGAATTATTTTACTTCAACGAGTTTTTCATACTTACATTTATATGTGCCATATTCGATCTTGATGGTTCTGCCTTATTTTCATCCTTCAAAAACATCAATGAATCGAAATACCACAAATTTGGTGCATATATTTCGTCTGTACCAGCACCAGATTTTTTTGAAAATTCACGCTTATTAAATTCTTTTCTAAATGAACCTCTCATTGAATTAATTCTTTTTAAAACATCTTCTTTCGTAGCATTTTCGTCACGTTCTTTTAATTTATTCAATAAAACATTATATGCTTTTTCTCTTAAATATTTATTACTATAACTTTTATTTTTCACTTGCCATAGACAACGATTTGTTTTATACAATTCAATAAATTCTTGCATAAATTCGCGTGGCCAACTACGTAAATCATCCATCCTCGCTCTTAAAATGTTTGTACAAACTAAAATCGGTTTGGTTATTCCCACAACTATAAACATAATTTTAAACTTTCAAATATTCTTAATTCAATGAACAAACAGTTAACAAATAGTTAACTGTAAAATTATACTAAATATTATTTGTACCTTATGCAACTATGGAACACTACTACCATGAACTTTAATCAGACGTAAAATATTGTATCCTCATGCTTGAGTCATCCACACACACTCACGATACACTTCACGAAAATGATTGTCACGATAAATCAAACATCAACAGAATTTTTTCCTTCACGATTCAATCTTTTCCCCTTAAGCTTTCTCGACAGCTTTTCTCTTTCGTGAACTCAATATTGCCCATACATTATGAGGAAAAAGATTGTATCGTGAAAGACTGTCGTGTATCCTCACAGTGTATGGCCTGCATTATGCATTGTATTACAAATGCCATATATAATTTATATGTATGCTTTGGCTTTTTTGAATACAACATGCAATATATAAATATACTTGATCATTATATGTATTTATATATATGTATTTTATATGCAAGTTTGTATGTATGTTAAGCACTTTGTTTAAATTTTTATATATTTATACCAAGTATTTGTATGTATACATACTAAATAAATACGTTTTAATTTTAACATTATGCAGTTGTATTTACATATAAATTGCTAATTCACAGGCGTGAAAAAATTATGGGACTAGCAAGACTTTTTTAAAAAAAATACTTTAAAACGTATATGTAGATTATTAATTAATTTTTATAATAATTATTATTTTTATTTTTAATTAATTCCGAAATATTAAAATATAATAAAAAATAGAAATATTTTTAATTTCGTTATTCCAAAAAAAAAAATAAAAAAAATAAACATTATAACAAAACTATTTTGAGTAAATGATAACCTTTAAATCCAACAGACCACCTCTAATCGTCGCTATTAACTCCGCAAGGATTTTACGAACTTTTGTGGATTCTTTCCTGTTCCCTTATTCTTCTTGTAATATTTTTTTTTTTAAATTAACTGATTTATCTTTATATATTTTTCCATTTCTTTTAATTGGCAATAGATTTCTATGAAATTTTTATGAAAACAATATGTTTTTACATTTTGTTTTTTTATGCTTAATATCGAATATCCATATATCAGTGTGATTATGTTTTCTAATGATGAAAGATTATGTTTGTCCCATAACTTTTTCACATCTGTGTGAAAGAGTATTATCATAATTAACTCAACTCTATATGTATATATACATATACTTAGATATTTATTATCATTTATTTTATACATACTATATTGCTAAATTGTGCAATGTTGTCTGTTTGCTGTTTAATCTTTGATAAATTGGTTATGAGTGCTATGTTTTTTGTTAGTGTACAGTCTACAGTCCGCGACAGAATTATGTATTATAATACATTTTCTATTTTTTTTTTATAACACATTGTGTAAACAAAAATATCCTTTATAATTTTTTAAAAATTATATTTAATAATTTTTTTTTTTATTTAAAATTTTTAATTTGTAGTTTTTAATTATTTTTTTTTTTGCAAGGAAATTTTTCAGTCTAATTTTATCTTAAAAAAATGTTAAAATGAAGATATAAAATTGTGAGTGAATAATAGATAATAAATTGATATAAAATATAAAATATGTTAATTTATATTATTATATGTATTGCATTTATATTTTTGGAATTTACCGATTCTTAAAAAGTGTTAAAAAGGAGTAACCATTTTGTCCCTTACTGTAGACTGAAAACTAAAATACGAAAATATTAAATTCAAACAGAAATCATTGATTTAAAAATAAAAATTTGCTGTTCAAAACCAATAGAAAATATATAGGTTCGTAGTGAAGGGGAGCGGTTAGATGATATCACAGCATAGCAATACAGTATATATGGTATATAATATACACACATAATAATACTTTACAGTTTCTTTGTATTGTTATTGAATAGTGTAAGGTGTATTGTATTATTATATGCTATTATATGTATTATGGTATTATATTATATGAAATGCCACTCATACTCATATGATGTTTATACATTATATATACTGCATACTGCAAAACGAATGAAAATAATAACAAAACATAACAAATTAAATATATATTGGTTTATATCTTTGTATATGCATCAAAGATAATATAGTTCTTCGTCTCAATAGATGTTCTTTTTAGTGTAAGTGGTAATTTTTCCAAAAACGACACACTTACATATATGATAAAGATCGAAAAAGCTTCATCAAAATCAAAAAAGTTTTTCAAAATTTTTCGAATTGCTTTTAGTTATGTACCCTGTACACAATTATAATCATTTCAATAAATTTGTATGACAGTCTGTGATATAATGGAATTGTTTTTGTAAATCGAGTTATCAAAACTAATTGTGTAGACGGACCATAGTGTTTCGAATTTGTTCTCATTTATTATAAATGTTTGCTCTCACAAATGAAATGAACACCTGTCAATGTTTTGCAGCACTAAACAATACACAATGCTATTTAAAATGTACATTTAATTCATATGATATTCCACACATATAAGTGTTATTTATATGTATTTGTATATTTTGAGTATTGAAAATAGAATAAATGAATATCATTGGCTGGAACATATAAATATAAATTTGAACATTTTTGAGAGATTTTGATCATATATATTTATTCTCCATGTATGGTTTATGCTCGTGCATAAGGATATATAAGGATCCATATTGAATTGAAGACGATCTCGTACACATACATACATAAAGCATATAACATGAATAAACAAGTTTGATATAACCAAAGACCGATATATAAAATATATTATATCATGGTATATTATATTGGTCTTTGGTATAACATTGAATGCGATGTAAAAACTAATTCTAATACATACATAATAGACATGACATAGTAGACATTAATAACAACATGCTGCTTGCTTATGCAGAATAGATAATAGTAAATACTATATGCAATGAATGTGCTGTTTATGCGATATACATGATTGTATGTAATATGTATACATCGTTTATATGGTATTTTGTATACATACATACAAGTGTAATTATAAAAATAGATTGTTCAATGATGTATATCAGGATCTATAATGTATATAGTATCAATGACCTTTCTTAACATATTTCTTTATGAAAATATTTGTGTGTAATGTTAAATATGAACCTTTTTGTTATTCATAGATATATGAATACAGTATTTGGTAATTACATATACACTTTCGCTATCAGCTGGTTTTTTACTCATAAAAAATTGAAAAGTCAACCTTTTTGCTTTTTTTTCAACTTTGGTTTGATTTCGGATTTATGAAATGAATATAATAGTGGCTGTTTGATGCGTGGAGTGGTGTGGGGGGTGGTGGGTGGTGATTACTCATGAGTAATTTTTCATTAGTAAGATTGAAGAATTTTATAGAATGAAAAATAAAATATAAATGAAAAAAAGAGAATTTTGGCAGGTGGGTGCGGGGATGCTAAAAGAGTATGAAAAGTGCTGTATAATTAGCGTCATTCGTTAACACTGATCAACATTTTTGAACTGAATTAAACTGATTTTTTCATATGCTCTTTTAACTATCTACCCACACTCTCCTACGCATCAAACTTTAACTATTATACTTTTTTCATAAATCCGAAGTTAAATGGAACATTTTGAGACTAGAATCATGAAGATTCATATATTTTTCGATTTTTAATGTTTAAAGAAAACTAGCTGACAGCGAAAGTTTATAATTACCGAATATTTATCAATTACACTGCAATCTGATGGTTTTCCTCTGAAAAGAATTAAATAACAATTTTGATAGGTAACAGGCCTCAAGCAAATATCCTTTTAAGATACCACAATATCTATATTTGAAGAATATATCATTCATTTACTACGTTACCACTATTATAAGTGCAAAATCCACTTTGATCGTGATCAAAATTTTTCTTCTGCTTTGCTATGAGTTTCTTAGATATTTTTATACATAATTTGCATATTAATATTATACTTTATAAATCATATATAGTAATATATTTAATTTTAAAATTTTTAAATTTGAAAACCGTCTTCCAACTATAGTTAAACTAAAACTGGATGTACAGTATTGTTCACAACTACTTTTACACGGCATTTAATTTCTAATCAATTAATAATTGGAAATGCATCCTCGAAACATTATAAATCCATAAATTTGTTTAGTGTATATATATAATTATAATAATAAATAATTAAATATAATATCAACTATTAAAATATTAAAATATTGTATAATTTCAACTGTATTAAAAGACGATTGATAATTCATCGCTTTTTTGTCCGAATTCATTAGGTTTATTTAAGTTCAAAACAAAGTTACATATATTTTATAGAAAAAAACAGAATTAAAAATACATGCAATTTTAAAACTTTTGTTCAAAAAAAATGCTGTATAAAAATATTTATGACTAATAGTGCTAATACTAAATGTCAGAGGCTATTCAAATTTCTGATAATATATTCTAAAGTATAGGCAGGTCAGATTAACTTCCTATTTTTTGCCAACTTAATGACCGCACCATGCAGAACTGACCAGTTCTTGCACTTTTTAAATGAATGGTTTAAGTTTTAAAATTTGGTTTAAGAATGATATTAAATAGTTGAGCTATCAATTTAATAGAAATGTTAAAATATAAAGGCAAATTTTGAATTCAAAAATCAAATAAGCAATTATAATTTACTATACGCAAACCTATTCCACGTTATTTTCAAACATAATTTTTTGAATCACTACTGAAGATATTTTGATAATACGGATCTCCAAAATATTTCTAGGACTAGAATTAATGGCCCATTCTACTTAATAATTTATTTTCAAACAAACATACATGAAAAAAATTTGATTGCATTCAATCATAAAAATCCATAAATTTACAAATAATTTATTTTCGACTTCATGACATATTGTTTATTATATATACCTATATATATTATATAATATTTTTCAATCTACAAATGATTATCAATTTTCATTGAATCTAATTAAATGTTCATCAGCGCTAGTATTTAGAATGTTTTGAATATATACTTTATACCACACACAAAAAACATCAACGAAATAAAATTTAAAAATTTTGAAATAAATATTTTTAAGCTTTCTGTTTTTAAAAAATATTGTAAATAATTTAAAATTCATTATCCTCAAGATTTAGGAACTAGATCTAGTTAGAAAAAAAATTGACTCAGTCTATAAAAAATTTTGGTAATTCACAAAACACCTGATTTTTAAATTTCTATATTATGATCATAAATCAGAATAATACTTTATTTTTTTAGAAGTCCTAAGGCCCAAACATTAAAAAAGATATTCTTTCAAAATTTCAAGAAGAAATTCAATTCACGGGATATGATAATATATAATCGTATCTTGCATTCATAAGTCAATGAACTCAAAAACATAACAAAATAAAACCATAATATATCCATATGTATACATATATTATGTATAATCAAAGATACTATATACTATCGCAGATAAGTGTATCTCATCTGTGATACTATGTAAAAACATATTTATATGTATTTATATAGTATCTCTGGTATAATGCTACAGCAATTATAATGTATGCATACGTAAAAACCTCTGTTGCCAAATATTCTACAATGCTACATCAGAAAATAATGGAAACCTATACAAGTAATACATATAATCAAAGACCATATAAATGTATAGACCAGAGTACAGTACAAATGCTACAGTAATTATAATGTATGCATACGTAAAAACCTCTGTTGCCAAATATTCTACAATCCTGCATCAGAAAATAATGTAAACCTACACAAGTAATACATATAATCAAAGACCATATAAATGTATAGACCAGAGTACAGTACAAATGCTACAGTAATTATAATGTATGCATACGTAAAAACCTCTGTTGCTAAATATTCTACAATCCTACATCAGAACAGAAAATAATGTAAACCTATACAGGTAATACATATAACCAAAGACCATATAAATGTATATATTTATATGGTCTTTGATATAAATACAATTCTATATATGTATTTCAATTAGAAGTAGTAGTAGTAATTTATGTCAGATCATATAGCACGCGACAAGGCATATTAACATAACAACACATACATACATATATAAAAATACATGAAATATGATATACATACCTCCTTTCTCAAGTCATTCATATATTAAATACGACGATCAACTCAATACAATAAAAAAAAATTTGAAACAGCCCTATTGTCAATTGTTGTATTCTAAAGCATTTGCGTACAAAATATCCATTTATTTTTACTTATTCAAGTATAATATCATATCAAGGGTGCGTTCATAAACGTTACTATAGTTAACTATAGTTATCATTTGTCGTTCAAAATGGTGGTGGCATAGTAAAACATAACTACCAACATGAATTTTTAGCGTTCATAAACATCTGTAGTAAAGTAAATTTTTAACTATTTGATGTCAAAAACTAACCCTGCTCGAGAGCATGGTTAACGATAGTAACGATAGTAAGCCCTTAAGTGGTAATGACATTGACAATAAAAAAATCGTTTGTAATTTAATTTTTTGTTGTGAATTGTGAAAATTTCAATTTAATTAATTTGAAATTAATTAATTTTGTTTTAAACTTCATTTGTAAAAAATAATTAATTTTTGACAAACAAAAAATATAAAAATTATAATATGTAAAAATTTTTTAAACTTGACTTGACAGCTGAATGATAATTTATTGCCACTACTATGGTAAAAATGGCGTTCAAAAACCACTTGAAGTTAACATAACTATGGCTGTAGTATAACATAACTTTGCTTAAACTATACTACACCATGACTATGGTTAAAGTAATGTTCATGAACGCACCCCAAATAAGTGATGGTACCACTCAAAACCATATAAAATTTAGTAAACCAGTCATGCAACTCACAAACTAATTCTTCTATATAAATATTCTTATTTTTCTCTCATATTTACATCCCTCCTGAATTATAAACTTTCGCTCTTTTTCGATATTGTTTCGAAAAACTTTTTCGATCTTTATTTTTGGCAAACATACAAACATTTAAATAAAAAAAATGAAATGGTTCATCTAGTAGGACTGTATTATCTTTGATATGCATAAAGCCATAAAGCTCAAATATACAAAATATATAAATATAAATATTGAACAAAAATACATCATTGTTATGACTTATGACTGTAAGGCAAGTGTATATAAAATAAATTATACATATACACATATACATTTCATGTATGTATGAGTTGATGATGTGTATAATATCATAATATACAATTATACAATACAACAGGCAACAGCAATATAATATTAATATTAATATATATGACTATATATATTGTTATTATGAAGTTAATTATGTTTGATAGAGTATTTAATTTAAAAAAATATTTTATAAAAATACATTTTTAATTAATTTCATAAAAAAAATTAAATCATTGTATGTTTTTTCATAACTTTCAGGTGTTGTCAGTTATAAACGGAAAAATTCAAAACAATTCAACCGTCAATTCCAACAATTCTTCGTTTCCTGTCTATTCCATTTTTGATGTTTTGTTTTCAGATAAAAACTCTCTTTCTTTTATATACTCTTTGTATATGTGTGGAATATCATATGAATTAAGGCCAAAACCAAATGCATACCTCAAGACTCATACCTCAAAATTTAAATGTCAAAATTGATTCTGATAAATGAAAATGTATTGAAGCAATCCAAATGCATACTTCACGACTTCAGCCGCAAATGAAGCTGAGTCCAAGATTCTGAAAATTTAGAATTTTGAGTCTGAGGTAACAATAATGCCAACATCTATAATGCAAAATATGCTTCTTGACATCTATCATTTTTATTTGTAATATATGTACAAAGATTATACAGTGCTGACGAAAATTATTTGTATGTATATGTAGTGTTCTGAGGAGTAACTTGAATTATTTATTTATTGATTTTGGTCAATAATACGAATGCTAAGATGAAAATAATTCATTTAATTTAATTTTCAAGTGCGTTTAGTGAGTATTGGAAGTAAAAATGCAACGAAAAAGTGAATTATCGATAGAAAAAAGAGCTGCTATAGTTGCTGAATATAACAAATGGCATTCCTGTTATTGTTTAAAAGATTTAGTTAAAAAGTGTAAAGTTCACAGAAATACCATTCTATATTAAGTCCTGAAGAAAAATAATTAAGGAATTGTACAAAATAGAGCTTGAAGAGGGACAGAAAGAAAACAAAACTTTGTTACTTACAAATAATTTTGGTAACCACTGTATATTATATTTACATGTATATAATTTTTGTTTTCATAATATTGGCAACAGTTTGAAGCTGAGGTAAGCATTTGGTTTTGCTAAGATTCAGAGTCTTGAAGTACACCTTTTGAAGTATGAGGTATGAGTCTTGAGGTATGCATTTGGTTTTGGCCTTAAATGTACATTTTAAATAGCATTGTGTATTGTTTAGTGCTTGAAAACTCAATCCATACATGCACATAAATATGTATAGGTACATGTATACAAAATTGAAATCACGATATACAGATAATACACTATACAATCATAATGCTATAGTATCCTCTTATATTATCTAATAATATAAAAAATATACAAATTTTTAGTTACACTGAATTTTTAAATCCAGAAAATCAAAAAAAAAAAAAATGCAAAAATAGTGTAGTGTAATGTATACAGTAATCACCCGTTTAACGTAACCCCCATATACGTTTTTTCGTTTAACGACACGTCGAAAATTATAACCGTCCCTCGCATATCGTATATTTTGCCCTCGATTTACGTCTGAAAAAAAAACTGAAAGGAGCTTTCGAATACATAAATAAGACTGTTGACATTTTCGAAAAGAACGATGATTATATAGAGAGATCTCATTTAAGAATCAGTTCTATTTGGAAAAGTATAGCACATTACAAAGAAATGTATGAGGAAAGCCTATCGCAATTAACTATGGACAAATTTTTGAAACCAAAAGGAGACTAAAAATCGTTTAATTTTTCATTGTTAAACTTTTGTTACATTACTTTTAGCATAGACTAAATATATAGATTGGAAATGCTTATGGCAGAAATCGTGTTCATAACTATTAAGTAAACATCAAAATAGCTTTTGAGAGATTTTGAAAAAGCTATAAAATCAGAATAAGGAAAATAAATGAGAGAACTTTTGTAATCTTTTGAAATCTTGTATTTCTTGAAGAAAAAACAAATTTAAATATCAAAAATCTATGTAGCTGTATCCTTATCGGAAATGATAAAAAATATCAAATAACAGGCAAATGTACAAAATCGTATATTTTAAAGGAAATTTAAATTTTCAACAAATTTATGTTATGACTGGCAATGAATATAATAATATATATGATCACAGGCAAATATCCTTAACTGTGATATTATATACAATTAAAACTGGTTTTGAAAGTATCTAACACATATGTGCATGCATACTATCAAAGAATATATATCTACTAGTTACGTTAGTTATATATTCTTTGATACTATGCAATCTGTATTGTTGGCTACATGAATATAAATATTCTATATTCATGATTCAAGTAAGACCATGTATGACGGTATAACATAAGTATAACATAACCGTATAACACAGTACTACTGCCAGCCATTGCAATGAGTATGTATTGTGTATTGTTTTTTAAATAAATATGCATGTATTTTCATTGCCAGCTATTGAAATCACAGTATATCTATATTCATACAGTAATGACACTGAGCACGCGTTAGCAAAAATTTCTCATGACCTTTGTCACGTTATTCATTCGGCCTTAACAGTTTTGCTAAAAGTCGATAGCAATTAAGAGCCTTTGTATACGAAAAAGAGACAAAAAAAATGGAACTGCAACACCAACTGTTTTAAAAAATATAACATTATTACAGTGTATACCTACTCATTAAAAAAAGTACAAATTTTGTTATTTAAAATTTTTTATCTAAAATAAACAAAATTAATTGTAAATGCATTACACTTAAAATTTTGTGTTTGATATCAAATGTTTTTACATTTTTGTTAAATTTCTTAATTATAAATTAAATTCTTACTCTAATATATAGCTTAACAAAATAAACTTTTTCTTGTCTTCAAAATTCTCAGAAATTATATGAATCACCTTATATCTTGATATAATGACGCGTCAGGTAGTCAAAAAAAAAGTTCCAGATCGCCTTTAAAAATGCATTGTGAAAAAATGATTGTATTGCTCACATGTATATATTGTTTTGTATCTTTTCTTCATTACGGCGGTTTATAAGGAAATATGGATTTGACATAAGTACATTAATTCTGTACTGTTTTTGTAAATTGAATTTTGATTTTTTTTATTATTTTAAAATAAGTAATTATGTGTGTTAGTAAATTTAAAAAAAAAAAAGAGTGTCACATCTTATTGCTTTGTTGATCAGTGATAAATATTCTATATTGATTCCAGTACTACTGCCAGCTATTGCAATGAACATGTATTGTGTATTGTTTTTTAAATAAATATGCATGTATTTTCATTGCCAGCTATTGAAATCTACAAAATATGTAATATATATGGAAATTCGTGAGCGAAAAATTATATCTCCTCTCAGTAAAAGCTCCTGCCAGCCATTCTTCAAGTTTCTGCCAGCTATGATCGATTTCAAAAGTGTATTAAAAATTTATACAGTCATTTCCAATCTATAGTTAGTCTATGCTTTTAGTTTATATGAAGTTGCATTTTTCATTTTTTTCTTGAATTGTTTTGTTTATATTTATTTTTTTACTTGAACTTTCTAATAAATATACATCAGTGAAATATATACTTATGTAAATATTTTTATGCCCCGATATACGTTTTTCGATAAACGTTGCATTTTTTTGGAACAGAAAACAACGTTAAACGAGGGATTACTGTATACATAGCTATACATAGCTATACATATATACATATATATTTCCACATAACAATTAAAACCACACCAATCTTCGGTACCAATAAACCCAATGAATGATGTGTAAAAAAAATATACACACAACCGCACAACCATGATCTATATAAGAATCAAATCACTATAGCCTGACGTGGCATATAGTATTAAATAGAATGTGAACAACAAAAGACTAGAAGACTACTATAGCCACTCATTTCGGGTACATAAAGTTAGTAATGTTAAAGGAAAATTTACATACAAATACACAACAATGTATCAATATAAAGCTCGCCACTCTATCGTGTTGTATTGCCATGTATTGCCTTGTTCTGCTGATAAAAACAATTTCATGTTGAACAGTACTGACAGTACATCAAAGATAATATAGTTCTTCGTCTCAATAGATGTTCTTTTTAGTGTAAGTGGTAATTTTTCCAAAAACGACACACTTACATATATGATAAAGATCGAAAAAGCTTCATCAACATCAAAAAAGTTTTTCAAAATTTTTCGAATTGCTTTTAGTTATGTACCCTGTACACAATTATAATCATTTCAATAAATTTGTATGACAGTCTGTGACAAAGCTTTCTAGAGGGGTAAAAGCCATGAAATCACTTTTATATACTAACACATTGAAAGCAATAGGAGTCCGGTCTCTTATTTCATATTTCACCTTAGTAGAAAAACAAAATTAGAAGTCTTAATTGAAATTCAATTTTTCTGATTGAAATAACTAGAAAATGTCTCTCCATTTAAATAAATCATAAAAAAAAATAAAAAATCAGGTTTATTTTTTGTTACTATAATTTATTGAAAATAATATCTATTTAATTAGAAATATAGAAATCATATTTTTTTTATAAATTATTTAATTATTTTTTAAAAATATCTTTTATAAATTAAAATTAATTTTATCAAAAAACAAAATAATATCTACATACATAATAAAATTTTTATTTCAATAATTATATAATTAAAAAACGAATTTAATAGTAATAATAATTTAATAATAACAATTCCATTTATTAATAATTACATTTAATAAGTAATAATTTAATAATAATTCCATTTAATAATAATAATAATAATAATAATAATAATAATTGCAGTCCACTAGTCCAGTCCCCAGTGTAGTTCTCAATGCCATCATCCACTGTTTCAGTTTTTTCATCGTTAGTTGAAGTTGAAGTCCATCAGTTTATAACCAAAAACGAAATAAAATTAACGTTATATTACAAATTTCACAATGAATTAAAGTAAAATAATAAAAAATACATAAAAATAAAAAATTAACAAAACAAAAATAAACATAACAAGAACAAACATAATAAGAACAAACATAACAAAAACAAACATAAGAAGAATAAACATAAATAACAAAAAAGGAAAAAAAAATACATATAGGTACATAAAATCACCAAAAAAGGGCAAAATATCACAAATAAAATTTATTTAAAATTCAAACGTGTTCTTTCATTTATCTTTTCTTTTTTGTCGTTATTGAATAACCTTAATCCACTGATTTTTTGATTCTTCATTTATAGGAAATTTAAAAACTGAAATATTACCAGAATCTTTAATTGTAGAATCGTAATTCGATTTACAACCTGGCACACAACAACGACGAGGCATTATGAAAAATTTTAAAATATCTAGAAATCGTTAAACAAGGTGGTACTTTAGAAATAAAAATTAATTATACTATTTATTATTTTTAAACTTTGAATTTTAAATAAATCCATTTAAAAAAAATGTATGGGAAATCAAAGTTTTTAAAACTTGAAACCAATAGCTGATAACAGGAATTTCATAGAATACAGTATACTTACACTTGAAATATTATGTTTTCCTCTAATTATTTTATATTACACGTTCATCTAACCTTTATTTCCTTTTCATAATCGATAAAATTCCATTCCAAATTTAGCACCTAAAATAGTTAAAATATTTGGACATTAAATGTATTTCAAATATATAAGAAAGTTGGTTATTTTGATACTATTGTATTCATAATATTTAAGTAAAAATTCCAAATAATTACCGATTTATTTATTAAAACATAAATTTAATATAAGTATGTATATGTATATATTACAAAGTAAAAATTAATATCAAAATAACTTAAATTATTATTTAAGTTATTAAATATATAAATAACTTAAATATTAATTATTTTTATATAGTCAATGTTTATACATACATAACCTCTACTAGTATGATAAAAATAATTTCATGAATTACATGTTTTTTTCACAAATTATCACTTACCTTTTGTAAAAACAGAATCCAATTAATTTTTTGTTTTATTAATTTTAATATTTATTTATACAACTGCGCGAATAAATTATATTTTTTTAAAAATAAAATTCACCGACTATATTAATAATTAGTAATTACTTAATACACGAATGACATTAAATTATAACAAGAATGAAAATTGACATTTGTTTGTTTACATTTCAATCGGACTCCTTACCACTACATACAAAGATCATGTACATGGCTTTTACCCCTCAAAAAAGCTTTGGACTGTGATATAATGGAATTGTTTTTGTAAATCGAGTTATCAAAACTAATTGTGTAGACGGACCATATTGTTTCGAATTTGTTCTCATTTATTATAAATGTTTGCTCTCACAAATGAAATGAACACCTGTCAATGTTTTGCAGCACTAAACAATACACAATGCTATTTAAAATGTACATTTAATTCATATGATATTCCACACATATAAGTGTTATTTATATGTATTTGTATATTTTGAGTATTGAAAATAGAATAAATGAATATCATTGGCTGGAACATATAAATATAAATTTGAACATTTTTGAGAGATTTTGATCATATATATTTATTCTCCATGTATGGTTTATGCTCGTGCATAAGGATATATAAGGATCCATATTGAATTGAAGACGATCTCGTACACATACATACATAAAGCATATAACATGAATAAACAAGTTTGATTTATAACCAAAGACCGATATATAAAATATATTATATCATGGTATATTATATTGGTCTTTGGTATAACATTGAATGCGATGTAAAAACTAATTCTAATACATACATAATAGACATGACATAGTAGACATTAATAACAACATGCTGCTTGCTTATGCAGAATAGATAATAGTAAATACTATATGCAATGAATGTGCTGTTTATGCGATATACATGATTGTATGTAATATGTATACATCGTTTATATGGTATTTTGTATACATACATACAAGTGTAATTATAAAAATAGATTGTTCAATGATGTATATCAGGATCTATAATGTATATAGTATCAATGACCTTTCTTAACATATTTCTTTATGAAAATATTTGTGTGTAATGTTAAATATGAACCTTTTTGTTATTCATAGATATATGAATACATTATTTGGTAATTACATATACACTTTCGCAATCAGATGGTTTTTTACTCATAAAAAATTGAAAATTCAACCTTTTTGCTTTTTTTTCAACTTTGGTTTGATTTCGGATTTATGAATAGAATATAATAGTGGCTGTTTGATGCGTGGAGTGGTGTGGGGGGTGGTGGGTGGTGATTACTCATGAGTAATTTTTCATTAGTAAGATTGAAAAATTTTATAGAATGAAAAATAAAATATAAATGAAAAAAAGAGAATTTTGCCAGGTGGGTGCGGGGATGCTAAAAGAGTATGAAAAGTGCTGTATAATTAGCGTCATTCGTTAACACTGATCAACATTTTTGAACTGAATTAAACTGATTTTTTCATATGCTCTTTTAACTATCTACCCACACTCTCCTACGCATCAAACTTTAACTATTATACTTTTTTCATAAATCCGAAGTTAAATGGAACATTTTGAGACTAGAATCATGAAGATTCATATTTTTTTCGATTTTTAATGTTTAAAGAAAACTAGCTGACAGCGAAAGTTTATAATTACCGAATATTTATCAATTACACTGCAATCTGATGGTTTTCCTCTGAAAAGAATTAAATAACAATTTTGATAGGTAACAGGCCTCAAGCAAATATCCTTTTAAGATACCACAATATCTATATTTGAAGAATATATCTTTCATTTACTACGTTACCACTATTATAAGTGCAAAATCCACTTTGATCGTGATCAAAATTTTTCTTCTGCTTTGCTATGAGTTTCTTAGATATTTTTATACATAATTTGCATATTAATATTATACTTTATAAATCATATATAGTAATATATTTAATTTTAAAATTTTTAAATTTGAAAACTGTCTTCCAACTATAGTTAAACTAAAACTGGATGTACAGTATTGTTCACAACTACTTTTACACGGCATTTAATTTCTAATCAATTAATAATTGGAAATGCATCCTCGAAACATTATAAATCCATAAATTTGTTTAGTGTATACATATATAATTATAATAATAAATAATTAAATATAATATCAACTATTAAAATATTAAAATATTGTATAATTTCAACTGTATTAAAAGACGATTGATAATTCATCGCTTTTTTGTCCGAATTCATTAGGTTCATTTAAGTTCAAAACAAAGTTACATATATTTTATAGAAAAAAACAGAATTAAAAATACATGCAATTTTAAAACTTTTGTTCAAAAAAAATGCTGTATAAAAATATTTATGACTAATAGTGCTAATACTAAATGTCAGAGGCTATTCAAATTTCTGATATAATATTCTAAAGTATAGGCAGGTCAGATTAACTTCCTATTTTTTGCCAACTTAATGACCGCACCATGCAGAACTGACCAGTTCTTGCACTTTTTAAATGAATGGTTTAAGTTTTAAAATTTGGTTTAAGAATGATATTAAATAGTTGAGCTATCAATTTAATAGAAATGTTAAAATATAAAGGCAAATTTTGAATTCAAAAATCAAATAAGCAATTATAATTTACTATACGTAAACCTATTCCACGTTATTTTCAAACATAATTTTTTGAATCACTACTGAAGATATTTTGATAATACGGATCTCCAAAATATTTCTAGGACTAGAATTATAGGCCCATTCTACTTAATAATTTATTTTCAAACAAACATACATGAAAAAAATTTGATTGCATTCAATCATAAAAATCCATAAATTTACAAATAATTTATTTTCGACTTCATGACATATTGTTTATTATATATACCTATATATATATATATAATATTTTTCAACCTACAAATGATTATCAATTTTCATTGAATCTAATTAAATGTTCATCAGCGCTAGTATTTAGAATGTTTTGAATATATACTTTATACCACACACAAAAAACATCAACGAAATAAAATTTAAAAATTTTGAAATAAATATTTTTAAGCTTTCTGTTTTTAAAAAATATTGTAAATAATTTAAAATTCATTATCCTCAAAATTTAGGAACTAGATCTAGTTAGAAAAAAAATTGACTCAGTCTATAAAAAAATTTGGTAATTCACAAAACACCTGATTTTTAAATTTCTATATTATGATCATAAATCAGAATAATACTTTATTTTTTTAGAAGTCCTAAGGCCCAAACATTAAAAAAGATATTCTTTCAAAATTTCAAGAAAAAATTCAATTCACGGGATATGATAATATATAATCGTATCTTGCATTCATAAGTCAATGAACTCAAAAACATAACAAAATAAAACCATAATATATCCATATGTATACATATATTATGTATAATCAAAGATACTATATACTATCACAGATAAGTGTATCTGATCTGTGATACCATGTAAAAACATATTTATATGTATTTATATAGTATCTCTGGTATAATGCTACAGCAATTATAATGTATGCATACGTAAAAACATCTGTTGCCAAATATTCTACAATCCTACATCAGAAAATAATGTAAACCTATACAAGTAATACAAGACCATATAAATGTATAGAGTACAGTACAAATGCTACAGTAATTATAATGTATGCATGTAATTTATGTCAGATCATATAACACGCGACAAGGTATAGCTTGTTTAAAATTCCCAGCGAATAGAATATATGCGCAGTGAGAGTATGGCGTCATGCTTTGAGCGAGGTTATAATTGTAGTGGTTACACTTTTTCAGGTTTATATGGGAGAAAAACACAAATACATATAATCATTTTATGTACATATTTAATTTCAAGAGAAACATGCGCAGATTATTCGCTGGGAATTTTAAACAAGCTATATATTAACATAACAACACATACATACATATATAAAAATACATGAAATATGAAATACCTCCTTTCTCAAGTCATTCATATATTAAATACGACGATCAACTTAATACAATAAAAAAAAAATTTGAAACAGCCCTATTGTCAATTGTTGTATTCTAAATCATTTGCGTACAAAATATCCATTTATTTTTACTTATTCAAACATAATATCATATCAAGGGTGCGTTCATAAACGTTACTATAGTTAACTATAGTTATCATTTGTCGTTCAAAATGGTGGTGGCATAGTAAAACATAACTACCAACATGAATTTTTAGCGTTCATAAACATCTGTAGTAAAGTAAATTTTTAACTATTTGATGTCAAAAATTAACCCTGCTCGAGAGCATGGTTAAAGATAGTAACGATAGTAAGCCCTTAAGTGGTAATGACATTGACAATAAAAAATCGTTTGTCATTTCATTTTTTGTTGTGAATTGTGAAAATTTCAATTTAATTTATTTGAAATTTATTAATTTTGTTTTAAACTTCATTTTTAAAAAATAATTAATTTTTGACAAACAAAAAATATAATAATTATAATATGTAAAAATTTTTTAAACTTGACTTGACAGCTGAATGATAATTTATTGCCACTACTATGGTAAAAATGGCGTTCAAAAACCACTTGAAGTTAACATAACTATGGCTGTAGTATAACATAACTTTGCTTAAACTATACTACACCATGACTATGGTTAAAGTAATGTTCATGAACGCACCCCAAATAAGTGATGGTACCACTCAAAACCATATAAAATTTAGTAAACCAGTCATGCAACTCACAAACTAATTCTTCTATATAAATATTCTTATTTTTCTCTCATATTTACATCCCTCCTGAATTATAAACTTTCGCTCTTTTTCGATATTGTTTCGAAAAACTTTTTCGATCTTTATTTTTGGCAAACATACAAACATTTAAATAAAAAAAATGAAATGGTTCATCTAGTAGGACTGTATTATCTTTGCAGTACATAAATGCTATCCTATATTACAGTGGATTGAGATATTAATATCACATTAACATCAGCAAAAAAGCTATAGCCACCAATGTTGGGATATGATCTTAAAGCTATTTTTTCGATTATAATCAACTTGGGACGTCTTATTATTCTTCTATGGTCTTTGCTAAAAGCAATTCGAAAAATTTTGAAAAACTTTTTTGATTTTGATGAAGCTTTTTCGATCTTTATCATTTATGTGAGTGTGTCGTTTTTGGAAAAATTACCACTTACACTAAAAAGAAAATCTATTGAGAAGAACTACTATTATCTTTGCGTAAGGTGATTGGTGATAGGTGATAGTTAAAAAATGATCACCGAAAAGTAATTGTTCAACATTTTTGTTGTACATATTTACAAAGGTAATACAGTTTATGATGCTAAGCCCTACATTATCTTCGATATTTAAAAATATTTTAAAAATTCAGAGAGGCAGTTATAACGATTTTTTTATGCGTATTTTATGAAAAAATAATGTATTCGGTATATACACTTGAGTGTTGTAAAATTAACTAAATTTCACATATTTTTATTGAAAAAATGATTATAAAAATATTATTGATGTGAAAAATAATTTTTAAATTTATTTATTGGTATTTATAAGATTGAAAATACGATAATCTTAGTGGAGCTGAGCCCTCCTAGCCCTATACGAGGAGCCGCCTCTAGAATACACGGCACATAACTCAAAGCAATTCGAAAAATTTTGAAAAACTTTTTTGATTTCGATGAAGCTTTTTCGATCTTTATCATTTATGTGAGTGCGTCGTTTTTGGAAAAATTACCACTTACACTAAAGGGAAAATCTATTGATGTGAAACTACTATTATCTTTGCCTAGTATCAGGAGGTTTATGATCTTTATTTACATGGATGTACAAAATTAAAATTTTCAATTTATTAATCGGTATTTACCATAAAATAATACAATTTATTTAATTGAAAAAAATATTTGTAATTATATAGAAGTTGGGTCTCCTATAAGAAATTAAAAAAAGTTGTAATATGTAGTTTTTAGTACTAAATACCAATCTGAAGTCAAACATGGTCAAACTTCGCGGTCGGTCCTCTATCGGCCAGAATCGGCAATTTTTTATTTTTATCAAAATTCTTTTTTTTTCAATTGATAACGGTAAAGGATAACAATTTATTTCTTGGTTCAAAAGATGCGTCTCAAGATGCTCTACATTCTGAAAAAAAAATTTTTCCAAAGTCCTAGTACAATGATAATAGTACATTTTAGATTTTTGACTATTTTTACATATTTACCAATTTCTCAGAAAGGAATAAGGATAATTGGTTCAAATTTTTTGCAAATAAAAAATGACATCATAGGCAGGTTTTTCACTTATTAAATGATCCTGAGGTAAAAGGCAAATATCCTAGAGAGAATTGATTTTAATGGTGCTAAATTTTGTAAATTTAGAGCATCTTGAGACGCATCTTTTGAACCAAGAAATAAATTGTTATCCTTTACCGTTATCAAGATATTGAAAAAAAAAGAATTTTGATAAAAATAAAAAATTGCCGGTTCTGGCCGACCGCGAAGTTTGACTTCAGATTGGTATTTAGTACTAAAAACTACATATTACAACTTTTTTTTTTTAATTTCTTATAGGAAACCCAACTTCTATATAATTACCAAATATTCTTATGAAAGGAACATCCGGGAGTTTTTTTAACAAACTATCTATTCAAAAGATTCATATATTTTTTTAAACCGATGTTGTATTTTTATAAAACTTAAAAGGTAAATGTAGACACATTGATAGATATTTACACAAAATGATTCAATTATTATCGATCTATAAAAAAAATAATACTAATTTATATAAAATTAAATATTTCAAGAAATAAACAAAAATTTATTTAATTAATTTATTTTGTATAAATAATAATAGAAACAGTACTCAAGATTTGCCGAAACCACCCATTAAATTACTTAAACCTCCAGCTGCCCCTTGATGTAATTGTCTCATCATATTTTGTAAGCCAGACATACCTCCCATCTTTAAAATTATAAAAATATAAAATTAAATTAAATCTTAAACAATATCCTTCTTCCTTTATTTCTAAAAAAAAAAAAAAATTTACTTGTTGTAGCATTCGTGGATCAATCATTTTTGCCATTTGTTGATTTAATTTTGCCATTTGTGTTGGATTTACATTTTTCGCCATATCACCAGCTTTAAATAAACCTTTAACACCGCCCATTTTTTTTACAACGGCAGCAAACTTTGTATAATGTGATATTAATTCTTTAACTTCTCGTTCTGTAACACCAGAACCTTGTGCAACACGCACAGCTCTTGATGGTTGCTTACTAAATAATTTTGCTCCATCTCTATTATCCAATTCATTATCGCACATACTATCCATCATTGTCATCATACGTTTAATACGTGCCATTGATTCTTGTTCACCACCTTTTGTCATAAAATCTTGTGAAAATCCTGGTATCATACCCTAAACCATATTAAAAAATAAATTTCCAATTAAAAAAACTTGAAATATCTTAAAAAATAACAAATATACCATAATTTGTGAAAATGGCCCCATTTTCATAATATTTTGGAACTGTTCATACATATCACGTATCGTAAATTGACCATGTTTTATTTTTTCAAGTAATTCTTCATTATCATCAAGTTTTAATTCATTTACTTTATCAATAAGACCCTCAATGTCACCCATACCTAGAAGTTTACTCACAAACGGTTTCGTTTTAAATGGCTCTAAGTCATCGATATGTTCTCCTGTTCCAATAAATATAATTGGTGATTGAGTGGCAGCAACACTATTTAAAAATAAATTTTTTCAAATGAATTTAATAATGATGACCATATATGCATTTATATATCTGTATATCTTACGCTGATAATGCACCTCCTCCTTTAGCATGACCATCAAGTTTTGTTATTATAACTGATCCAATATCAACTTTTTCTTTAAATGCTCTTGCTTGAGCTTCACATGCTTGTCCAATTGTTGCATCCATTACAAAAATAATGTTATCAGGTTTCTAAGTTTTTAAAACGAAATTCAATATTTAAATATTTTAATTTTATAGAAAAGATTTAAATTTTTTTTCATACAATAGCATTTGCGACTGCTAACATTTCTTCAAATAGAGATTCTTCTTGTTTATGTCTACCACTCGTATCGACGATAATCATTTCAAAACCTTCTTTTTTAAACATTTCTACACCTTCCTGTGCTATAATAACTGGATCAATTTCTGTATAACTACCAAAAAATGGTATTCTTGCTTTTGTCGCATTTTGTTTTATTTGATCATATGCACCAGCGCGAAATGTATCAGCACAAACCAAACATGATTTCCAATTTTTCTTCTGATAGTGATAGGCAAGTTTTGTACATGTTGTTGTTTTACCGGAACCTTGTAGACCAACAAACATAATAATATTTGGTCGTCCTTTAACTGGTTGATACGGTTTCACACCTGGATCCACTAGCTAAATATTTTTTTTTTCAACGAAGATAGACAATATAAGTAATGTTTTAAAATCAAAAATATACATGCATATTTAAATAAAACGAACTTTTATTAATTCTTTATAAACTGCTGATTGTATCATGCGTCTTTTATTTAATCCACCACCCATTTCTTCAAAATCAATAACTGAACGAACATTTTCTCTTAATTTCTTCACTAAACGTATATTAACATCAGCTTCAAGTAATGCAGCACATATTTCTTTTAACATTGAATTTAGTACCTAAAATATTACGTACACATAGATATATTTAATTATACGAAAATTAATTTGAAATTTTATTTGCATTAAAAAATTTTCAATTTTATAGAGATTATACTTACCTCTTCATTTATTATTGTTGCTTTACTTAAAGATTGTAAAGCAGTTGTAATTTTACGTCCTAAATCTGCTAATACCATTTTGAATTATTCTTTTAGAAATACTTTTTATAAAAAAGAATTTAAATTTTATTTAACATAAGAAAAAATTTTAATTATCTTTGAAATGTTAAATGTACGATTATTTTGAACACGTAGAATCTACTTTCCTAATAGTCTGTATAACTGTATAACAAAAGAACTGTCAAATATAAAATCATTATTAGCTCTGTTCCATAATGATACAGAATTTTACAGAAAGTTAAGAAAATTACAGCTGTGGTGTTCCAATACAATTTGTTCTGTAATATTCTTACATTTCCCCTCTTTTAGAAAATTACAGAATTTTACAGCCAGCCCAGCTTACTTATTATGTCTTCTTCTTTCTTTTTTGTTTAAATTTTTGAATTTACAATCTTCTTCTTTACTTATAACTTACAGAAAGTTACAGTTGGCTGTACAAATTGGAACGAACCTATTATATAATAGGTTTGTTCCAATTCGTACATCCAGCTGTAAAGCCCTAAATACATTCGTTGCGGTCGTGACCGTGAGTTGTGAATCGTAAGTTGTATAGTTTGTTAAAAATTAAAAGCGAATGGTATAATTGCGCAGTGAGTAATTTTGGTCGAATTTGCATTAGTATTGGTTACACTGAAAAAAATTCGTTATTTGATCTTGTATTTTTGATACAATAAAAATGTTTAATATGTATGATTTAAATTATAATTTGTTATTAAGAATTATTTTAATAAAAAATATGTTATTTCTATAACATTTGTAATTTTATTGTTTTTCTTCTCCAGACATTTAAAGATTTATTTTTCTTAAGCTAACAAATTCACTTTGTTATCTAGTTTTATATATAAGCATACATACGTCTGCGAATATAGACGGTAGAGCTGTAAAATAACATTTTTTACAGGACATAATATATCATAATAAAGGATTATTTTTATAGAAATTGAAATCCTTACTATTTACTAAAAACGCAAAATTAAATAAATGTAATAATATGGGCGTAATATGTACACTTTATTATATTGCCGAATACAACAAAAAATAGTCATTATACAGGCCAACAGGTAGATAAAACCAAATTAAAACAAACTAAAGAGAAATATGCGGTTAAGTAGGTACAAAAATAAGCCTTTATATTTAAAAATATTTTTTAAATAAATAATTCATATTCTGTTCTAATTAAGAATAGGTGTGAAACAGAGGTTAGAAATAATTGTGTTTTTAATAAAATATTTTAAAACAAATTGAAATTCTAGTTTTCTTAATTTTAGCATGTTTTCAATTTCACCATCGGTTAAACAAACACTTCCTGAAATTTTCTAATAGTGTAGCATTTTACTCATCATTTTCGTTGCTTTCTATTGATTAATGCTACGACCATTTACAAACAATTGGTATAATCGTCTAAATTATTATACACATCGTCTAAAAAAGCATTTTTAATGTGAGTGTTCTATTTTTAATTTCTCAGTCAGTCATCAACCACGGTGAATGGCGGTTGAGGTAGATAAAAAATGTAATGCGCGGGGAGATATGCGTCTTTTCATTATTTTTTTTTCTTTTTGTTTTGAGAATAAAATGAGAGGAATACACAAATACAATGTTACATTTTGTGTAAACATATTATTTTATTCTCAACATGCGCAGTCCATTCGCTTTTAATTTTTAACAAACTATAAGTATCTTATAAAATCACAAATAATAGAAAATATACAGAATTCTTACAACTTGAAATACATTCGCTGCGGTTATAAGAATTCAACGCAAAGATTGTTTCGATTTGAAAGTCATGAGTTTGCGTTCGAATAAAATGATGAGTGAAAGCTTTTTCAGTCTTTAAAATCATTTCGAAGTGAAAGGTGAAAGGTTATATTTTTTCGTGCGCATTTTGATTTTCACGCTTTGCTTTTAAAAATGTTTTTATATAAAATCCATGTTTATTTTCTTCACTTTCAGAGTTTAACGGTTTTGTCCAAACTATTTTCTTTCGTCTTTTTTTTAGCAGAGCTATTCCTAATGCCAATTCTACATTTTCACCCATAATTAAATTTGCTTGAAAAACAAAATTTTAAAAATGTCTACGATTAATTAATTGTTGTATTTATTAAAGATTCTCTTTATTGTATTTTTATCAACTAATCAATCTAATATTCATAAACTAAACAAAACTACAAATTTTCACACAACATACGAAGCAATGTAAAACACAATATTTCAGTATCACTGGCTGTCAAGTTAAGTTGTCTTACAACTCACGACCGCATTGAATATATTTCAACTCTCTTGAGATAGCTTATGCCCGATTTCTTCGCTTTTGGCTTTATGGCTAACGTTAGCCAGAAGATAGCAAGTAGATTTCGTTTTCCTCACTTCTGGCAAAAACTTGGCCGAAGGCTAAATTTAGCCAGCAAATAAAGTACTGGCTAAATACTCAAGTGACGGCTAAAGTAGTAGCAGCGCCACTGTAGTGTGGGAAAAAGATAATTTGACGTAAAATACATTTGTTTATGTGTCAGATATTTTTCAATTTTAAAATAAGTTTAATTTAAAATAATAATTGTGCTATATTGTAATTATTACTTTGTAATAAATTTTTGTGGTTTTTAAAAAACAAAAACAGTACAGAATTAATGTAATAATTTCAAATCCATATTTCCTTATAAACTGCCGTAATGAAGAAAAGATACAAAACAATTTATAAATGTGAGCAATACAATCATATTGTACATGTATACGTTTTTTTCACAATGCATTTTTAAAGGCGATCTGGAACTTTTTTTTTTGACTACGCGTCATTATATCAAGATATAAGGTGATTCATATAATTTCTGAGAATTTTGAAGACAAAAAAAAGTTTATTTTGCTAAGCCATATATTAGAGTAAGAATTTATTTTAATAGTTAAGAAATTTAACAAAAATGTAAAAACATTTGATAGCAAACACAAAATTTTAATTGTAATGCATTTACAATTAATTTTGTTTATGTTAGATAAAAAAATTTTGATAACAAGATTTGTACTTTTTTTAATGAGTATACCCTTTAATAATGTTACATTTTTTAAAACGGTTGGTGTTTCAATTCCATTTTTTTGTCTCTTTTTCGAACAAAGAGTCTTAATTAATACCGAATTTCAGTAAAACCCGTTACGGCCGAATGAATAACGGGAAAAAGGTCATGAGAAATTTTTGCTAACACGTGCTCAGTGTCACCACTGTATGAATATAGATTTACTGTGTTCAAGTATGTATAATATATCAAATAAGTGATGGTACCACTCAAAACCATATAAAATTTAGTAAACCAGTCATGCAACTCACAAACTAATTCTTCTATATAAATATTCTTATGTTTCTCTCATATTCACATCCCTCCTGAATTATAAACTTTCGCTCTTTTTCGATATTGTTTCGTAAAACTTTTTCGATCTTTATTTTTGGCAAACATACAAACATTTAAATAAAAAAAATGAAATGGTTCATCTAGTAGGACTGTATTATCTTTGATATTCATATATTCATACTACCAAAGATAATAGTAGTTCTTCTCAATAGATTTTCTTTTTAGTGTAAGTGGTAATTTTTCCAAAAACGACACACTCCATATATGATAAAGATCGAAAAAGCTTCATCAAAATCAAAAAAGTTTTTTAAAATTTTTCGAATTGCTTTTAGTTATGTACCCTGTACACAATTATAATGATTTCAATAATAATGTGTCTGACAGTCTGTGATATAATGGAATTGTTTTTGTAAATCGAGTTATCAAAACTAATTGTGTAGACGGATCATAGTGTTTCGAATTTGTTCTCATTTATTATAAATATTTGCTCTCACAAATGAAATGAACACCTGTCAATGTTTTGCAGCACTAAACAATACACAATGCTATTTAAAATGTACATTTAATTCATATGATATTCCACACATATAAGTGTTATTTATATGTAAATGTATATTTTGAGTATTGAAAATAGAATAAATGAATATCATTGGCTGGAACATATAAATATAAATTTGAACATTTTTGAGAGATTTTGATCATATAACTTTTATTATTATTTTAACTGTGAAACACAAAAAAATATTAATGAAGGAAACCACCGTTTTACTTTAACACAAAACAATTTTATTTTTATAAAATAATATATTTCTGATTACAATACAATTAAATTTACAATTTAATTACAACCAAAATTCTTTATAAATTAAAATAAGTTGACTCGAAGAAATCCAAATTAAGACTGACTAATTCTAAAAATTCTAATTCTAGAATTTTATTAAACGTTTCTTTGGTTCTCACGCGTCTTCTTTTTTTTTATAAAACTTCAAATTTCAAAATTTAAAGAATGTGTAAATACAACGTGACTTCTGGAATTGTGAGAAAAGCTTAATTTTGCATTTTGGTGTTACATTGCATTTTCTGTGGGAAACAAATTATGCTATGTTAGCACCAAATGGTGTTACGAATGTTGAAGGCGTAACCCCTCCGTCACTAGGATTCTGCTCCGCAGAATTGAAATCAGTATCTCTACTAATTTTTTACAAACATTGATCTTTTATTTGATATAAAATATTAAAATTATTACGGCAATCAAAATGATCAATATTAAAATTATTGTTCCGATAGTTATTCCTTCACGAACGACATTTCTCAATTGTATTTCTTCAATTATATCCCGATTTCTTGTGTTTTTTATGTGTAATTCATCCAAAGAAAAGTTCATTACAATGGTTTTAATTGTTATATTATTGAAATTAGGTATAACTAATTTTTCTTCGTAAACAAAATTTTCGTACTCAATATTATTAATGCTAATTTTACAATTTTCGAACTTAATTAAATTATTTCCTGCTAAATTTATATCATAAGCATTACAATTGTGAATAATTTTTGTGTTTGGCATATTTTTTGTTATAATAATATTATTCAAAACTTGTTTTATTTCAATTTTAGAATTTTTCTTGAAATTACATTTAACATCTTTTTCGAATACTTGGCATTTGTTTTCTGCTGTTTCTACGAGTTTCAAATTTTTCTTTAATATTACATTTTCTATGTTTTCATACAATTGTTTTTCATTTAATAAAAATACATTATCTTTTAAACTAATCTCTAAATTATTCTTATTTGGAATGGGTTCAATATAAACACGATAATATTTACTTCTTGAATAAATTGGCAAAAATAATACAAAAATTATATAATCTTTATACAAAACGCTTGATGTTTTTATATTCATCATTTCTTTAATTGTTATATTATAATTATGGATTTCTTCTGAACTTAAAATATCTTTACTTATTACTCCTAGTTGACTTAATAATAAATTCTCTTTAACTTTTCTTACTTGTTGTCTTAATAGTTGAATATCATATTGTATTTGAAAAACATGTTGAATTGTTTCAATTTCTTCAACATTTTTATTACTTTTATTTGCCAAATATGACAGTTGAGTTGCTATTTGTTTTTGTTGCACGTTAATGTGTTTTGTTATGTTTTCCATAGTTTCATTAAAACTATTATTAATTCGTACCTGTTCGTTCATTTGTTTTAGTAAATTTCGATTGTTTTTCTCACTTACGTCTAACCTATCTCTAATTTCTTTTTCGTCATCCGCGTCCATTACTCCTGTTAGAAATTTTAAAGTATTACCTGCAAGATTTATTAAACCTCTCTTGTGTTTACTATGAGGAATTAAGTTTTCTATTTCTTCAATTATGTCCAAATTCCCTAACCAAGAATTTAGATTTATTTTATGTAGTATTTTTCTATAACTAATAATGACATTAACTTCTTGATCTTGTATCATCACATAACCTTGACCTTCGTTGAGATTCTGTACTCCTATCATTTGAGCTTGACTCCGAACTGATAATAAAATTATTATCGTTATTGTTGTCACTATTACTTGTTGTGTCATGTTGATAGCTGATGTATTATTTCCTTGTTGATTGTTGTGAGCTGCTGCGTGATTCGCTTGGTTGACGTCGATGAGATTTCCTTGGGTGTTGACCATCTGGGTGAGTTGAGTCTCGTAGATTTCTTCTCCGTCTAGTAAATCTTTGGATTCTAACAATAATCTTCTATTTTCGTCCTCCAGTTTTTTGCGTCGTTCTTTTGACCTTCGAATAGTAGCCACTTTAATATTATTATTATTATTTTTTTTTTGTTTTTTTTTTTTTTTATTAAGTCTTGTACGACGTTTCACTATTTAATTATGAACTATTTTATTTGATTTAATTTTATTTTATTTAATCATGTGGTTGTTTTATATAATATTTATCGTTATTGTTATTTTATTTTTTTGTATAATCACTGTTATTGTTATTTGTTATTATTATTAATAGTGCTCTTTATTTTAAACCTTCTAATTTTTTGGGTTCACTTGTATGAACGATTTTTGGTTCTGAGTTGAATAGTTAAAACTAACCGTGTTTTATTTTTATCGTACAATATTCACTTCTACTTTATAAAATCACGTACTCTGAAAGGAGATTTATTTTTATAAATATTTTATTTTTATTTATTTATTTATCGGATATCCTTTCTTGGATATCCTACCGACTGCGCCACTTTTATTATTATTTTAACTGTGAAACACAAAAAAATATTAATGAAGGAAACCACCGTTTTACTTTAACACAAAACAATTTTATTTTTATAAAATAATATATTTCTGATTACAATACAATTAAATTTATAATTTAATTACAACCAAAATTCTTTATAAATTAAAATAAGTTGACTCGAAGAATTCCAAATTAAGACTGACTAATTCTAAAAATTCTAATTCTAGAATTTTATTAAACGTTTCTTTGGTTCTCACGCGTCTTCTTTTTTTTTATAAAACTTCAAATTTCAAAATTTAAAGAATGTGTAAATACAACGTGACTTCTGGAATTGTGAGAAAAGCTTAATTTTGCATTTTGGTGTTACATTGCATTTTCTGTGGGAAACAAATTATGCTATGTTAGCACCAAATGGTGTTACGAATGTTGAAGGCGTAACCTATATATTTATTTTCCATGTATGGTTTATGCTCGTGCATAACGATATGTAAGGATCCATATTGAATTGAAGACGATCTCGTACACATACATACATAAAGCATATAACATGAATAAACAAGTTTGATATAACCAAAGACCGATATATAAAATATATTATATCATGGTATATTATATTGGTCTATGGTATAACTTGGTATAACATAACATTAAATGCGATGTAAAAACTAATTCTAATACATACATAATAGACATGACATAGTAGACATTAATAACAACATGCTGCTTGCTTATGCAGAATAGATAATAGTAAATACTATATGCAATGAATGTGCTGTTTATGCGATATACATGATTGTATGTATACATCGTATATATGGTATTTTGTACACATCATACAAGTGTAATTATAAAAATAGATTGTTCAATGATGTATATCAGGATCTATAATGTATACATTATCCATGACCTACCTTAATATATTTCTTTATGAAAATATTTGTGTGTAATGTTAAATATGAACCTTTTTGTTATTCATAGATATATGAATGCATATTTGGTAATTACGTATACACTTTCGCTATCAGCTGGTTTTTTACTCATAAAAAATTGAAAAGTCAACCTTTTTGTTTTTTTTCAACTTTGGTTTGATTTCGGATTTATGAATAGAATATAGAATATAATAGTGGCTGTTTGATGCGGGGGAGTGGTGTGGGGGGCGGTGGGTGGTGATTACTCATGAGTAATTTTTCATTAGTAAGATTGAAGAATTTTATAGAATGAAAAATAAAATATAAATGAAAAAAAGAGAATATTGGCAGGTGGGTGCGGGGATGCTAAAAGAGTATGAAAACTGTTGTATAATTAGCGTCATTCGTTAACACTGATCAACATTTTTGAACTGAATTAAACTAATTTTTTCATATGCTCTTTTAACCATCTACCACACTATCCTACGCAACAAACTGTAACTCAGTGGCGGCGTAAGGCGTGGGCGACGTGGGCCACCGCCTACGGCCTCGCGGTCCTACGGCCTCGCGCGGTCCTATTTTGGTTTTCTCTACGATATAAGAAAGTTGAAAAATGTTTCAAAAGAGTATATATTAAAAAATTGTCAAGATTTACACACAGTCCTGCGGGTGGGTGAGAGCAGTGACTTCCAACCTTACGAATTATATGAAGAATTACAAACAATGGTCCCAAATTTACCTGACTTCATTAAAGATGTGAAACAGCTGCTTCAATACATAACTGAAAATAATTTAAAAGAAATTTACCCGAATATTTATATTGTCATTCGAATTTTGCTCACAGTACCAGTAAGTACAGCCTCAGCTGAAAGGAGCTTTTCAAAATTAAAGCTAATAAAAAATTATTTAAGAAATACAATGGGTCGCAGGAAAGACTGTCAGCGTTGGCAGTTTTATCTATCGAGGCAAATATAGCATCTAATCTGGATTACGACACAGTTATTAGGGAGTTCAGTAAGGCTAAAAGCAGAAAATTTCTGTTTCTTTAATTGTTTACTTTACTGTTAGTTGAAGTGTAATTAATGTAAAATAATTACAACGAAGAAGTTTGCATTTTTATGAATAAAAATTTGAATATCAAAAAATTTTTTCTTTCAACAAAATCCGTCCTCTTGCGTCATCCATTAGGAGCCTCGCAAAATATATCTTGCCCACATCAAATTTAGATCTTGCCCCGCCACTGCTGTAACTATTATATTTTTTTCATAAATCCGAAGTTGAATGGAACTTTTTGAGACTAGAATCATGAAGATTCATATATTTTTCGATTTTTAATGTTTAAAAAAACTAGCTAACCGCGAAAGTTTATAATTACCGAATATTTATCAATTACACTGCACAGCGATGGTTTTCCTCTAAAAAAAATAAAATTGCAATTTTGATAGGTAACAGCCCTCAAGCAAATATCCTTTTAAGATACCACAATATCTTTATTTGAAGAATATATCATTCATTTACTTCGTTACCAATATTATTCAGGTTGCGTAAATGCAAAATCCACTTTGATCGTGATCAAAATTTTTCTTCTGCTTTGCTATGAGTTTCTTAGATATTTTTATACATAATTTGCATATTAATATTATACTTTATAAATCATATCTAGTAATATATTTAATTTTAAAATTTTTAAATTTGAAAACTGTCTTCCAACTATGGTTAAACTAAAACTGGATGTACAGTATTGGTCACAACTACTTTTACACGGCATTTAATTTCTAATTAATAAGTAATGAGAAATGCATCCTCGAAACATTATAAATCCATAAATATAATTTCAACTGTATTAAAATATTGTGAGAACAATTGATAATTCATCGCTTTTTTGTCCGAATTCATTAGGATCATTTTAGTTCAAAACAAAGTTACATATATTTTATAGAAAAGAACAGAATTAAAAATTAAAAAATTAGGAGTTTATTTTATTTATATAAAAAACATGCAATTTTAAAAACTTTTGTTTAAAAAAAATGCTGTATACAAATATTTATGAATATTACTATGTGTCAAAGGCTATTCAATTTCTGATAATATATTGTAAAGTAGAGGCAGGTCAGATTAATTTCCTCTTCTTTGCCAACACCATGACCGCACCATGCAGGACTGACCAGTTCTCGCGCTTTTTAAATGAATGCATCAAATTAAAAATTTTCATTCAAATTTATAGGTAGAAATATATTATAAATTTTACAATTTAATTTTTTATGATATGATATGATGTTAAATAGTTTATGAGCTATCAATTTAATAGAAATGTTAAAATACAAAGGTAACTTCTGAATTCAAATAAGCAACTATAATTTACTATACGTAAACCTATTCCACGTTATTTTCAAACATAATTTTTTGAATCACTACTGAAGATATTTTGATAATACATAATACGGATCTCCAAAATATTTCTAGGACTAGAATTATAGGCACATTCTACTTAATAATTTATTTTTAAACAAACATAAATGAAAAAAATTTGATTGTATTCAATCATAAAAATACATAAATTTACAAACAATTTATTTTCGATTTCATGACATCTTGTTTATTGTTATAATTTGTGAACAAAAATATAATATTTTTCAAGCTACAAATGATTATCAATTTTCATTGAATCTAATTAAATGTTCATCAGCGCTAGTATTTAGAATTTTTTGAGTTTATACTTTATACCACACACAAAAAACATCAACGAAATAAAATTTAAAAATTTTGAAATAAATATTTTTAAGCTTTCTGTTTTTAAAAAATATTTTAAATAATTTAAAATTCATTATCCTCAAGATTTAGAAAAATATACATATTTATAAATTATGTTCCATATTAATTGAAAATAAAATATCAATTTTTACCTAGTTACAGAGAAAAAATTGACTCAGTCTATAAAAGAATTTGGTAATGCTCAAAACACCTGATTTTTAAATTTTTATATTATGATCAAAAATCAGAATAATACTTTATGTATTCAGAAGTCCTAAGGCCCAACATTAAAAAAGACATTCATTAAAAATTTCAAGAAGAAATTCAATTCACGGGATATTATATAATATATAATCGTATCTTGTATTCATATGTCAATGAACTCAAAAAGATAACAAAAAAAAACCTTAAAGCCCAAATTACATTCGTTGCGGTCGTGAGTCGTAAGCAAAAGCTCTAAACTACCACAAGAGAGTTGAAATATATTCACTGCGGTCGTGAGTTGTAAGACAACTTAAACTTATCATTGAAAATTGTAATTAGATGTGATTTGTTTAGTTTATGAATATTAGATTAATTGGTTTATAAAAATACAATAAAGAAAATCTTTAATAAATACACCAATTAATTAATTGTAGAAATTTTTAAAATTTTAATTAATTATAGAAATTTTTAATCATGGGTGAAAATATAGAATTGGTATTGGTATTAGCATTAGGAATAGCTCTGCTAAAAAAAAGACAAAAGAAAGAGTTTGGACAAAATCGTTAAACACTGAAAGTGAAAAAAATAAACATGCATTTCATATAAAAACATTTTTAAAGGCAAAGCGTGAAAATCAAAATGCGCACGAAAAAATATAACCTTTCACTTCGAAATTATTTTAAAGACTGAAAAAGCTTTCTCTCATCATTTTATTCGAACGCAAACTCATGACTTTCAAATCGAAACAATCTTTGCGTTGAATTCTTATAACCGCAGCGAATGTATTTCAAGTTATAAGAATTTTGTATATTTTCTATTAGTTGTGATTTTATAAGATTCTTACAACTCACGACTCACAACTCACGACTGCATCGAATGTATTTTGGGCTTAATACATATATCCATATGTATACATATATTTTGTACTAGAGTGTTCCTGCGACTTCGTCCGCATTGTCATAGAGCTATAAAACGAACCACGATATACAGAAGAAGGTGATCCCGAGCGAAGAAGCTCTTTGTAAAGCTTTATGTTATTACGTCATTTCTATTGAGTTTGTAATTCAATACCACGATCAACAACGATTATCAGTTCATTTAGAAGAAAAAGCTTTTCATACATTTTATAGATTTTTTTCAGACCTTCATCTGTTTAATCCAAATTTTTATTGTTTTAAATAATTAAATTTGAAAAAAAGTAGCCTATTATTTGTGGGAGGAATCACTCTTTAAGATAAAAAAAATTCCATCAAGATTGGTTCAGCCGTTTTCGAGATTACCCGGAACATACATACAGACAGACAGACAGATGCAACAAATTTATTTATAAGAAGATAATCAAAGATACTATATACTTTCACAGATAAGGATGTCTGATCTGTGATACTATGTAAAAACATATTTATATGTATTTATATAGTATCTCTGGTATAATGCTACATTAATTGTAATGTATGCTTATGTAAAAACCTCTGTTGCCAAATATTCTACAATCCTACATCAGAAAATAATGTAGATCTATGCAAGTAATACATATAGTCAAAGACCATATAAATGTATACAGTACAGTACAAATGCTACAGTAATTATAATGTATATATACGTAAAAACCTCTGTTGCCAAATATTCTACAATCCTACATCAGAAAATAATGTAGATCTATACAAGTAATACATATAACCAAACACCATATAAATGTGTATCTTATATGGTCTTTGATATAAATGCAATTTTATATATGTATTTCAATTAGAAGTACTAGTAGTAATTTATATCAGAGCATATAGCACGCGACAAGGCATATTAACATAACAACACATACATACATATATAAAAATACATGAAATATGATATACATACCTCCTTTCTCAAGTCATTCATATATTAAATACGACGATCAACTCAATACAATACAAAAAAAAAGAAAAGGAAACCAGCCCTATTGTCAATTGTTGTATTCTAAAGCATTTGCGTACAAAATATCCATTTATTTTTACTTATTCAAGTATAATATCATTTCAAGGGTGCGTTCATAAACGTTACTATAGTTAACTATAGTTATCATTTGTCGTTCAGAATGGTAGTGGTATAGTAAAACATAACTACCAACATAACTTTTTAGCGTTCATAAACATCTGTACTAAAGTAAATTTTTAACTATTTGATGTCAAAAATTAACCCTGCTCGAGAGCATGGTTAACGATAGTAACGATAGTAAACCTTTAAGCGGTAATGACATTGACAATAAAAAAATCGTTTGTAATGTAATTTTGTGTTGTGAATTGTGAAAATTTCAATTTTATTTATTTGAAAAAAGTAATAGTATTAATTAATTTTGTTTAAAAATTAATTTTTAAAAATTAATAATTTTTTGACAAACAAAAAATATAATAATTATATATATCTTTTGAAAATTTTTTAAACTTGACTTGACAGCTGAATGACAGTTTATTGCTACTACTATGGTAAAAATCGCGTTCAAAAACTACTTGAAGTTAACATAACTATGGCTGTAGTATAACATAACTTTGCTTAAACTATACTATACCATGACTATGGTTAAAGTAATGTTCATGAACGCAACCCAAATAAGTGATGGTACCACTCAAAACCATATAAAATTTAATAAACCAGTCACGCAACTCACAAACTAATTCTTCTATATAAATATTTTTATGTTTCTCTCATATTTACATCCCTCCTGAATTATAAACTTTCGCTCTTTTTCGATATTGTTTCGAAAAACTTTTTCGATCTTTATTTTTGGCAAACATACAAACATTTAAATAAAAAAAATGAAATGGTTCATCTAGTAGGACTGTATTATCTTTGATACTACACACACTACCAATACTATATATTTCATATATTTCAATACTTAATTTAAAATGAAAGAAAGTTCTAATAGTATATAACTTTTCAATTGGAATTTAACAAAATTTCATAACATAACTGACAATTCAAATTAAAAATTTCTTCGTTTAGAACTTAAAATCCAACAAGAAAATTCAAGAAGAGTTGATTGCGATGCGATGGAGAAATTCAAGAAGAAGACAACTATCCCTCTTTTTTGTACTAGTTTTCAAATCTTTGTATTTCTAGTATCTTTGGTAAAACTCAATATAAACAAGTAGCATTTCTTTATGCCAAGCACAAAACTTCATATAAAAAAACGGCATTTCTTTTGCCAAGACAAAACTTTTTGAGTATAAAGCTTTTCTCTCATTATATGGAGTTGTATAGGAAAAATGAGAAAATGAATAAATTTGTTTACAACAGCTGATATTTTATCAGTTGTCATTTTGCTTTATTTAGGTTTTGCATGCAATATAATATACATATATACAATATAAATATATAGAATATAGTGTAAAGAGAATAGAAAAAATTATATTCTTCTTCTTACTCTATATAATACAATATACCAAGCACAAAACTTTTTCATATTATTTGTTATCTGTTTATGTGTATGTAAGGCTAACACAGCAACCAGACCAGCTACATTCAAAGTATATATAAATACGTTCGCATGCATTGTATTACACATGCCATATATAATTTATATGCATTAATTAATTAATAATATGCATTATCTTCATTATCATGCTTGATCGGCTAAACTTCCGAATTGGGGCCACCAGCTTTTGAAATGAGACCTTCCGATAATGATACTTTGTAATGTCCTCTTTGACGTGGTATATGTCTCTGTTAGCGCAAATTCATCTTAAGGACGCAACCTACCCTTAAAAATGTTTGGTCCAAGATGACGTGTTTTACAAAATCCGTTATTTCTCCAGATCAAGACCTTGAATCGGATTAGTTAATAAACCATTTTAAAGATAACTTCCGGCTTTATTTTTCACACTTTATTTCACTTTGATTGGATTAGCGGTGCCCGAGATATAAGGACTTAAATTCAAAATTTCGTGTTTTTTAAAAATCACTTTCCAAATTCTTTTGATGACGGTATAACTTCAAAACTTGAAAGATGACATATATGTTTTATTATATCATTTGAAAGGTTTTTTTGTCTTCTTTCCAATGATATCACATTTGTGTATAGAAACTGCATAAATAAAAAAAGAAATGCACAAATATACAAAAAAATGCGAAAAAATACACATTTTTCATGCATTTTCATACATTTTTGAGTAATTATTTCAAAGCTTACTATTTTCCGTAGTATTATTTACCTTTTACAAAATATGTAAGTAAAAAATTTAGTAAAATTCAATTTTATTCACCTTTTACAAAAATATACGAAAAATTCAGTTTAATGTTAAATTCAACTTTTGTTTACCCTTCTACCAAAAGTTTTAGTAAAATTAAGTTTCAAAATTTTATATAAAAAATTCAGAAAAAAATTAATACTAACTTTTTTCTAAAAAATTATTTTGTATGAAAATTTGTATTTTTTCTCATTTTTTTGTTTATTTGTGCATTTATTTTTTTATCTATGCAGTTTCTATACATAAATGTAGTATCATTGAAAAGAGGACCAAAAAACCTTTCAAATGATATAATAAAACATATATGTCATCTCTCAAGTTTTGAAGTTATACCGTCATCAAAAGAAGTTGGGAAAGTGATTTTTAAAAAACACGAAATTTTGAATTTAAGTCCTTATATCTCGGAAACCGCTAATCCAATCAAGGTGAAATAAAGTGTGAAAAATAAAGCCGGAAGTTATCTTTAAAATGGTTTATTAACTAATCCGATTCAAGATCTTGATCTGGAGAAATAACGGATTTCGTAAAACACGTCATTTTGGACCAAAAATTTTTAAGGGTAGGTTGCGTCCTTAAGATGAATTTGCGCTAACAGAGACATATACCACGCCAAAGAGGACATTCCAAAGTATCATTATCGGAAGGTCTCGTTTCAAAAGCTGGCGGCCCCAATTCGGAAGTTTCCCCGCTTGATCATTATATTTATATACAGTATTTATACTTTATATGCAAGTTTGTATGTATGTTAAGCACTTTGCTTAAATTTTTATATATTTATACCATGTATTTGTATAAATAGATAAACGTTTTGATTTTAACAATAATGTTGTATTTACATATAAATTGCTAATTCACAGGCGTGAAAAAATTATGGGACTAGCAAGACTTTTTAAAAAAAATACTTTAAAACGTATATGTAGATGATTAATTAATTTTTATAATAATTAAGTATTATTTTTATTTTTATTATTTCAGATAATATTAAAATACAATAAAAAATAAAATATTGGTAATACTGTAGATTAAGGGCCACAGCTCCGAAATACACACGCATGCACGCAGATACACGAAGGCACGCATATACACTCCCATACAGACACACACACACACATACATGATTATACTTTAATAAAATACTGTAACTTATTACAAAATTTAGCACCATTAAAATCATTTCTTTCTAGGATATTTGCCTTCTACAATAAGTGAAAAAACTTCCTTATGATATCCTTTTTTATTTGCAAAAATTTTAAACCGATTATCTTTACTCCAAAAATCTAAAATGTCCTTTATTATGCTTTAACTAGGACTTTTTGAAAAAAAGTTTTTTTACAGAATAAAGAGCATTTCGAGACTCATTTGAGCCATGTTCCATGTTTTTACCTTGTATCTTTATAGAAATATTGCAAAAATACAAATTTTAACAAAATTCTTTAAATGCGATTTTCGGCCGATAGGGGGCGTTCCGCAAAAAAATATTTTGTCAATTTTTTTGTATTGTCAAGTAGAACCAGTGGTCAAAATTTCAAGGAAATCGGAGGTGTGGGCCTTAATCTACAGTATTACCAACATATTTTTAATTTCGTTATACCAAAACAATTCAAAAAGAAAACATTATAAAAAAACTGTTTTGAATAAATGATAACCTTTAAATACAACAGACAACATCTAGTCGTCGCCATTAACTCCACAAGGATTTTAACGGATTTTTGTGGATTCTTTCCTGTTCCCTTACTCTTCTTATAATAATTTTTTTCAAAAGCAACTAATTTATCTTGATATATTTTTCAATTTTTTTTAATTGCCCAAAGATATTCTATGAAATTTTTATGAAAACAATATATTTTCACATTTTGTCTTTTTATTCTAAATATCGAATATCCATATATCAGTATGATTATTTTTTCTATTGATGAAAGATTATGCTTGTCCCATAACTTTTTCAGATCTGTGTGAAAGAGAATATCATAATTAACTCCATATTTAGATATTTATTATTTTTTTTTTATACATACTATATACTATATTGCTAAATTGTGCTATGTTGTCTGTTTAATCTTTGATAATTGATTATGAGTGCTATTTTTTTTGTTTCTGTACAGTCTACAGTCCGCGACAGAATTATGTATTTATTATAATACATTTTCTAATAATTTTTTTATAACACATTGTGTAAACAAAAATATCCTTAATAATTTTTTAAAAATTATATTCAATAATTTTTTTTCTTATTTAAAATTTTTAATTTGTAATTTTTAAATATTTTTTTTTTTTTGCAAGGAAACTTTTCAGTCTAATTTTATCTTACAAATATGTTAAAATAAAGATATTGTTGATAATAGATAATAATTTGATATAAAATATGTTAATTTATATTATTGTATATATATTGCATTTATATTTTTGGAAATTATCGATTTTTAAAAAATGTTAAAAAGGAGTCACCATTTTGTCCCTTACTGTAGACTGAAAACTAAAATACGAAAATATTAAATTCAAACAGAAATCGTTTATTTAAAAATAAAAATTTGCTGATCAAAACCAAACCAATGAAAAATATATTGGTTCGAAGTGAAGGGGAACGGTTAGGTATTATCACAGCATAGCAAATAGCAATACAGTATATATGGTATATAATATAATATACACGCATATAATAATACTATACAGTATCTATATGTATTGTTATTGAATAGTGTATGTAAGGTGTATTGTATTATGATATGACATTTATGGTATTATATGCTGTGTCACTCATACTCATATAATGTTCATACATTATAAATAATATGCAATTATATACTGCAAAAAGATTGAAAATAATAACAAAACATAACAAATTAAATATATATTTTTTTATATCTTTGTATATGCATAAAGCCATAAAGCTCAAATATACAATATATATAAACATTGAACATAAATATGTACATCATTGTTATGACTTATTACTACAAGACAAGTGTATATAAAATTACACAGTACATTGCATGTATGTTTGAGTTGATGATGTGTATAATATACAATACAACAGGCAACAGCAATATATTAATATTAATTTATATGGCTATATATATTGTTATTATGAGGTTAATTATGTTTGATAGAGTTTTTAATTTTAAAAAATATTTTATAAAAATACATTTTTACTTAATTTCATAAAAAAATAAAATCATTGTATGTTTTTTCATAAATTTCAGGTGTTGTCAGTTATAAACGGAAAAATTCAAAACAATTCAACCTTCAATTCTTCGTTTGCAGTATAATCCATTTTTGATATTTTGTTTCACAAGTTTTCACTTTGGAACTCTCTTCTTTTATATACTCTTTGCACCAGTACTAAAAATTAAAAGGAAAATAAATAATTTTTTAATAACATAAAATAATAATAACAGACAACACAAAACAATAGAACACTAAACATAAGCATAGAACAACACAAAACATAACCAACATAACACAGAAATATGAACAATCACAAAACTATTTAGAAAACACAACAAAACAATAAATAAAACTATTTGCACTACATAAATACATAAATAAAACCACAACAATATAATTAATTGCAAAAACACTACACAAATTACAAAATTATTACATTTATATCACAATAATCACAATATAAAATACAATATTTACACAACACAACATTACAAGTACACTATATTTGACATTTTTTTATTGAAAACAAAATGTATGTAACATGTGAACAATACTTACTAAGTTTATTTGATTAAATTATATCAGCCATTCCAATTACGAATGATCACTGTCAAATGTACCAGCCGAATTGAAAATTATCGGCTAATATTCACAATCGAAAAATGTACCAGATGTCGCATTAGTTACCAATCGGAAAAATGTTCCAATAAGAAGGACATATGATGAAACAACTAGAAAATTTTAACACCAACGGGGAAAATAGAAAGTTCCAGAGTTTGCAAATTTTGCTATATAAAGGATGAAATTCGCAGAAGAATTTGTCCTTTGCAATTACCTGTGTATAATATCGTATTGAGATTGAAGCATAGAAAGCAAGAGACCAAACAAAAACTAGGACGTCTTGAGTTCTATACAAATCTAGCGTGCTGAGCTAGTAAATAGGGATTGTTAGGAATTTCTGAAGAAATATTGACAATTTCTACAGAAAATAGGGAAAGTTAGGCCAAAATTATCTACGGCGGGAAACGTGTTGAGTTTCCAAGTATAAATTTAACAACGGACTTAGAAATTTTTTCATAAATTTCTAACTACGAATATTTTGCAAAGTATAAAATAAAAAGGGGACTTAGAAATTTTTTTGAAAATTTCTAATATTTTTTACACTGAGAGCTACGATATTTATTTAATCATCATAATTAATTTTTGGCAGTAAAATTAATATCAGGAAGTTCATTGAAGCGGTTATTCTCAAATTTAAAAGTCACAATCTTCATATTCCGGTACGAGAACTTCTAACAACATTAATTCAATCAGCAAGCATCAGTGACGCATCTGTATCAACCTTTTTGTATTAACCATTTAATTAAATTTGTAATCGAATTGTAATTGAAATTAATTAAATAACGTAGATTGAAAATTTTTTTCAGTAAATTCGAATTGTTATTTTGTTTAAACATAAAACGGAAATAGTAATTTTTTTTATATAAAAGTAAAATTAAGAAAAAATAGTAGATTATTTTTTTGAAATTATAATAAATTTTGAATTAAATTAAGAAAAAATAGCAAATTATTATTGAAAATTATAATAAATTTGAATTAAATTTAAAAAAACATTAGTAGATTTGTTTTGTTGAAATTTGAATTATTTTTTAAAAAAAAGGTTGCAACTTATCAAATCAATTTTTGAAAAATTAAATTTTGTAGCAGAAATTTTCAAGTACATTTTTTTAAAAATTAGTAAATTAATTTGTAAAAAGGAAAGTTATATATATTTAAATTATAACGAAATTGTTTGGTTGAATTATTATTTAAATTAATTTTTTAAATTTAATTATTTTACAATTTGTAATTAGAATTAAGTTTTTAAATTGTTAGGTTTAAGATTTGTCCTCAATAAAATTTTTCATAACGTTTGTAAAAAAATTGTGTTTTTATTTTTTAAAAAAATTGAAACCGGCACCTTTCTAAATATTGTTAAATCAAAATTATTTGAGGATTTAACAGAATCATTCTTTTTTTGATTTAATATAATTAATATACATTAACATGCCGACAGAAATACTAAAATAAATAAAATTCTTTAATTCTAAGAAAAAAATCTTTTTCTGAATTCGCATTAAAAAAAATTATTATTAAAATTATAAAAAAAAATAATAAAAAAAAGGTTCAATAAATATTTTTTTTGAAATATTTTTTTTTATTAAAAAAATAAATTTTGTGTAAAAATAATTTCTCTTACTCACATTAAATGCATTAATTTTAGAATAACATACATATAAAAATATACTCATATAATCGCTTGTATACAACACATATTGATTAAATTTTTTGAATTTGAAACTAAAAAACGAATTTGTACATTAAGCTTCGTTTTCTTATGAATGTATAATTTTTTGAATAATTCTGTTTATAACAGAAATTTCACAAAATAATTTTTCAATTAAAAAAGTACAGCCATTTATTATAATACAGGCAAGATAGATAAGTACATTTATATGTGTATGAGTTTATATCGAATATTTGTAAATTTTTTTTTACATAATTACATAATAGTTATTTAAAATAAATAATTATAAAAATAATAAATTTTTTTTATTTTCATTCATCACAAATATTAAAATTATAATAATAATGATGATAATAATAAATAATAATAATAATAATAATAATAATAATAATAATAGTAATAAAAATTAAAAATGAAATTTTTGTTTTTTTATACATACGTAAATATATAAGTATTTATAAACTTACTTTAAGTATATTGAAAAATAATTATTATTATTACAAATAACGGATTTTTCAATTAATATTCTTTATCTTTATATTAATATTATCTTAATATTCTTTTATTCTTTTTCTTTATCTTTAATTTGCTTAATATATAATAATAATAGTAACAAAAATCATATAAAGTAAAAAACAATAAACTAAAATAAAGTAAGTATATTAGATTTTATACATACATACGTATAAATGTATGTATGGATTATTCAACCTACAGGACTAAATTAATAATTATACATCTTTTCTAAATTTTTGTTTGTGTGATTTTTTTATTATATCTAAGCACATTTATAATGTGTAATTAATGGGGTACATGTATTTCAATCATAGTATGCGCTTTAAAATTGACAATAAATTCAATAATAATTTTATAATAAAGACTTTAAACTTGTCTTTTTAGAAGTTGAGACTAAAGTCTGCACTAACTAAAAAGTCTTTGATAAAATCGTTATTGGTACACTGTTTTGCTAAAGGTCAACTTTTTTTTAATAAAGACTTTAGTATATTGTTATTAGTACGGGCCATAATTTTTTTTTCAAAATGCATAGAATAATAATTTTATATTAATTTATTGCTTGATCCGATATCTGTTTTGATTAGAGACATATTAGACATATGTCATACTAGAATAAGCTTCAGATTATTTCTATTTAATTTGAATTGAATTTATCACATACATATTTTAATAGTAGTACGGGTGCCATTCAGTTTATAAAAATCTCTTATTATATTTTTATTTATTGAATATAATAAAAACAATGATATATATTACAGTTACTCTCAAAATACTTTATTTAGACGACTGCGAATAGTTTAAATTTTTTTTTGTAATTCAAGTACAAGAATCTTTGGCTAAACTTCCGAATTGGGGCCGCCAGCTTTTGAAACGAGACCTTCCGATAATGATACTTTCGAATGTCCTCTTTGACGTGGTATATGTCTCTGTTGGCGCAAATTCATCTTAAGGACGCAACCTACCCTTAAAAACTGTTGGTCCAAATTGACGTGTTTTACGAAATCCGTTATTTCTCCAGATTAAGATCTTGGATTTCTCATTTTTTTGTTTATTTGTGCAATTATTTTTTTATCTATCCAGTTTCTATACATCAATGTAAAATCATTGAAAAGAGGACCAAAAAACCTTTCAAATGATATAATAAAACATATATGTCATCTTTCAAGTTTTGAAGTTATACCGTCATCAAAAGAAGTTGGGAAAGTGATTTTTAAAAAACACGAAATTTTGAATTTAAGTCCTTATATCTCAAGAACCGCTAATCCAATCAAGGTGAAATAAAGTGTGAAAAGAAGTAGGAAGTTCTCTTTCAAATGGTTTATCAATTAATCCGATCCAAGATCCTGATCTGGAGAAATAAGAAATAAATTTCGTAAAACCCGCCATTTTGGACCAAAAATTTTTAAGGGTAGTTTGCGTCCTCTAGATGAATTTGCGCCAATTGAGACATATATCACGTTAAAGCGGACATTCCAAAGTATCAAAATCGGAAGGTTTCGTTTCAAAATCTGGCGGCCCCATTTCGGAAGTTTCCCCGAATCTTTTCGTGAAATAAATTATTCTGCTTGTTTTTATGTTTTAACAGAATAGGAAGCCTATTATTAATATTATAGTAAATTTTACAGTTAAATTTATGCAATTTTTATGAATTTAAATTGCAAAAAAAAGTTTTAAATACACAGTCACCCGTACATATTAAACAACTTGAAAGAAATTAAAAAAAAAAGAATGAAGAAATAAAATTAAAAATTATATGATAAAAACAAATTTAACTCCATTTAAATTAATAAAACAATCAAAAATTAAATATATTAATTATAAAAGATATGTATTTATTTGTAACATACAAGAAAACTTATTACAAAATTATAAATATATAAATTTATTTTTTTGTTAAATATTTTTATGAAAATTTGAATTTTTATTATTTATTTATTAAATTATGTATTTTTTTTTCCTAAATTTCTTTGAAAATGGCAGTTATAGTTTTATATGTATGTATTATTATATGTATAAATACATATACTTATATTCTAATAAAATAAAATATACATACACTTGTATGTATCCATAAAATAATTTAAATGATATAAATTATTTATTTAATTTTTTTTTTATTTTTTTATAATAAATGAAACCTTAAAAGAATATATACACACATTTCATATTTTTACTTCTTTTCTGAATTTTTTTAAAATTCTTATTTTTATTTTTATACGAGTATTGTATGTTGTATGCTATTGTACATATTTGTTTGTTTTACTCTTAAATAATCTAGAAATATTTATAATATAATATACAATGTACAGGATTTATTTATTTTGTGGGCATTATATCATCATTTAGTAAAACAAATAGGATTTTAAATAACCAAATATTTTATATAATAATTTTCTATATATCAATCATTTACACATCATTTTTTTTATTCATAAACAACAAAATATATTAAATAAATATGAATTAAAATACTATAAATAATTGAATATATAATATGAAATATACATATAATGTTTTAAAAAAATTAAAAAGTTAAATATTTAGTTAAATAAACATGTTTTCTTTGTTTCAATTTCATTTTAATCAGTTTTATTATTATTTTTTTTTCAATTCTTTTATTTTCTCTTCTTTTCACATTATATAAAAAATTTTATCTCATATTGATAATTTTTATATTATGTACTAGATAACAAAATTACATAGATTTGATACAGACAGTGTAGGAACAAATGCAACAGAATTAGTTCCATTTGTTTTCTCCGACACTAATATGTATATGTACATGCGTTTTTAGTACTTACGAGTAATATTCAAATTATGGACATAAATTAAATATTATATAGATAAAATATATGATTTTAAACATTATATATTGATAACAAATTGCTAAAAATTTAAAAGAAACGTCAGAAATATTCTTTTGGGATCTGAGAACCACGCGTAGTGTTACTATGCTAATTCGACTGTCTGAAAAAAATGGAAAATAATGTTTGACATGTTTTAACACAAAAAGATAATAGAAGAATGAATATATGAACATATACGGGATATGTGCCCTTACAAAAAAGAATTTAGTAATATAATGTACATATTTATAATTTTTTATGATAAAATCAACATTATACCGGAGAAAATTACGAAAAAGAATGTATTGCTCTACATACGTAAAAAATTGAATAAACAATAGAACAACTTCTTTATGAGTATAACTAATAAAACATTTATATAGGTACATTAAATCTGTGTATTAGTTGACTTTGAAATGTACATTCTGGTTATTTTTATTTTGTGTCTTGTAAACTTTGTTACCCTCAACTTGAGTATTTTTGCGAAAAATTCAAATATGTGTATATTTTTCTTTCGCTTTAATATAGATATTATTTATCATCAAAATGAGTTGAGATAATTTGTGTTTTAATTTCATTTTTACTGTACTCTTATATTTATCTACTGAATGCATTTTGATAGTCAAAAACGATTCTTCTGAATTTTTCATATAAGTCTTCATTTCGAAAGATGAAAGTTTTCACATTTCGAATAATATTAGTAAAAAATTTATGTGAGAGATCAAAGACTTTAAAATAATTTAAATACCAAAATCAGCAATTTAGATATTTCTAACACAGGTTGGTTGACTTTTCTAACACAGCCATAAGCCAATCGAAAATTCAATACGAAAAAATTTGTCTTATATAATACCATATACTGCATATAAATATCAGTAGGCGCCCAAATTATATGTGGTTATTTTAGGAAATTCACATCTAACTTAGATCCGAAAACTTAATGCGTTGGGTTTGGTAAATAATGGGTCTTATCCTGTTAAAGTTAGCAGATTTCGACAGTTTGCTGATTTTTAGTTTCAGTATTTGACTTCGTACCAGACTTCATATGAAAGCTTGCACGTTTTCAAATAATCAGAAAAATAAGAGAAATATTCAAGTACATACTTTTAAACTAAGTTCAGTGTCAAAATGAAAGTCGAAAAATATCTGAATTACCGACAACGGACGGCCTATATATTTAGTATAAAAATTGTGGTAAATGTTTACTTTATGGTACACACACTAGGGCGGGGTAACTAATGATGGGGAATGGTAGGGGCATGTCCCCTGACCACACTTCGGGGGTCAAACCTTGGGGGACGGACAGTGGCGGCGCAGGGCGGGGGGTTAAAAATCGAAAATTTATCAATTTGTCATATGTGTTTATTGTTAAAGTGTGGGCTAGGGGGGTCGGAGGGGGTTGGTAATGAATGGGGGTGACAGAGGAAGATTCAAGGACTTCACTTTGGGAGCTGAAGTTTGGAAACGGCAAAATATAGGAGCAGGATGGGAGGTTAAAATTCCTTTTACGAATTTGCGGCCTCTCGCGAAAAATCGTTATCAGCGAGTGGATACATTTCTGCCATGTTGTTAAAAAATGTTTCGATTAGATCAAGATAATCAATTTGACGCTTAAATAAAAATGAGGCTATATAACCGGTCCAATGTTTTTTGTACGACCGAAACGGGGCACACCACTTCGCAAATCTCTCCAAAATCTTTCAATATTTTGAGTGTGAGCGCCAGTTAAAGGATCTACAAAATTTAATGAATGATTGACTGTTAGATGTTGATAGCCTGATTGCTCGAGACAATTATATGCACGCCAACAATCAGAATAAATGACTGTGGCATCAGCAATATATTACCAGATTTGAATTTGTAGAAGGCAAATGTGTATAAAGCAAATCTGACAATGTGTGTATGTTGCATTTTCTATACAGATATACACACACTGTCAGATTTGCCTTCTACAAATGCATATCCACACTTATGCACACACACACACGCACACACACACACACACACACACACGCACGCACACACACATTTGTAGAAGGCAAATCTGACAGTGTGTGTATATCTGTATAGAAAATGCAACATACACACATTGTCAGATTTGCCTTATACACATTTGCCTTCTACAAATTCAAATCTGGCAATGAGTGTATATCTGTATAGAAGGCAAATCTGACAATGTGTGTATATCTGTAGAGAAAATGCAACATACTTCCGTTTAGAAAGTTCAGCTCCCAAAGTGAAGTCCTTGAATCTTCCTCTGTCACTCCCATTCATTACCAACCCCCTCCGACTCCCCTAGCCCACATTTTAACAATAAAAGCATATGACAAATTGATAAATTTTCGATTTTTAACCCCCCGCCCTGCGCCGCCACTGTCCGTCCCCCAAGGTTTGACCCCCTAAATATATTCATTGGACCTTCCTTTATCACCTCCATTCATTACCCACCCGCTCCGACCCCCCTAGCCTACACTTCAACCATAAACGCGTATGACAAAATGATAAATTTTCGATTTTTAACCCCGCGCCCTGCGCCGCCACTGTCCGACCCCCAAGGTTTGGCCCCCTAAGTATATTCATTGGACCTTCCTCTATCACCTCCATTCATTAACCACCCGCTCCGACCCCCCTAGCCTACACTTTAACCATAAACGCATATGACAAAATGATAAATTTTCGATTTTTAACCCCCCGCCCTGCGCCGCCACTGTCCGTCCCCCAAGGTTTGACCCCCGAAGTGTGGTCAGGGGACATGCCCCTACCATTCCCCATCATTAGTTACCCCACCCTAGTGTGTGTACCATAAAGTAAACATTTACCAAAATTGTATGTTTACATTTATTGAGTTAGAGAAGTGTTTGAAAAATCGCACAAAAACTTAATTCTGGAATCTGATTTCATATGATGATTCAGATTTTGTTAATATTTTGAGGTAAACATTCTGATATGTACATAATAAAGAATATACATATGTACATATGTAGATATTTTGTACCTAAAGATATAAAAAATGTTGTTTTTATATTTCTTTTTCAAAATTTAAGTGAATAACTTGGTAAATGTGAAGTGATTTTATAATTTTGGTTATTTTTCAACTTTCTAAATTATGATAATACAATTACACAGTTATTTTCTAAATATTGGATATAGCGAATATCGGATATATAACGACTGTTTTTACTCGGTCCGTTCAAAAACGTTATATGCGATTTCTACTGTATTTTGAAAATTTTTCATATTTTTATGATTTTTTTTTGCGTATTTGTCTCATTGTAACTGGACAAGAATTGACTTTTCAAATAAGTTATGTATTACAGTAAAAGTATAAGATTTTAGAAAATTTATAAAAATTTATTCCTAATTCACAGCAAATGGACGGAAATCATATTTTGGGATTTCATTTTTTTTTGTGTGGAGTCTCATTTATTGTTTAATATTTTATAAATTTCAAATTTCCAATAAAAAAAATAAAATTTTTATGATGATTAATCTTTGTATTCTTCTTTAAGAGTAGGCGGTAGTTTGATTAATTATCAAGTAATGAAATCAAAAATCAAGTAATATTGTATGTAGTTTTTTCTTAGTTAAGTATTTTTATGTTTATGCAGTCGTATATTCTGTAAAATTTTCTAATAAAGTACATTTATTAAACTAACTAAACTATAGTATTTCAAAAGAATTTTTTTTCTAATTTTTTTTGTTTCGTTTTTGTTTTCTACCTATTGGCCAAAAGACCATTAGCTGGTGGCAAACTTGGTCCATTATTTGTATTAGGACTAACCTGTGAACGTGCTGTTTGAGAAGAAATTAATTGTTGTTGTGCACTTGTTGATCGATTATTGGACGATTGTGATTTACCCCCTTTTGTGACATTTCCATTACTTTTTTGTGCTAAATGTGTTTGATAATGTTTAGCTAAATGGGCTTTTTGCCGGAAACTTTTACCGCATAATGAGCATGCAAACGGTTTCTCACCGGTATGAGTTCTTATGTGCACATTAACTGAATATTTATCCTTAAAACCTTTTGAACAAATTGAACAGTAATGCAAAGACCGTTCTTTTCGTTGACCGTTACAATGTGCTGTACTGTTGCTATTATTGTTATTCGCTAAACTAGTGTTGTTGTTGTTGTTATTAGTACTATTATTATTGTTAATTGTCGATCTTTTATATTTTTTGGCAGTGGTTTTTGTTGCAGAAGATGTCAGTACCGGACTACTAGTTGTGACTTCAGGTTGTAAAGGTTGAGGTGGTGGCGGTGGTGGTGGTTGTGAAGATGGCTGTACATGAATTGGCTGTGTTGCATGTGGTACAGCAGTAGTTATTTCCATAATTACTTCCGGGTAGTCATTGTTTGAACAAAATTGTTGAACTTCATTTGCTATTCGTTTGATCTTCTCAAAGTCATCTGTGAATGCTGTTTCTAGCGATAGGAACATATCGTCGACAATAATACCGGCCGTTGTTGTACTGTGATTCGTATTTGTGTTATTAGTATTACAATTGTTACCAGCGGGCGCTGTAGCAATTGATTGTGGCTGTGCAACATGTGACTGTTGGTGAGTCACAACTGGTGAAGTGACAATGCCACCTTGGGTATCATCGTAAATAGGTGTTGCTAGAGCTGAATCAACAAAGGCTAAATTTTCCTGAAATTGGTGGAGAATTTTCGTTTTATAAAATAAGGAACGGTTTTATTTTTTTGCAATGTGGTTAACTTACTTGCTCTGTTGAAAACAAGGCTCTTCTAAGCTCTTCGTCTTTTATAGTATTTTGATTTGGTAGCAATGTTACACCGTTTTGTAGATGTGACCCTTTTGAATATCCTTTGCCCTGTAAGGCACTTCTCAACAAAGATTCTGCTGAATTCTGAAAATGAAAATGTAAAACTTTTGTAAATTTAAATTAATTTAAATGACATGTTATAGTGACCTGTTCCGTTGTGTTATTGTCTGCGATTTGCCAATCATTATTATTGTTTTGGAACTGTGCTAAACTTGTAACAGCCGTGGTGACTACACTCGTAACAGGTATACCAATTGAACCTTGTTGTGTATGTGCCTGCTGCCCTAATTCGTCTTTTATACTATTCTCTGTACTAAAGCTGCTATCATCGTATGGGAATTCAGACTTTACATAAGCCGGAAAATTCCCTAATATACTATCTAAATCAAGTGTTGGTGCTGCTGTATTATCAGAATCTCTTTTTAGCCATGACTCATTTCCATTTAATACTGTTAATGTGTAAATTTGTCCATCAGTGCTTCCGACACCATTATTATTTCCACCAGCATTGTCAATAATGCTATTACTGTTACCACCATTATTATTATTACCATTACTTTCATTATTCGTAGAGCCATTAACAACATTAGTACTACTAACAGTAATAATTGATGACTGATGATTTATAGAATTAACAATACTAGGAGGATTTGTTGAATCTGATGATGATGTTTGATGCTGCGATGGCTGTTGCTGTTGATGATGATGGTGTTCGTGTTGATTAGATTGATGCGTTTGATGATGTTGATGCTGTTGCTGCCAGCAGTATCTATCGATATCTTCAAAAATAGCTGCATCAAGACGACTAGGATCTTTATCTGAGCTCCAAAACTAAAAAAAAAAAACAACAATTTATGATTAATATAGATATAAGTAAATCTTTAAAAATGTTTATACGAGTATATAGTATTGCAATAATTTTAAAGGTCTAAAATGGCTATATTTAAATTACATAATTTAATTATAGTTTTGCGTAATCGATTTACAGAGAATAAGAAATAAAATCATATATCAAAATTTTCATTAATTTATATAATTTTATATGATGTCTTGAGTAAATTGAACTACATACATATATTATAAGTACATACATAATATGTATATTATTAGGTATGTGGATGAGACTGGAATAAATTATATTATTATTATTATTAACCAAACTCTAAATTTTCTGAAGTCTATTCCTTATCTTATACTGTGACAGTTCAATTTTTTCTTATTTTAAGTAATAGATTTTTCAGATATAACGATACGACGATCATAAACTAAATATAAAATATTTTATAGTGACGTGTAAATAGAAATATTTTATATACATATTATGCTATAAGCATACTCAGCAGTAAAACATTTTTTCTGCTTACGAGATATACTATACATTTTTGTAATGAAAGTTTTTGGAAGTTTGGATTAAATTACGTTTCATGGAGTTAGTTTTTCATTAATTTTGATATTGAAATTCATAATTAATACTTAGTACTTCTGATTAGGATTCGAGATATCTGCTATCTTGTGAACCACATATCTCCGAAGTTACTTAACCGATTTCAATTTAATTTGAAACATAGATACCTGAGTGGAGAAATTTTTTTAAAAATGTCCTTGTTTCCTTTTTACAGGGTGTCAAAGTTGTCAAAATTGCGATTTTTCGGCTTTCAAATGCACCTCGTTCAGCAAACACTGATTGACCAATTTCTTTGAAATTTTGAATATAGCTAGCATAAAGGATATTATGGTGCCTAAATGGAGCACATTTTTGATTTTAGGTCCTGAAATTTAATTATAGTTCCTAAAAAAGGAGAGGGGTTTTTTTTTTGAAAAATCGTTCAACTTTGACTTCTGTTTTCATACATTAAATCTTTCTATATGTATCTATATGATTTTTGTATCAAAATAAACTTTTGACTTTTCTGAAGTGTTTACAAAAAAAGTATAAAATTATTTTTTATATTTCCATCTTTATTAACAAAATAAAATTATGTTGTTTTTCATTAAAATATTTAAAAATCCATTTTTATTAGCACCTAAAAGTTATGCAAAAGCATTTTTTAAATTTTTGTTGTGATTATTTAGCAAAAAAAGTGATTTTTAAATAAGTGAAGTGTTTTAAAATGACTGATAATAATTTTGTTCAATATGGTATTATATATTATATGAATTTATTAAAAGAACGTGCTAAAATTAAAAGACAGTTTCAAAGAAATCAGCAAATTCATTGGAAAAATATTCTGTATCATAAACATTAAATTTTTGCTAACCTCTCTTATGAAAAAAACAATAAACTGTACAATTTGGATTCATGTAATATTATATATACATATAATGTATTAAACTGTAGTCGCATAATTTCATTTTATAACTAATTACAGAACAGAACCAAATCTTTTTGGGAAAAAGACGTACCGTTGATGAATGATCATACATTCAAAGAAAAATTTCGATTGATGAGATCAACATTTTCAATATTGTGCGAAAAATTTGTAATTTTGCAGAAACAAGATTCAGTTTTTAGGAAAGCAATTCCTTTAAACAAAAGAATTACAATTGCGGTATTTGCTCTAGCTTCGGCGGTGGAATATCGAAGTATAGGAAGCCTATTCGGTGTAGGTCGCACTACAGTTGGAGTAATTATAATTGAATTTTGCAAAGCTATGTGGACCATTTTAAAGCCACAACGTATGAATTCTATGGAAGCACTATCATCATCAACAATAGAAGAGTGTGTTAATGGTTTCAGCAAACTAAGTAGGATTCCGATTTTCCCATAATGTTTCGGAGCATTTGGTGTGCATTGCTTAACGCTTTCTCAAAAAATTTTCTCTTTTATATATTAATTTTCAGATGGTTGCCACATTGAAGTCAGACGACCGACAGACAAAGGATACAATTTTTATAACTTTAAAGGGTGGCATTCGACTGCATCGGTGAGTAAAAATACAAATTTAAGTACGAAAGTAATAATAAAAACACTAATATTTGACATTTGTTGTCGCTTCACATACATTAATGTGGGAGCTCCAGGACGTATTATAGAGACTGCTACTTGTTTGAGATATCAACACTAAAAAAATCTTGGAGGCAAATCCACTTTTCCGCAAACATTCAAAAAAATGAATGGTTGCTGTATTCAGCCTTTTCTTATTGGAGATTCTGCGTTTGCTCTAAGTAATGTAATTATGAGGCCCTACACATTTCGCACATAAATTTCAACAAAAAATTATCAACGGCTCGTCGGGTCGTAGAAAATGCATTTGGACTTTTAAAAGCCAGATTTAGAAAAATCGGAAAGGGCTTAGAACTACGTGTCGAGATCAAATCTGCTTGTGCCTTACGTCTTAAACAATTTTCTGAATGACCATAAAGATAAAATAAATCAAACCTGGATTAACAAAATGACCGTGCAATTTGTCGTCAATATCCAGAGCAATTTCCAGATCTAGTAGAAAGTAATGGAGACAAAATAAGAAATGCAATAGCAAAATATATCTTTGAAAGAAGAGAAATTGGTAATTATACATATGTATACATTCAATATTTTACTTAAAGGATATGGATAATTAAAAGAAGCCAAATTGAAAACGTTATAATTTTATTTTTATATTAAAATTTAAAGAATATAAACTTAAAACTAAAATATATCAAAGCTTAATACTAATAGAGTCTTATACAATTGACACACTGCAGAGATAAACCATGATTATCTCAAATGGTTTATCGATAACCTAGTATGGGTGGCACATTTAAATTGAGGTGAACTAGTTTATGTAGTCATACGACACCTGTCGAGAAATAAATTCAAACACTAATTCTTTTTCATCTAGTCAGCATCTTAGCTGAAATTTGGTTTGACAGTTTGTTTAAAAATAACATAAAAAAAATAATAACACAAACGTCAAAGATAACTGAGTTCGAACTTGGTTAACAAGATAACTGAATTCTAAAAACTCTGTTAGCTTAACCGGGTTCTGGAAGTCGGTTATCGTAAAGATAAACTAGAAAACTTAGATAACCATGGTTTATCTCTGCAGTGTGTCAATAGTATTACTTATAAACCGTAACTAATTTATTAATAAGAACTTAATCTTTTGCTAATTAATTTTTCATACTCATAACAAATTTTTAACTTTAGTGTTAGTAGAGACTTTAAATTTTAATCTTGGCCAGAGCTCTATTAAGTCGTTATTAAGAGCATAATAACCTAATTTTTGATCAAACTATCAAAGAATTTCAAATCAAAATATAAAATAGGCATATAACATAGCATAACATAGTAACATAGTAAACAAAAAAGTTTTTTTTTATTCAACTTGACATAACTAACTGACTATTGACATAACAAAATTATAAATTCCAAATGTGAAATTACAATAGTAAGCAAAAAGAGCTTTCTGAAAAATCTTTTTTAAATTAGAACTTAGTAAATTGTTATGAGTACCAAAATTAAAGTCACTTCTAAATTCGGCATGTCATTACTAAAATAAAGTCGACTTTAAGAAATTTTTATGAGTAAGGCCCCTGGCCCATAGTAATTAAATGAATTAAAAAAAAAAATAATAGCAAAATAATAGATTATAACTTTAACATTGGAAAATACTTAAATTTATTTTTGTGACTTTATTATACTCAAAAATTCTCGCTGAAACTTTAATGTTTCAACGTTAAATTCATCTTCCTTTTTGCCATCGACTTTGCAGGTTTTCCATGTGCTTCAAACCCACGCTGTATTATTTCATTGCTTTTTTTTATTTCATCAAGTATTTCGTTTTGTATTTTATTTTTTTGAATAATTCTCTTTCTTCTAGGTATTGATGAGCCTAATGTAGGGGATTCTGGACTTGAAGTATGATCAGCATGAGCTCCAAATATTGGTTTAGATAGAATTTCTATACTGAGCTGCGTATTACTGTTCGTTGGCTGCGACGTTGTTGGAGACATTACAATAATTTCTTGGTCCTGTGAATCACTGTGTGCATTACTACTCGTTGCTTCAGATGACAACATATCATCAAAGGTCTGAAATATAAAATTGTAAAAAAAACATTGATTAAAATATACATATACAACATTCTATATACAAAATATTTAGTATATACACTTTTTTACTTGCTACACTTTCTTCCAAAGAATGCAAATTGTTGCATCGATAGCTGCCAACAATGTTGTTAACCTTTTCATAGTACAGTCATTCCGAAGGGGCGACATCAGAAACGAACATTTTTTTTTCTTCCCTGCGATCAAAAGTAAACAGTAATTGAATTTTTTTTAAATGTAAATATTATTTAATTCTACCAACCTGTATTTCTGTGTCAAATTATTAACTTTCATTTTTAAGTTACTGGGAGTGTTAATACATAAGGTTGATAATAGAAATAAATATAATGTATTATGTACTTGAACACACATTTTTTATACTTTACAAATTAACTGTACTAACTATACTCACAACATATAATCTTAGTTGCATTGCATTGTAATTTAATTTAGAAATTTAATATTACTTAATTTTTAATGTCAAAAAATAAAAAAATATTCATTCGTTGTTGAATAGTTGAACAGTAACAAATACATAATTTAAAAATAAATTTTACAAATACAAATTAAAAACAAATTTGTTGTATTGGAAATAATTAACAATAAATTTAAATGGATTATTTATAATAATATTTATAATCATTCATTTGTAATAGTTACAATAAATAAATAAATTAAAAATAATAAAAAAAAATAGTATAAAGTATAACATATTTATAAAAAAGTGCAAAAACTCTTGCATTAACATTTGGCGACCGTGACAGGACATGGCTGAACTAACGACATTAAAATCGCAGCGTGCCACTACAAAAGCATGCATTTCTGAAATTTTAACACCACCAGAGCTGGAATGTCGTCTGGGAATATTAGAATCATACTTCAAACAAATTCTTACGTACCAGACGTCCATTGAAGAATTGTCAAACGAGGAAGCTAAGGTAAGAAGTGAAATAGAAGACTTGTATTGTGTTACAAAATCAAAAATATTGTCTTTGTTGGGAGAACATAGGAAACAAAGTCTAGTCAGTGAGTCATCAACTTTAGTAGTTCCATCTAAAACTGTAAATCATTTGCCAAAACTAAAACTACCACAGTTTTCTGGAAAATACTCTGAATTTCCTAACTTTTATAAAACTTTCAATATACTGGTCGATGAAGATTCATCATTATCGCGTATAGAAAAATTTAATCATTTAATAAATTTTTTAAGTGGTCCAGCATTACGTACGGTAAAACCATTTGATATTATCGACGAAAATTATAGAAAAGTGCTACAATGTTTAAAAGATAGATATGATATAAAACCGTTGATATTTCAAGAACATGTCAACGAATTGTTCCAGTTACCTAAGATGGCTAGAAATACATCCACTCATTTAAGAAATATTGTGGACAGTCTAAACGCTCATTTAAGTGCATTGTTATCTTTAGGTTCATACGAAGATATTTCTAATGCAATAATTATATATCTAGTTCATTCCCGAATTGGTTTAGACTCTCAAGCAAAATTAGAAGAGAATTTTAATTATGACAAAATTATGTCGTGGCAAGATTGTGCATCAATTTTAAACAAAAGGTGTCAGTACTTAGAAGTAAGAGACAATAAATCGTTTGGTTTAGAAATTAATTCGTGTAATTCTAAATCTAACAAACAACCAAATTCGCGTCAATCAGCATCGTTGTCGGTAACTAAAAAACGTTGTGTCATATGTGATGAAGATAATCATACTATTTACAAGTGTCCTAAATTTTTAGAACTATCAGTTGCAGACAGATTTGTTAAGGCTAAACAATTAGCGTTTGTAAGAGATAATTTTAGATTAATTTTTTTATTTTAATCAAACGCGACACATGTTATCAATATCAATATTTTATTTTTATTAATTATTTTACAAACAAACGTCAATATGACTAAAAAAATAATAGACTGCTATGATCTAGTTTACATTTTATAAAATGCTGCTACACGTTATGTTTGAATTGCTTGTGTAAAGGACATTCCATAAAATCGTGTTTTTCGAAGAAATGTCGTGTTTGCTCAAATCCTCATCACACCTTGCTACATCGTTTCAATACTGTCATGAAAGAAATAGTTACAGAACCGAATAGTGCAACTTCCACCACAGAACAGAAACAAATGAATTCGTTATCCTCGACTTCGTTTCCAAGTGCTGGTGCAACTCTAAGCTCATCTAGCTCGTCTGTTGTAACTGAATTAGGTGGTGAACAAACAATTTTAGCAACCGCAATCGTAAGAGTTAGAGATTGTAACGGCACATATCGTGTATTGCACGTACATTTGCACGTGTATTGTTAGATGCGGCATCGCAACTAGATTTTATTACACAGGACTTAGCACAAAAACTAGATCTGAAGAAAGATAAGGTAAATAGTCATGTTAGTGGTATCGGTCAAGCTAATACGAAGATTAAGTGGTCAACTTGGACTGAAGTTCGTTCAAGAGTGAATGATTTCAACATGAACTTGAAATTATGGATTTTACCAACTATCACGGAATGGCAACCAGAAAATAATATGAACGTTACACATTGGAACATTCCATCAAACTTAACATTAGCAGACCCCCTTTTTTATAAGTCTCAGAGAATCGATTTGCTTATCGGAGCTAGTCACTTCTTCGACCTATTGGCAGTGGGCCAAATTAAACTTGGAGAGAATCTCCCCACGTTACAAAAGACCATACTGGGTTGAGTAGTTGCAGGTAAATGCCGGTTGATTCGAAACACATACAAAACTGTTTGTGTTACTTCCTGTGAAGAGAGAACCCAAAACGAAGAGGAAAGTTTAAATGAATTAGTCGAAAAATTTTGGGAGATTGAAAATCTACCAAGTAAAGAACAATCGCTGACAGAAGAACAGATTTGTTGTGCAAATATTTTTCTCCAAACCGTTAGACGAATAGATCAAGGAAGGTTTATGGTGAAGCTACCTTTCAAGCAGGATCCAAAGGTCTTAGGTAACTCATTCGAAACCGCTCAACGCCGTCTTTATAGTTTAGAAAGGAAATTAAGCAAAGAACCAGATCTAAAGCATCAATACACAGCCTTTCTAGATGATTATTTAGCACAAGGTCATATGGAATTGTGCACGTCAAAAAGCATTCCTCGGGTTAACTATTTTATGCCTCACCAATGTGTCATTCGTCCTGAAAGCTCCACTACGAAGTTAAGGGTTGTCTTTGACGCTTCTTCTCGAACATCAACACAGCCCTCTCTCAATGACATTCTAATGGTCGGACCGACAATACAGAATGATTTATTCTCCATTATTTTAAGGTTTCGTTGTTATCGATACGCCTTAACTGCAGATATTTCCGCTATGTACAGGCAGATACTTGTATATTCTGATGACACTGATTTTCAATATACATATATTATGGAGAGAAAATTCTGAGGAGCAGCCCAAGATGTTTAAACTGAAGACAGTTACTTACGGTACAGCCTCGGCGCCGTTTCTGGCCACACGATATCTTCGATACCTTGCTGATACGAATGCCGATATTTATACTGAAGCAGCAAAAGTTATTCGTGATGATTTTTAAATGGACGATCTAATAACAGGTACTAATGATTGGTATAAAATGATGGAGATAAAACAACATGTTGAGATGATTTTACAGTCTGCACAATTTAAATTGAGAAAATGGTATAGTAACGATCATCAAATGCTTTAGTTGATACTTTAAGAAGAAAGAGAAAAAACGTTGAGAATCAATGACTCCGATGTCATAAAGACTCTAGGTATTATTTGGGAACCAAATTTCATTATAAGCCACTTAAAGAATCGGCAAAAATTACAAAAAGAATTATTTTAAAAGAGCTGGCGAGACTTTACGATCCTTTAGGTATTATAAATCCAGTTGTCGTGAAAGGGAAGTTAATACTTCAAGAACTATGGCTACTGAAGTTTGAGTGGGATGAGTCTTTACCGCAAGAAATAGTATCGCGTTGGATCAACTTTAGACATCAATTAAAACATCTTAGCTCCATTAAGATACCAAGATTTGTGTTATCCCCAAATCCGTCAAACAAATTGGAAATTCACGGATTTGCTGATGCCTCTCAAAAAGGATATGGTTGTTGTATATATACTCGTTGTGTTGACAAATTTAATAACGTTATAGTAAATCTTCTCACTGCACTTGCGCCAATTAGAATTGTACGTTCTCTTCCATGTCTAGAGCTCTGTGCCGCTGACATTTTGTCGAAAGTATTGAAAAAAGTCTTGGAAAACTTCAAATCAGAATTAAGTGACTTGTATTTGTGGACTGACTTCGTCATTGTCTTGGACTGGCTTGCTGCGCATCCTTCAAATTGGAAGACATTTGTAGCGAATAGAGTGTCTAATATCCAGCAGTTAACACAACAAGCGAAATGGAGATATGTCAATATAAAATCTAACTCAGCAGACATTATTTCTAGAGGGGCAGATGTTGAAGCGCTGCTTAACTCTAATTGGTATCGAGGACCCGATTTTCTTTACCAGTCAAAAGAATATTGCCAGCTAGACATAAGGTGAAAAGCAACAATCCAGATGTTCCAGAGAGAAAACCTGTAAAGAAAGTATTTACTTGTTCCAAGTTGAAAACATTTTTAGACATTGTTTATGAAAATAGTACCTTTAATAAAAACTGCCGTCGTTTCGCGTTTGTATTACGATTTTATCAAAACTTAAAATTGAAAATGAAACAGCAATCTATAAAAACTGGAGCTCTAGATGCTTCAGAAATCGACGAAGCATTCCTACGAATTGTGTGGGCTATTCAGAATGCTGAATTTGCTGAAGACATAAATCAATTAAAGAAAAAGGAGGAACTAAATTCAAAGAGTCCACTAAAAAGCTTTAATCCTTTTCTCGACAATGCAGCATTGAACCTATTGCGTGTTGGTGGTCGTTTAAAATTGTCAAACCTTCGTTATAACGTCAAATATCCTATCCTACTTCCAAAAAATAACATTTTTGTTGAATCATATGTTAAAGATATGCATTTCAGAAATTTTCATGCAGGTGCACAAACGTTAGTAACCATCATACATCAGCGTTTTTGGATTATTGGAGCTAGAGATTACGCTCGAAAGGTGGTTCGTAAGTGTCTTCATTGCTTTCGATTTAGACCTATTCTAGGACAACAAATTATGGGTAATTTGCCGACGGAACGAATTATAGCTGCAAAACCTTTCACCTATTGTGGTGTAGATTTCTGTGGGCCTGTGATGACTACACATCAAATGCGAGGCAAAGCCCTATACTAATCCTACATTGCCATATACATATGTTTCGTTACCAAAGCAGTACACATGTAAGTTACATCAGGATTGACATCATATGCCTTTATAGCTACACTGAAAATATTTACTGGTGGACGATGACCTTGTCGAAAGCTGTATTGCGACAACGCTACTAATTTTGTAGGAGGAAGAAGACAACTGATAGAAGATTTTTCCCAGAAAAATTAAGAAGATGTCCTGCGATGGTGTTCGGATAATTTCATAGAATTTCATCACATTCCACCACGATCTCCTCATTTCGGTGGCCTATGGGAGGCAGCTGTGAAGTCGGCCAAGTCACATTTATATAAAACTCTTATTTTTAACTCAAATTTATTCTATATTAAAAAAGTATAAAATAATGAATAATAAATATTATATTTATTATTATTATTATTATTATTTTTATTGTTATTATTATTTTATTATTGTTATTATTATTATTTTTTTATTATTATTATTATTATTATTATTATTATTATTATATATAAAATTAAAAATCAAAATTTATGACACCACTAAAAATCAATATCAGAATGAGAACATAACCTAAAAACTAACCTTCAAATACATAAAATAATTTCAAATTTATGAATGACAGTTGAAAATACACTTTACAGTTTCTTTCCTAATAGCGTTTTTCTTAATTATCTAGTCTAATGAAGTAGCTTCTATGTCATTAAACGTAGTTCATTACGAAGCAGATTTCCTTCATAATAATTCATAATAATTCCTTCATAATGATCTTCTTCTTGCCTTCGTCATAATTAAGTAAAATTTGTCAATAACTTTTAATAATTATTAACATTGTATGTATTTAATTTATGTTATATTTTAGTGGAGCAAAGATAATACAGTCTACTAGAAGAACCATTTCATATTTTTTATTTAAATGTTTGTATGTTTGCCAAAAAAAAAGATCGAAAAAGGTTAAAGAGCGAAAGTTTATAATTCATGATGAATGTAAATATGAGAAAAACATGAGAATATTTATATATAATTGAATTAGTTTGTGAGTTGCATGACTGGTTTATTAAATTTTATATGTTTTTGAGTGGTACCATCACTTATTTTATATGATATTGTTATAAAAATTTTCTTTTCGTGTTCGTCAGCAGTTTTAACCCTTTTCTTTTTTTTAAAAACCCAAAAAAAATGTGAGGCCGAGCGGAGTCTCCGTAAAGCAAATAAGGCTATTTCCTTTAACCATTTCCCGTTATAGTAGGTCCAATTTAAAGAAAATGAAAAGGAAAGAAAGGGTTACAATTTTGTCGACGAAAAAAAGAAAACCAAAAAACGAGTTTGAAAGAAGATATTTAGTGGAGTTGGGCCTAGACAGGGGAGATGAAAAAAAAATAATTATTCTTAACCCTTTATACTCAAAGGGTTATATGAACCTAAAAAAAATTAAGGGAAAAAAAATTTCATCCACCCGTATTTTTTTAAAGAATACTAACACGATTTCATTAAAATTTCACCTTTCTTTTTAATAAAAAAATAAAAAAAATTACCCCCCTTTTTATTACAAGCAAATTTTTAAATTTATATAAATTTAAATAGAAAAAATACTACTTTATTTTTTACTTCACAAAAAAAATAATGTACAATACTGATAAAGCCCTTTGTTATCTCTTTGAAAAACAAAATTGCCGATTAAGACGCGCGCGTACATTGTGACGAGCTCACTTACATATTACCCGTGACGTTCGGGAAGTTTCTATCAATTCGCCGAACGATATAACGTCAACGAATTGATAGATATTCCCACTAGCAACGTGCTGGATCTGTGTGCTTAATACTTACAACAGTTCGACAACTTTACAAATGTCATAAGGACAAGAAAGAAGAAGAAAAATGTAAACAAAATGGCTGTGATACAGGTAAGTACATCAGATTATTTTAATTTTAATTAAAAAAATGTTAATCACTAAGAAATTTAATTATAGTTTACAACAGGAAGATAAGTGTAAGGTTAGTTTAATTATTTAATACAATTTGTGAAATTCTTTTTTTTTAAATGTTTTACAACAGGAAGGTAAGTGTAAGCAAAAACTATAGAATATATAAGACGTTCCAAGTTGATTATAATCGAAAAAATAGCTTTAAGATCATATCCCAACATTGGTGTCTATAGCTTTTTTGCTGATGTTAATGTGATATTAATAACTCAATCCAGTGGCGGCTCGTGACCAAAATTTATGGTGGGGCTAATGGTTTCAAGGGTTTCCACTCCAACCAAGTAGTAACGCTTTTAGAGCGTTAGTCGATATTGAATGATACACTTCCCCAGAATATTGTTTTTTGGAAAATAAGTTATGTATTTTGGGCTTCTTTCAAAATTTACAAACTTCATAAAAATAAAACGTTAAAAATACTTAACAAAATATTTTGATAGTAATAACAAATACCTTTAAAAAAAACAACTTAACAAACGTTCGTAAAATTAAAAATATTGATTTGTATCATTTGCATATAACTTAACATTTCATTTAAATAATATTCACCACTTCGATCTTTCTCTTGACCATAAACAAATTTGTTGAAATTTGGAATATTATTTATAAATTCTCTACGTATTGAAATAGCTGTAAAGAAATTTAGTCGACTTTAGACTCCCAATATATTTAATTTTAGATTTAAATACTTATTAAAGTACCAAAAACCCTTTTAGAACCAAAATGCTGATAGGATTGATTTAAATCATCTCAAAAATTTTTATTTTCATTATGATCGTAAGAAAATTGGAAAATTTCGGAAATGGAAAAACATTTCAAAACATATCATAGCTTTAAATGGCGAAAAACCTAAAATTTAAGAAATTTGTTTGAGTCTGCAACATATAAAGATAAATTATGAACAAAACTCCTAGAACGTTTGTGTTGTGATAATATCATAAATTAAATTCGATATCATTAAAACGTCTTCAATCTTACATATCATTTACGCTGGTAAGCAATTATGCTAAAACAACAAAAATGTTTCAACTGGCTTTTCTCGTTATAAACGAAAAAACATTATTTTCATTTTTCTATGAGAGAAAAAAATTCCAGGATTTAAAATTCAAGAGAAGTGTAATTATTTAAAATGAAATGATTTTCAGTCTATAGGAAATTCGTGTCTTATCCAGTATGCAAAAAAAATTGTTAAAACTCAAAAGCAAAAATTTTTGAATTGTAAAAATTGTAAAGTTGGAAACTTTTTTCTTAATTAAAAATTATTTTGACAAAAAGAGGAAAAAGCAGAGTTAAGTTGAATTTGAAATAAGGAATTAAAATTATACTTAAATTATTACAATTTTTTTTATTAAAGACACTTAAATATGACGGTTTTTAATTTTTAACGGATGTTTTATTTGACTTTTTTAAATATAAAACGCACGAAAATTTAAACAAACATTCTCTGGTGGATGCATTTGTTAATACGAAAACATAAGTACATATACATCAAAGATAATAGTAGTTTCTTCTCAATAGATTTTCTTTTTAGTGTAAGTGGTAATTTTTCCAAAAACAACACAATCACATAAATGATAAAGATCGAAAAAGCTTCATCAAAATCAAAAAAGTTTTTCAACATTTTTCGAATTGCTGTTAGTTATGTACCCTGTACACAATTATAATCATTTCAATAAAAGTATCTGATACTGTGTAATATAATAGAATTGTTTTTGTAAATCAAGCTATCAAAACTAATTGTGTAGACGGACCATAACGTTTCGACTTTGTTCTCATTTATTATAAATATTTGCTCTCACTAAATAAAATGAACACCTGTTAATGTTTTGCAGCACTAAACAATACACAATGCTATTTAAAATGTACATTTAACTCATATGATATTCCACACATATAAGTATTATTTATGTGTATTTGTATATTTTGAGTATTGAAAATAGAATAAATGAATATCATTGGCTGGAACATATAAATATAAATTTGAACATTTTTGAGAGATTTTGATCATATATATTTATTTTCCATGTATGCTTTATGCTCGTGCATAAGGATATGTAAGGATCCATATTGAATTGAAGACGATCTCGTATACATACATACATAAATCATATAACATGAATAAACAACGTTTGATATAACCAAATACCGATATATATAATATATTATATTGGTCTTTGGTATTACATTAAATGCGATGTAAAAACTAATTCTAATAGACATGACATAGTAGACATGAATAACAGCATGCTGCTTGCTTATGCATAACAGATAATAGTAAATACTATATGCAATGAATGTGCTGTATATGCGATATACATGATTGTATGTATACATCGTATATATGATATTTTGTACACATACATACATACAAGTGTAATTATACAAATAGATTGTTCAATGATATATATCAGGATCTATAATGTATATAGTATCCATGATCTATCTTAATATATTTCTTTATGTAAATATTTGTGTGTAATGTTAAATATGAACCTTTTTGTTATTCATAGATATATGAATACATATTTGGTAATTACATATACACTTTCGCTTTCAGCTGGTTTTTTACTCATAAAAAATTGAAAAGTCAAACTTTTTGCTTTTTTTTCAACTTTGGTTTGATTTCGAATTTATGAATAGAATATAATAGTGGCTGTTTGATGCGGGGGAGTGTTAAGAGGAGTGGTGGGTGCTGATTACTAATGAATAATTTTCCATTAGTAAGATTGAAAAATTTTATAGAATGAAAAATAAAATATAAATGAAAAAAGGAGAATATTGGCAGGTGGGTGCGGCGATGCTAAAAGAGTATGAAAAGTGTTGTATAATTAGCGTCATTCGTTACCACTGATCAACATTTTTGAACTGAATTAAACTAATTTTTTCATATGCTCTTTTCATCTACCACACTATCCTACGCATCAAACTGTAACTATTATATTTTTTTTTATAAATCCGAAGTTAAATGGAACATTTTGAGACTAGAATCATGAAGATTCATATATTTTCAATTCAAGATTCATATATATAAAAAAGAATTAAATAACAATTTTGATAGGTAACAGGCACAGGCCTCAAGAAAATATCCTTATAAGATACCACAATATCTATATTTGAAGAATATATCATTCATTTACTACGTTACCAATATTATTCAGGTTGCGTAAATGCTAAATCCACTTTAATCGTGATCAAAATATTTCTTCTGCTTTGCTATGACTTTCTTAGATATTTTTATGCATAATTTGCATATAAATATAATACTTCATAAATCATATATAGTAATATGTATATTTGATTTTAAAATTTTTAAATTTGAAAACTGTCTTCCAACTATGGTTAAACTAAAACTGGATGTACAGTATTGGTGACAACTACTTCTACACTGCATTTAATTTCTAATTAATAAGTAATGAGAAATGCATCCACAAAACATTATAAATCCATAAATTTGTTTAGTGTACATATATAATTATAATAATAAATCTATATATATAAAAAGAAGTTACATTTCCTTGGTAATCTTTTAACTCAAGAACCGCCGAACCGATTGTCACAAAAATTTTAGGGTTCGTTCCTTTCTATGAGGAGGTGGTTTGTGTGAACTTTGTTCGAAATCGGTGCAGCCGTTCCTGAGTTATGACATACGAAATGCCTGTATGGAAAAAACAACAACAAATACACAGCCGCTTATGAGCGTTTCTGTTGTACTGTAGGAAAAACAACAACAAATACAAAGCCGCCTATGAGCGTTTCTGTTGTACTGTAGAAAAAACAACAACAAATACAAAGCCGCCTATGAGCGTTTCTGTTGTACTGTATGACTGTATATGTGTACACAGTTGTCAAATGTGGTTGTAAGTGTATTATGTTAATATTAATTTGCTGTCGTTGGAATTCAGTTGACAGTTCTCTTATATCGTGCTCTCATTGCGAACAGACATACTTTTGGTGAGTGTTAACCATGTGTTTGTTTTAACCACGTACACACATTGAACTTTGAATTAATAAATTTATAATTTGTTCTTGAAATAATTTTCAATGTTTTGCTTTTACATTCAATTAGTAATATACTGTACTGAAAGAATGCCACGTGCAAGACGAGCAAACATTGGCAGACGTTCACGTCAATCAAATGCTACAGCGTTAAATCGAAGATCACAAAGTGAAGAAGATCGTGTTCGACGAAATGAAATGGAAACACAACGACACAGACGGAGAAATCATTCGGTTAATAGTGAAGCACCAAGAAACCGTCGTGGGCGTACGTTCGTTTATGATATACGTCAAATGGAACGCGCGGCTTTCAATTACGATGCCAAAATTGATTACAGCATGCATGCCTACATTGGCCAAATGAATATAGAATGTATACATTGCAAAGCATTTAAATTCAGAAACGAAACGCCTGGCATGTGCTGTGCTGGTGGGAAAGTCAAACTGCCGGTGCTAGAACTTCCGCCAGAACCTTTGCATTCATTGGTTTTTGGCAATTCACCAACGTCAAAGCATTTCCTCTTAAACATTCAAAAATACAATTCATGCTTTCAAATGACATCTTTTGGAGCTACAAATATTATAAGAGATGGATTTATGCCGACGTTTAAGGTTATTACTTCTTTTGGAATAAACAATATCATTTTTAATTTATGTGCCGTCCCTGTGTTCGATGTTTTTAAAAATTCAGATCCGTCATCTACATATATTTCTCGAACTTTACAGATTCAAGGTCAAATATACCATAGAGCTGGGTCTTTGCTACCATTCCCAGATGGTGACCATACATTTTTACAAATATATTTTATTGGTGATGAGAATCGTGAATTAAATCAGCGCTGTGCAATTTCCACGAATACGAGAAAATCAATCGTGAATGAATTGCAAACAATGTTCCATCAACACAATGAATTGGTGAAATTGTTCAAAGTGGCACTCGATCTGATGCCCACCGATGGCCATAAAATCATAATAAAAGCCGATAAAACACCAATTGGGGAGCACGCCAGACGATTCAATGTACCAACGATTGATGAAGTAGCCATTGTTGTGGTTGGTGAACAGTTTCGGCCACGAGATATTGTTTTGTATCGTAGAAATGAGCAATTACAACGTATTTCAGAACTCCATCGCTGTTATGATGCATTGCAATACCCCATTTTGTTTTGGAGAGGGGACGATGGCTATCATATCAACATACCAATGATAAATCCAACAACTGGTACATACACATTTTATTTTTTTTAAAATATGATTTTTAAAACATTTTCATTCGCTGATTAATTTTTGCATTGCAGGTCAAAAATCAACGAAACAAGTCAGTGCGATGAATTTTTATTCGTATCGATTGATGATTCGCCCTCAAGAAAACAATTTTATTTTGCGATGCAATCAACTTTCGCATCAATTTATCGTCGATATGTACGCCAAAATTGAAAGTGAGCGATTGAATTTCATCCGTCACAATCAAGCCCGATTAAGGTCAGAGGAATACATACATTTGCGTGACGCAATAATCAATGATGCAAATGTGAATGATATTGGCCGTTTAACAATTTTGCCATCATCATATGTTGGTAGCCCACGCCATATGCATGAATATACGCAAGATGCGATGACATATGTACGAAATTATGGCCGACCGGATCTATTCATCACATTTACATGCAATCCGAAGTGGGTCGATGTATCTGATTGTTTATTTGATGGTCAGGTGCCAAAAGATCGGCATGACATAACGGCCCGTGTATTCCAACAAAAATTGAAAAAATTAATGGATTTGATTGTCAAACTCCGTGTATTTGGAGAATTGCGGTGCTTTATGTATACCATAGAGTGGCAAAAAAGGGGATTACCTCACGCACATATTTTAATTTGGTTGGTACACAAAATAACACCTGATATGATTGATACTGTCATATCGGCCGAAATTCCAGATCAAACCATCGACCCAGGATTATTCGAAGTTGTCACGAAAAATATGATTCACGGTCCCTGTGGTGATATTAATCGAAATTCACCCTGTATAATTGATGGCAAATGTTCGAAACGTTTTCCAAAACAATTGATTGCTGAAACAATTACAGGAGATGATGGATATCCACAGTATCGTCGACGATCAACTGAAGAAAACGGTAAATCAACTGTAATTAAAATTCAAAATCAAGACGTTGAAATCGATAACCGGTGGATAGTTCCGTACTCACCGATACTGTCAAAAGTGTTCAACGCTCACATAAATGTAGAATATTGCAATTCTGTAAAATCAATAAAATATATTTGCAAGTATGTGAATAAGGGCAGCGATATGGCTGTTTTTGGAGTGGCTCCTGAAAATAGTCATGATGAAATTTTGCAGTATCAAATGGGGCGCTATATTAGCACGAATGAAGCTGTATGGCGTATATTATCGTTTCCAATTCATGAAAGACATCCGGTCGTTGTACATTTGGCAGTTCATCTTGAAAACGGCCAACGTGTTTACTTTACTGCTGCAAATGCCGAACAAAGAGCAGTAGAGCCACCATCAACTACACTGACAGCTTATTTCAAGTTGTGTGAAACGGATGAATTTGCCAAGACTTTGCTATATTCGGAAGTGCCACACTATTTCACATGGAATGCATCAACAAAAAAATTTCAACGTCGCAAACAAGGCACATCTGTTGATGGTTATCCAGGTATTTTTCGAACAGATGCTTTGGGACGCATTTATACAGTTAGTCCAGCTAATGTTGAATGTTTTTACTTGCGACTTTTATTGGTGAACGTACATGGACCTCAATCATTCCAACATTTACGAACTATCAATGGTCAAATGTGCGCCACATACCGTGAAGCATGTCAACAATTGCATTTGCAGGAAGATGATACGCATTGGGATGCTACGCTTCGTGAAGCATCAATTGCATCTCCATCAAATCAAATTCGTATGTTATTTGCGATCATAATATCGACATGTTTTCCATCAAATCCACTGGAATTGTGGAATAAATACAAAGATTTCATGACTGAAGACATTTTGATTCGACTTCGGGATCGTTCCAATGATCCTGCATTGCTGCTGACATTGGAAATGTATAATGAAGCCTTGATAATGATCGAAGATTTGTGCCTTACGATTGCAAATAAAGCATTAGGGCAATTAGGATTGACTCAACCAAATCGTCCAATGCATGATTTATTTGAACGAGAATTGCAACGAGAAAAGTAATTCGATCGTGATGAATTGCGTGCGTTCGTACAAACGTATACTCCACAATTAAATGATCAACAAAAAGATGCATATGACAAAGTGATGCAAGCTGTGAATGACAACACTGGTGGATTGTATTTTTTGGATGCACCTGGCGGCACTGGAAAAACATTTTTAATTTCATTGATATTGGCAACGATTCGGTCGGAACAAAAAATCGCATTGGCAATTGCTTCTTCCGGTATTGCAGCTACATTACTTGATGGCGGACGCACAGCACATTCCGCCTTGAAATTGCCATTGAACATGCAAGCAATTGAAACACCAACATGCAATATATCAAGGAGTTCTGGAATGGCTAAAGTCATGCAACAAACATCGATTATTTTATGGGACGAATGTCCAATGGCCCATAAAAAATCTTTGGAAGCCTTAAATCAAACATTGCAAGATTTGAGACAGAGTCAACAGCTGTTTGGCGGTGCATTAATATTGTTATCTGGTGATTTTCGTCAAACGTTGCCTGTTATTCCGAGATCAACACCAGCTGATGAAATTAATGCATGTTTGAAAAGTTCATTATTGTGGGCACACGTACAAAGGCTTTCGTTGACGATCAATATGCGTGTGCGTCTTCAAAATGATTCATCAGCACGTGAGTTTTCAAAGCAATTGCTGAAGATTGGCGATGGAAAAATTGCAAGTGATCAAAATGGGTTTATCGTGTTACCGAATAATTTTTGCATAATTGTATCATCAAAACAAGAACTCATTGATCGCGTTTTTCCAAATATTGTTAAAAATTACAATAACCATGATTGGTTACGAGAACGTGCAATTTTAGCACCAAAAAATATCAATGTCAATGAAATCAATTTCCACATCCAGGAAAAATTGCCAGGTGGTTCGGTAACGTATAAATCCATTGATACTGCTATGAATGATGAAGACGCAGTCAATTATCCGGTCGAATTTTTAAATTCTTTGGAACCACCAGGCATATGCCACCTCATAATTTGAATTTGAAAGTTGGTTCATCGATTTTACTTCTCCGAAATCTTAATGCAACGAAACTTTGTAATGGGACGAGACTTTCAGTGAAGAAATTGATGCCAAATTTAATTCAAGCAACAATTCTCACTGGCAAAGCAAAAGGTGAAATTGTACTAATACCGCGCATTCCATTAATACCAACGGACATGCCATTCGACTTTAAACGTCTTCAATTTCCTGTTCGGTTATCTTTTGCTATGACCGTCAACAAAGCCCAAGGGCAAACGCTCCAGGTGTGTGGAGTTAATTTAGAGGAAGCTTGCTTTTCTCACGGTCAACTGTACGTTGCATGTTCGAGAGTTGGAGCGCCGAAAAATTTGTTTATTTATGCACCACAAAATAAAACAAAAAATGTTGTGTATACAATTGTATTAAATTGAACGTTGCTTTTCTTTTTCCAAAATAAAAATAAAAATTATTTCATTTCACCAGCTGATGAAATTAATGCATGTTTGAAAAGTTCATTCTAGAATAATAAACACTTTTTTGGAGTATTTTTTTCTTAATTATTCCAATTCAAATTCAATATTAATAATTGAGATAGGACAACGTCTGTCGGGTCAGCTAGTAATTAAATATAATTTCAACTGTATTAAAATATTGTGAGAACAATTGATAATTCATCGCTTTTTTGTCCGAATTCATTAGGATCATTTTAGTTCAAAACAAAGTTACATATATTTTATAGAAAAGAACAGAATTAAAAATTAAAAAATTAAGAGTTTATTTTATTTATATAAAAACATGCAATTTTAAAACTTTTGTTTAAAAAAAATGCTGTATAAAAATATTTATGACTAAAACTTAATGTCAAAGGCTATTCAAATTTCTGATAATATATTCTAAAGTAGATGCAGGTCAGAGTAACTTCCTCTTTTTGCCAACTCCACGACTGGACAATGCAGAACTGACCAGTTCTCGTTTTTTTTTAAATGAATGAATCAAATTAAAAATTTTCATTCAAAGTTATAGGTAGAAAAATATTATAAATTTTATAATTATATTTTTTATTGTCGGCAATTTGGTTTAAGAATGATATTAAATAGTTGAACTATCAAATTAACAGAAATGTTATAATACAAAGGTAACTTCTGAATTCAAATAAGCAATTATAATTTACTATACGTAAACCTATTCCACGTTATTTTGAAACATAATTTTTTGAATTCCTACCGAAGATATTTTGATAATACGGATCTCCAAAATATTTCTAGGACTAGAATTATATGCACATTCTATTTAATAATTTATTTTTAAGCAAACATAAATGAAAAAAAGTTGATTGTATTCAATCATAAAAATACATAAATTTACAAATAATTTATTTTCGACTTCATGACATCTTGTTTATTGTTATGATTTGTTAACAAAAATATAATACTTTTCAAGCTGCAAACAATTATCAATTTTCATTGAATTTAAATAAGTGTTCATCAGCGCTAGAGTTTAGAATTTTTTGAGTTCATACTTTATACCACACAGAAAAAACATCAACGAAATAAATTTAAAAATTTTGAAATAAATATTTTTAAGCTTTCTGTTTTTAAAAATATTGTGTTTGTAAATTATGTTCCATATTAATTTGAAAATATCAATTTTTACCTGGTTAGAAAAAAAATTGACTCAGTCTATAAAAAAATTTGGTAATTCACAAAACACCTGATTTTTAAATTTCTATATTAAGATCATAAATCAGAATAATACTTTATGTATTCAGAAGATCTACGGCCCAAACATTGAAAAAGACATTCATTAAAAATTTCAAGAAGAAATTCAATTCACGGGATATGATATAATATACATATAATCGTATCTTGCATTCATATGTCAATGAACTCAAAAACATAACAAAAAAAAACCTTAATATATCCATATGTATACATATATTATGTATAATCAAAGATACTACTTATATACTATCACAGATAAGGGTACATGATCTTTGATACTATGTAAAAACATTTTTATATGTATTTATATAGTATCTCTGGTATATTGCTACAGTAATTATAATGTATGCATACGTAAAAACCTCTGAAGCCAAATATTCTACAATCCTACATCAGAAAATAATGTAGATCTATACAAGTAATACATATAATCAAAGACCATATAAATGTATACAGTACAGTACAAATGCTATAGCAATTATAATGTAATATATATGTTAAAACCTCTGTAACCAAATATTCTACAATCCTACATCAGAAAATAATGTTGATCTATACAAGTAATACATATAACTACAATTCAGTGTTGTGCATTTAAGTGTAATCTATTAAATTCTACGTTACAGTGTAGACAACTGCGTCGACAATTATTTTAGTGTAGACAATGTCGACAAATAGTAAACAAAGTAGATAATGTAGAAAAAGAACTATCAGTATTAACATCGTACACTAGCTCACAATGTACCGGTCACTTTTTTGTCTGTTACATTTTACACGTGTTTTTACACTATGTGCTCAGTTTTAACCAGATGTTATGACATCATTCCTGGTAGTTTATGGCAAAGTAGAGGTAAAGGAATATACAATGTAAAATAATTTTATAATGCGAAGTGAAATTAATTGAAAGTGAAGTGAAATAGTTATAATTTGGTGTTTCAAAATTAAAATAATTTCATTACATACATATTAAAAATCTAATAATATTTAAAAACAATTAAAAAAGAAAAATTATTAAAAAAAATTTTTTATTAGTGAAAAATACATTAATAATTTGAATAAATATTAAATATAAATACATAAATAATATAAATTATTTATGTATTTCATAATTCTTAATTTAATTTCATAATTTTATTAATTTCTGTATATTTTTTATGCATGAAATATTAAATGTTGAGCTATTAAATCGCATTCATATATGCCGTTTATGTTATTTGCCCCATTTACCCTATAGCAAGCTATATATAAAATAAATTAAAATTGGGGGAGCTTACACATACTAATAAAATTTTATTTCTCTTTCTAACTAATTTTTTAGGCCTAATTTTGATTTTCTGTCTACTTTTAGCAAAGTGTCATTGTATTTGTGAGAAAAAGTTTGAAAATTGAAAAATAATTTATATGAACTGTCTTTTCTTTATGTCTATATTCTATGGTATCACCTTCAATGCCGAGCCGATGGCACAGTTATGAAATAAAGTCATAAATACGAGTACATCACAAATGATAAATAAAATTGATTTCAATGTGAAATTTTACTTAGTTTATTGTTTTGAATTTCAGTGCTATACTATTTTCAGAAATCGAAGTCAGTACAGGCAAGATAGGCATGCTTTTCTATATTCTTTCACATTGCGTTTGTATAAATCTTTCTCGTGTGGGGGGTGATCAGATCTCAATTTAAATCCGAGGGAAATATTTTAAATTGTATATTATGAAGGGCTGCAGTTTGCAAAAAACTTTTTTTTTAGATTTTACAAAAAAACAGGTAATTTTGTGACATTTTGGGAAATTTTATGAAATATGTTCATTTCTTTACAAAATAACATATAATAACAAGCTGATTTGAATAATATGATAGCAATTTGCATTGTAAATAATTTTCTTTCTTATTCTAAGAAAAGACAAAACAAAAAATAAAATTCAGAATGTAACGGTAACGTAAAGAAATCATTAACAAGTATATAAAGGAAACAAAATAGAAGAAAATGGACAAATAAACAAATATGAAAATGAATGTATGTACGTATGTATACAAAATTTAATATCAAATTGATACTGAACACATAATTTTATAAATAAAATTAAAAATACTGAATATGGTTTAATCAAAAATTCATATTTTTTTTATAAATTTAAGCAATACTCCCAGTAGCTACGGCAACCCTGAATTATCATCATTTTCTTTTATGCCCATCTTCCCGCTGACACGATTCAATCAACATTTTATACTTTGAGTGGACATCGGCTGCGCAACGACTTCATATTTTATAGTTCGGGTTTTTATTTTTCATATAACCAAAATGGTGTTAAACTGTTAACTGATTAAATCAGTTGCCTTCACGCACGCTGTGTGATAGGCAACATCAAACGGAAGGATGTATTTCTTTTTCCCAAAAAAAACAGGGTGATTTATTATTAGAAATGAAAAAATCAGCAAACAAAAATTAAAATTTGTCTTAAAAACCTAACATTTTTATGATATTTTCAAATAATGCTACTTTTTTATCAAATATAAATTTACAGGAATGTGAAATTTGTACACAATCTCCCTTTTAAGAATTATTTGTGAACAAAATTATAAATTTATTTATGCACAATTTGGAACATCCTGTTAACATATTTTAAAAAGTACCTTCTTCAGGGTTGACAGAGATATACATATTATTCAGAATTTCCTACAAAATATTATATGTGAAGTTATCAGAACCTCATCGGGTAACTATTTCCATAAGCACAATACTGACTTCGATTTCTGAAAATAGTATAGGATTAATGTTTATGAATATTTTTTTTTTTTTTTTGGAAGTTGTTTATTAGGCCTGCGAACTCTAAGTTTATTACAGGTTTTATTCAGGCCGATTTGCAGATTTTACATATTATTTTATATTTTATTGTATATTCCTGTTATTTTAGTGAATTTGATGATATTTTTGATTCTCGTATGATCTTCTTGTTTAAGTGTTCTTAGTCCTTCTGGTATATATATGGTTCTAAATTTCTGATATAGGTTGCAGTCATTTAGTATGTGTTAAATAGTCAATATTTCTCCACATTGACATATTGGAGGTTGTTCTTTTTTTAGTAGATATTCCTGTGTAAGTGATGTATGTCCTATTTTGATTCGGTTTATTATTATTCTTTCTCTTCTTTTTAGTGTTATGATTTTGTTATATCCTATTTTGTCCGTTATATATCTTCTTTTATTTGAGAGATCGATGTTTTTCCATTTTTCTCTCCATTTTAACGTAATTTGTTTTTTAATACGGGGATTTAGATCTTTGTAGTATAGTATTATGTTTGGGTCGACTGCTTTCTGGAGTGCATTCTTTGCTGCTTCATCTGCTTCTTCATTTGGGGTAATATTAGAGTGGCTTGGTATCCATGCTAGTGTGATTGGAATATGTGTGTTTTGTTCTATAATGTCTCTTGCTTTTTGAGCAAATGGGTGTTCTGTGTAAATTTGATCAATGTTTATAATTGAATTTCTTGAGTCGGTGAAGATTACTGTTTTTTTGTAAAGTTTGGTTGTTATAATTTGTATACTCTTAAGTATAGCATACATTTCAGCAGACGTAATATTTGTCCCTTCAGGCATGTGGTAATGATTTATTATGTTTGAGTGGATTACTGCGCATGCTGTCTCATTTGCTTTTACAGATCCGTCGGTGTATATTCTTTCGTGTTTGTTATATTCTGTGTATATTTTTGTTAGGAAGAGTTGTTGGAAGATTGTACTATTAGTTTCATTTTTTTTGTATTTCAATAATTCTTTGTCAATGTTTAGGTTGATTTTTTTCCATGGTGGAGTTTTTTGATGCAGTTGTTTTTCAAATTTTGTATGTATATTAATGTTATTTTCGTGCATTTTGAGTCTCATTCTTACTGCTATAGGTTGGTATTTCATTGATTTATTTTTTGTTTTTTTGTATATATTATCGTCTAATATTTTGATTTTCATGGGGTGTTCTTCTTGAGTAAGGATTTTAATTGTTAATTTTAACATGTTGATTTCGCTTCTTGGTTTTAAGGGTAATAATCCTGATTCAGCAAATAAACTTTCTTTTGGACTCGTACGGAATGCACCTAAACATGTTCTAAGTCCCATTGTTTGTATCGTTTCCAATTTGTTACGTACATTTTTATTTGCTGTGTTATATATGTTATATGACAGTATTGAGAGGATCTTTTGTTCGTATATTCGTAATAGAAGGTTTTGATCGGAGCCGTCCCGTATTCTTTATTACTTAATATTCGTAATAAGTTAAGATTTTTACTTGTTTTTTGTTTGGTGTATTCGATGTGTTTTTTCCATGTTAGTTTTGTGTCGAAGATTATTCCCAAAAATTTATGATGGATTACGAAAGGTATTTGGTAGTTATCGATGTATATTTGAATGTTTGGTGTTGTTCTTTTTCTTGTGAAGTTTATATCAACTGTTTTATGTGGATTAAATTTCAGGCCAGTTTTTTGTGACCATATTTGTAATTTGTTAATTGTAATTTGTAGTTGTTCTTCAATTCTTTTGTGTTTTTGCCTGACATGAATAAAGTCACGTCGTCAGCATATATGGTGTATTTAACTGGATTATTAATGTGTTTAGTAATTGTATTTATAATTATTAAGAATATATATACACTTAGTATGGAATCTTGGGGTGTTCCAATGTTCATTGTTTTCCTCGTGGATTTTATGTCACCCAGCATAACTTCAAAAGTTCTATTGTGTAAAAAATTATAGATGAATTTTAACATTCTTCCTTCAATTTTGAGGTTTTGAAGTTCTTCTATTATATTGTTTGTTTTTAAGCAGTTCTTTAATGTTTAATGCTTCTTTTAGATCGAGAAAAATAGCTGTTAAATATTCGTTATTGTTAAAAGTTTCTATTATGCTATTTTCTAAGTATATTAAGTTGTCTGTAGTTCCTTTTGTGTTTTCGAAACCCAAATTGGTATTTAGATAATATTTTTTTGCTTTCTAGTAACCATTGTAATCGTTTACAAATCATTCTTTCTAAGATTTTACAGATACAACTAGTTAATGATATCGGTCTGTAGTTACTTGGGTTTTTTGGATCTTTTGCTGCTTTCAGGATAGGTATTAATATAGATTTTTTCCAATTTGAAGGGAAGTCTCCTGTTGTCCAGGTTTCATTGTAAAGATTTAGTACAGCTTCCTTTTGGAACGAATTTAAACGCTTGATCATTTCGTATTGTATCATGTCTGTACCTGGGGATGATCCTTTACATTGTTTTAGTGCGTACTCCATTTCTTGTAGTGTAAATTTTTGATTATAGGGTTGGTTTTCGTCATTATTTATATTTATTTGTATTTCTTTTATTTGTTGGTATAATTCATCTTGCGTTCTTTTTTGGAATGTGTTTGCTAATATTTCAGTGATTGACTGTGGATCTGTTTCTATTTTGTTCTCATGTAGAAGTGATGATATTTCCAGTGATCTCTGTTTTCCATCTATGGCTCTGATTTTTCTATAATATTTCTGTTGTAGGTGTTTGTGAGTTTATCTTATTTACATATTCTATCCAAGATTTTTTCTTCTTTTCTCTAATTAGTTTTCTTGTTTCATATTTTGTTTTTATAAAGTTTTTATAGTCATTTAAATTAAGTGTTTTGTTATATTTTCTATGTAGTTTTATTCTCATGTTTATCATATATTTTATCTCTTCATCCCACCATGGTACTGGAATTTTATTTCGTTTTATTGTTTTTGTAATAGGGATCGATTTTTCTGCACTTGATATGATTTCTGTTCTAATGTAGCTTTCGTGTTAGTCGATATTATGGAATTTGTTTCGATTAAAATTTATATTACGTTCGTGTTCTGTCCAGTTTGCTTTATTTATGTTGTATTTTCTTCTGTGTTTTATTTTTGTTGTGTTGGGGAGTATGGATATAATTATGGGGAAGTGATTACTGCTATGTAGATCATCTTCTACATGCCATTCAAAGTAATGTTGTATTTTCGGTGATATTAGTGTGAGATCTATGTTACTGCACGTTACTGTAAGTTTTATGGGTTAAACTAAAGAATGTGGGGTTGTTGTTATTCAATATATTGATTTCATTTTCTTGTATACTATTTTCAGAAATCGAAGTCAGTATTGTGCTTATGGGAAAAGTTACCCGATGAGTTTCTGTTAACTTCACATATAATATTTTGTAGGAAATTCTGAATAATATATCTCTGTCTTGATTGAAATTGAGATCTGATCACCCCACACACGAGACAGATTTATACAAACGCAATGTGAAAGAATATAGAAAAGCATGCCTATCTTGCCTGTACTGACTTCAATTTCTGAAAATAGTATAGTATTTTTTCTATTATTCTTCCTTTTTTATCTGTTTTTTTTTAGCCCCAGAGGTTATTGTGGGCATTAAAATCGCCAAGTATTATAAATGGTTTTGATAATTGATTAATTATATTATTAATCTCAGTTTCGTTTATGGTGTCTGTTGGTGGGGTATATATATTACAGATGGTATGTGTTATTGGGTAATGTATTTTTACTGCTATGGCTTGGATTGTTATGTTGATATTAATCTCTTCACTGCTATATTTTTTATTGACAAGTGTTGTTACACCGCCGTGTGCTATTATGTCTGAAAATTTGTTTTTTGTATAAGTGTTGTAGTTTCTAATTTGTGGTATTTGATTTTGTTTTAATTTTGTCTCTTGTAAACATATCATTATTGCATTATTTCTATTGATTAGTAATTTTAGTTCATCAAAGTGACTGTATAGTCCATCTATGTTCAATTGAATAATGGATTTCATTGTTCCATTTCTTGACTGCTGATACTGATATTATCGATATCACAGTTTTTTTGATTTTGTCTTCTTTTTTTATATTGTCTTCTAGTTCTTGTCGTTAATTTATTAGTTGGTATGATGAATTTTGTCGTTTCTGTTGGTGTTGTTGTTTCTGTTTCACTTTTCAAGTTTCTTTTGTTTGAAGTAGCTAGTATATTCATATTGGTATTGGTAAAGTTGTTTGGTTTGTTAGGTGTATTCATTTCGTCTTGCTGTGTATTGAAAGTTTCTTCTTTTCCATTTTTTGCTTTTTCATTACATGTACATTTGCATGTGCAGTTTATAGGTTTAGCTATTTGTGCGTATGTTATCTCTGGGTTTCTTTGTTTATATTTTATAATTGCATCGTTTCTACTAATATTCTCGGTTATTGTTATTTTATTTATTTCAAATTCTTTTTTATATACTGTGCATTGTCTGAAGAGACTATTGTGTTTTTCGTTACAGTTAATACATTGTTAATACAGTTAATACAGTTAATACAGATAATACATATAATTGTATTGTGAAAACACAACAAGTGAAAATAGCTAAAATAAATAAAAAAAAATAAATAGCTAAAAAATTAAATGAGTCTTTGTTTAGCTCTCGAACGATCAAGTTCAGTGTTAAGTGAAGTGCAATAAAATAGTTAAAGTGATTGACAAAGTCGAAGCGAAGAAGATGAGAAATTCACAGAAGAGAGCATCGGGGGGAAAGTTCCGAATCGCTGGATCGAGCTTTCAAGATGGGACTTTTTTTAAAAGGTAGATTCCGATACGCTGATAACGAAAATGATAATCTTTTTTGGCGAAGACGCCATCTAGTGGCCGAAAAACGCAATTAAAGTTTTTTGCAAAAATCATGTTTTTGCGATTTTCTCTGTAACGGTAAATTGTGAGAAAATGGTTCTTTGACCAAAAGATGCGTTTCTTTAAGCTCTATATTCTAAAAAAAAAATTATTTTCAAAAAGTCCTTGTAGAAGGATAATAAAAGACATTTTGTGATTTTTGACTATTTTTACATTTCTGCCAATTTCTCAGAAAGGAATGGGGATAATCGGTTCAAATTTTTGCAAATAAAAAAGAACACCATGAGCAAGTTTTTCCACTTTTTACTTTGGTCCTGATGTAGAAGGCAAAAATCATAGAGAGAAATGATTTTAATGGTGTAAAATTTTGTATTTTGTGTGTTTTTTGTGCTTGTGTGCATGTGTATGTATGTGCGTATGTGCATTTGTAGAAGCAAATCTGTCACTGTGCATATGCACGCATGTGTGTGTGTATGTTCATGTGTTTTTGTTTTGAATTTTTGTGGAGACCCAGAATTCAAAAAAAAAAATGAAGACCCATTTGAAGTCCTTCTTGAAGACATAAAAGACGTGTACTGCGGATAGTAAAATACAGCGAGAACAAATAAATTCAAGAAAAAATAGGTCCTTTTCAGGACCACAAAAAAAAAATAAACAAAGAGTAAAATTAAAAAACATACGTATTTCATGTGTACGTCCGTATATGTACAAAATGCTTGTTCGAGATTATAATTTAATTTTACTATGTACACTAATCTTTATGAATTTTATATTTGCATTCCATTCAATTATTACTGCTATTCATATATAAATAAGTCATTGTAATACAGTATAGTTATCATTTTTTTTTTTTGTATTATACCGTTTATACAGTAGATTATAATTAGAAATAGAGTATAATGCATTACATTATGATTGTTTGTACTGTTATATTGTCTATTATATACTATGTATTAATTTATATCTATTGCTATACATTATTATACAGTATTAGTCAATTATGTTTTAGTATCATTTTTACATTTTTACTTCACTTCATTTTCAACCTCTTCAAGGGACAGTAGTTTTATTATAACAATAATAAAGTTTTAGAAATAATTTAATAAATTTAAAAATATAGTTCAATGTTAAATTATTCACATACATAAATATTTGGTGCCGAAACCCGGGAACTTTCAATATTTCTATAAAATTGTCATATAAATTTAATCAATTTGTTGTGAAAATTGTGATACAACGTGGAAATATAGTGGTGTAATTTTCAACGGAGTACATCTGGAGCATCAAGGGTTTTTTACATGTATTTCATATATTACACAACTGGATAAGTATTGCATTTTAATTCAATTATATTATTTTATTCAATTCAACAAATTTTTTTGGAAAATTACTGTCATATTCATCATTTATATATTAACTTTGTCAATTTGTAATTATACACGTGTGTTTTCATATACAACTATATCTTGTAATCAGTGACATAATTAAACATTTAATTCAAGGAAATACATTCTGTGATTTAATTGAAATTATTTATTCATATTTTTCAATTCATATTTTTGCTACAAATAAATTATACATATTGATTTGCATTTCGGGTGAGTGTTATACATTACTTTTTAATCGGGACCTTCATTCCTTTTACATAAGTGAATTACAAAATGGCCGATATATAATTACTGAAAATAGAACGTGGTCGGGTTAAAGGTTCTTTAACTAAATTGAAAACATTTGCTGATAGTTTACCAGGTCAACGAAATGTTTTAGATATCGAAATTCGTTTAAATAAACTGAAAGACCTAATTAGTGAATTTAAAACTATTGATGATCAACTTGTATTAAATGATGTAGAATCGGAATTTAGTTCATTTGAAGATAAAGCCGTTGACATCGAAGCCACGCTGCGTAGAAATTTACATAAAAAAATGGAAGAACTCTCTGCAATATCTTCACCTACTACAGAATCTTTTAATACCTCTATGACCAAACTTATAGAACAACAGAAAACATTCATAGCAGCATTACCTCAAAATGCACATACCACATACACATACACATACCATATACAACTCAATCGAATACTTCAAAATTGAATACTGATACAACTGCGTTCATTCAAGGGAATTTAAATACACTTACAAAAGATGTACCAGAAAACATACACACATTTACAACAGTCAATTCACATTCCAATCAATTGTCCATTTTACCAACGGCCCTTGTATATACAAAAGATATGTATGGCAAATTTCAGCCATGTCGTATTTTGATTGATTCAGGATTGCAGACATCGTTCATCACTGAAGCTTGCATACAAAGGTTGGGACTCAAAAGGTTAAAGGCCAAAATCCCAGTTCAAGGATTAGCATCGCAACAAGTGCAGGATACACTAAGGGTAAAGTTACACTTACACTTTGTTCACGTTTCAGTCAGACATTACAAATCGAGATAAATGCATACGTTTTGACAAATTTAACTTCCATTTTACCATCAACAAAATTTAACATTGAAGGTTGGGTTGACTTTAATGCCTATCCCCTGGCAGATCCATATTTCAATGAACCTAGAAAAATAGATATTTTATTAGGAGCTGAACAATTCATTCAAATTCTCAAACCCGAAAAATTATATTTAATCTCCAAATCATCCTGTTCTTCAAAATACTATATTTGGTTTTATAGTGGCTGGTTCATTCAATAATAGGCAAAATTCAAACACAGAAGTTATTCAGGCAGCGCACATAACCTTGGAAGATATTGATTTCACTTTACGCAAATTTTGGGAGACTGAGGAAGTTCATAATCAAAGTTTACCATATACTATAGAAGAAGAAGCTTGTGAAACACATTTTAGAACCACACATTACGTTGATGAAAATTCGGGTCGATAGTAGTTCACATACCGATGAAAGAAGAGGTTCCGGCATTGGGTAACTCATTAGACATAGCACTTAGAAGATTTCATGCACTTGAACGAAGATTTAATAATAATTCAGATTTACATAAAGAATATTGTAATTTTATAAAAGAATATCATGATCTTGGTCATTTAGAAGCCGTATCTGGAAGTTATGACGACTCGGAACACGCTTATCTACCGCATAACGCAGTTTTCAAACCGGAAAGTACAACTACAAGGCTACGTGTAGTTTTCGATGGGTCTTGTTCAACATCAACGGGTATTTCACTCAATCAGAAATTGATAGTCGGACCGAAAATACAAAGAGATTTACTTCCAATTCTTATCATGTTTCGAAGATTTAAAATTGCTCTAACCGCGGACATCGAGAAGATGTTTAGAATGATATGGGTTGCTGAAAAGGACAGAAGGTTTCAAAGAATGTTATGGAGAAATGATTCATCGCAGCCTATACAACATTTACAGCTAAAAACTGTTACATATGGCACGGCATGTGCCCCATTTTTAGCTCAACGTAGCTTAATGCAACTTTTGACTGATTTTAAAGGTAAATTTCCATTGGCAGAAAAGGCTATCGAAAAGTGTTTTTATGTGGATGACTATATGGGCGGAGCCGATAATCTAGAGGAAGCAATTCAGCTTCAAAGGGAACTAATATCTTGTTTACAAAACAGAGGATTTAATCTAAGAAAATGGGCAAGTAATTCTCAAGAATTTCTAGATACACTTCCTGCAGAGCTGATTATTATACGTTCACTCAATATTGATGAGCAACCAGAATCCATTAAGGTGCTTGGACTAAAATGGATTCCAGCCAAAGATAGTTTTACATATCAATTAAATTTGTCTCCTGAATTTTCTGTAACCAAGAGACTTATACTTTCAGAGATGAGCAGAATTTTTGATCCTCTAGGATTTTTAGCACCTATCACAATAACTTGTAAGATATTGCTACAAGGTTTATGGCTAAGAAATGTAACATGGGATGAGCCTATAGATGGTGATATGAAGTCAAAATGGATGCAAATACGCAATAACCTTGGTCACCTGAAGGACATTTTCATTCCACGCTGGTTAATGACTAATTCTGAAAACTACGAATTGCACGGATTTTCTGACGCATCTGAATCGGCCTACGCAGCAGTCATTTATTGTCGCAGTACTACTAGTTCCGGCAATGTTTATGTTCGTTTGCTCATAGCTAAAACAAGACTAGCTCCAATAAAGCAGATAGCAATTCCTCGTCTTGAATTATGTGGTGCATTACTGCTTGCTAAATTATTTAAATCAACCATGTCAGCTTTAGAGCAGCCCAATGTCAAGAGTATGATGTGGACTGATTCACAAGTAGTACTTTCATGGCTTTCTTCACATCCTCGAAAATGGAAAAGCTTTGTGGGAAATAGAACTTCAGAAGTTTTGACTATCTTACCAAGATCATGCTGGAATTACATTTCAACGAAAGAAAATCCTGCTGATTTAGCTACACGTGGTATACAACCACAACACCTAAAGAATGCATCACTATGGTGGAACGGACCACAGTGGCTTCAGAGTAATTGGACACAGAAAACTAATACTAATTCAAAACTAACGACAATTTTCACTGATTTAGAACTAAGACCTACTAAAATAAATACATTTCATGCTACAACAATTAATGATACTTTATCTAATTTATTTAACAGAAAATCTTCATTTATGACAGTTATTCGTATTCTTAGCAGATGCATTCGATTTTATGAAAATTGCAGACACAAAAACAAAAAAACTAATTTGCCGTGGATTACTACTGAAGAGTCAAATAGAGCACTACAAATTTGCATTCGATGGGTACAATTTGAGGCATTTGCAAAGGAAATTCATGATTTGCGTTGCAACAACGAAGTCAACAATTCAAGCAAATTATTATCACTCACACCATTTTTAGACACGAATGAAATTTTAAGAGTTGGCGGACGCCTCGAAAATGCAACTTGTTCATACAATACAAAACATCCTGTAATTCTACCAAAGGAACATGTATTTGTAACCTTACTCATAAGACATGTACATGAAAAATATCTCCATGCTGGCTTAACTTCGCTTCTGGCCATATTAAGACAAACATATTGGATTATATCATGCAGATCTCTAGTTAAACAATACATCAATAACTGCATAACTTGTGTGCGACATCGTGCAGCAACAGCTCAGCAATTAATGGGACAACTTCCACAACATCGTGTTACACCAACAAGAGCATTTCAAAATGTAGGAGTCGATTACGCTGGACCTTTTCAAATATTACGTTATAGAGGACGAGGAGCTAAGACAACAAAGGGATACATAGCTCTGTTTATATGTTTTAGTACGAAGGCGATACATCTAGAAGTTGTCAACGATTTATCATCTCAAACATTTCTCTCATGTTTAAAACGATTCATTTCTAGAGGGGTATACCTGCTAACATTTACAGTGACAATGTAACGAATTTCATAGGAGCAAAGAAAAAATTCGCAGAATTATATCAATTGCTTAACTCTAAGGTACACAATGAATTGATTGCTAATTATTTATTAACCAACAACACCAATTGGCATTTTATTCCTCCTGCTGCCCCGCATTTTGGAGGGATTTGGGAGTCTGGTGTCAAATCAGTAAAGGCGTTAATGAAGAAAGTTGTTGGAGACTCTCATTTAACCTTCGAAGAGCTGTCAACGCTAACTTGTGAAATTGAGGCAATATTAAACTCGAGACCAATCTGTCCTGCAACAGATGACGTCGACAATATCAACGTACTTACACCAGCGCACTTTCTTATCGGACAACATCTAACTGTTCTTCCAGAGCAAGGGCACGAAAATGTAAAACTTTCAACTAACACGATGGCAACTAATAGAAAAAATGAAGCATAGTTTTTGGAAACGCTGGCAATCTGACTACCTTACATCATTGCAACATCGACCAAAGTGGAGACGTTCTAAACCTAACAGTCAAATTGGAGATTTAGTTCTTATACGCGAAAATAATTTACCTCCATCAACATGGGTCCTTGGTCGAGTAGAAAAGACACATCCTGGTCAAGATCATTTGGTACGTGTGGCAACAATTAAAACTACCAACGGAGAAATAAAAATACCGGTGGCTAAATTAGTTAAGCTACCAGTTTCTTAAGACGTTAGCTTAACGGGGGGAGTATATTCGAGATTATAATTTAATTTTACTATGTACACTAATCTTTATGAATTTTATATTTGCATTCCATTCAATTATTACTGCTATTCATATATAAATAAGTCATTGTAATACAGTATAGTTATCATTTTTTTTTGTATTATACCGTTTATACAGTAGATTATAATTAGAAGTAGAGTATAATGCATTACATTATGATTGTTTGTACTGTTATATTGTCTATTATATACTATGTATTAATTTATATCTATTGCTATACATTATTATACAGTATTAGTCAATTATGTTTTAGTATCATTTTTACATTTTTACTTCACTTCATTTTCAACCTCTTCAAGGGACAGTAGTTTTATTATAACAATAATAAAGTTTTAGAAATAATTTAATAAATTTAAAAATATAGTTCAATGTTAAATTATTCACATACAATGCCCAATGAACACACTATCAGATTTGCCTTCTAAAATGCACACACACACACATGCACGCAAGCATGCACGCAGACACACGCGTGTGAAAAGTTTTGAAGAAGGGAAAGGTTGTGTATAAAGACAGTGATATATGTATGACAGTGTGTATATTTGTACAAGCAAGCACGCAAGTAAGCACGCAAGCACACATATACACGTGCGCATACAAACACAAAAATGCACATACGCCCATACACATGACTGCATACACACGCTGATAGATTTGCCTTCTACAAATGCACATATGTACATACGAATGCGTGCGCGCATGAGTTTGTGTGTGCATTTGCAGAAGGAAAACCTGCCAGTGTGTGCAGTAAGCATTTTCTATACAGACATACACACTGTCCGGTTTGCCTTCTACAAATGCACCTACACACATAAACACACATGACCATACACATACATATGCGTGCATACAAACACTGATAGATTTGTCTTAGACAAACGCACAAACACACACATGCACACACACACACACACATGCGTGCATATACACACTGATAGATTTGCCTTCTACAAATGCACATACACACATACATACACATCCACACAAGCACAAAAAACACACAAAATACAAAATTTCGCAACATTAAAATCATTTTTCTCTAGGATTTTTGTCTTCTACATCAGGACCAAAGTAAAAAGTGGAAAAACTTGCTCATGATGCTCTTTTTTAGTTGCAAAAAATTTTAACTGATTATCCCCATTCCTTTCTGAGAAATTGGTAAAAATGTGAAAATAGTCAAAAATCACAAAATGTCTTTTATTATCCTTCTACAAGGACTTTTTGAAAATAATTTTTTTTTAGAATATAGAGCTTAAAGAAACGCATCTTTTGGTCAAAGAACCATTTTCTCACAATTTACCGTTACAGAGAAAATCGCAAAAACATGATTTTTGCAAAAAACTTTAATTGCGTTTTTCGGCCACTAGATGGCGCCTTCGCCAAAAAAGATCATCATTTTCGTTATCAGCGTATCGGAATCTACCTTTTAAAAAAAGTCCCATTTTGAAAGCTCGATCCAGCGATTCGGAACTTTCCCCCCGATGCTCTCTTCTGTGAATTTCTCATCTTCTTCGCTTCGACTTTGTCAATCACTTTAACTATTTTATTGCACTTCACTTAACACTGAACTTGATCGTTCGAGAGCTAAACAAAGACTCATTTAATTTTTTAGCTATTTATTTTTTTTTTTATTTATTTTAGCTATTTTCACTATTTGTGTTTTCACAATACAATTATATAATTTTAATTAATTTAATTATAAAAAATTGTCACTACAAAATTTTATTAATTGTGTGTAGCACACTAAAAACAATGTTACATAGCATTTGTCAAATGTTTATAAAATTTTTTATTTTTTTGAAATTAATTAAATAATTAATTTTCTATTTATTAATTAAATAAATCGCCTTCAAACTTTTACCATTTATTAATGTTTATGAATATTTAAAATCGTTATTAAATGTCTTATTTATATATCAAATATAATTCTTTTCGTTTGTTTGTTTGTTTCTTTCTTTTAGTTTGTGAGTTGCATGACTGGTTTATTAAATTTTATATGGTTTTGAGTGGTATCATCAATTATTTGGAGTGCGTTCATGAACATTTTAACCAAAGTCATGGTATAGTATAGTTTAAGCAAAGTTATGTTATACTAAAGCCATAGTGATGTTAACTTCAAGTAGTTTTTGAACGCGATTTTTACCAGAGTAGTAGCAATAAATTGTCATTCAGCTGTCAAGTCAAGTTTAAAAAATTTTCAAAAAATTTTTTATGTATAATAATAATTTTTTGTTTGTCAAAAATTAATTAATTTTTAAAAATTAATTAATACTATTACTTTTTTCAAATAAATAAAATTGAAATTTTCACAATTCGCAACACAAAATTAAATGACAAACGATTTTTTTATTGTCAATGTCATTACCACTTAAAGGTTTACTATCGTTACAGTTTGTTTGATAAAAGCGTGTTTCGTATAAAATAAAAACAAATACAGTTTTTGATGTTTTGTTAATGTTATTATAATATTAATTGAAATTACAATTTCGCATACAATTTAGTATGGTATCCAATCACCATTATTATCAATTATAGCCTGTACTCTTTTTTGACAACTTAAAGCTAAATTTTCGGCATAGTCATTACTAAAATTTTTCCAAATTTTTTGCAACATTCTTTTTAAGTGTTCTGTGTTTTCTATTTGAAGTCCTTGGAGTTTGTGCTTCATAAGCGCCCATACATTTTCAATTGGATTTGCATCCGGTGACTGTGAAGGCCAATCCATCCTGTTGATGCCGTTTTCTTCCTTCCACCGGCGACAGAGAGCACTTTGGTGTTTTGGATCGTTGTCTTCTTGCAACTCCCAATCGTTATTATTGGGTCCGAATAATTTCGTAGCAGACTCCAACAAACCCTTTCGATACAACTTTATCATTCTTTCCGCGTCCAAATTTCCAGTGAAAGTGACCAATTTTCCCATTCCATTTGCTGAAAAACATCCGTAAACATGGACCTTCGCAGGATGTTTGACTGTCCGCTGAATTAATTTTTCCCCACTTTTAGACCAGATACGCCTCACACAATTATTTACACAAAATGTTGACTCGTCTGTAAATATCACTTTACTCCAGTCACGGTCTTTGTTTTCATGAGCCCATTGGAGTCGTTTTTCAACGTTTTTAGGTGTTAAAAGAGGCTTCTTTATAGTGGCTCTACATTTTATATTTTTTTCTAAAAGTCGTCTTCTTATTGTAAAAATAGACACTTTTAATCCCTTTTTTTCAAGTTTTCGCTGTGCAGATCGAAGTGTAATATCTGGACTCTCTTCAAACATTTTTATTATCATTTTGTCTTGGGTCTCAGAAGTGCATCGTTCGGAGCCCCTCTCCGGTAAATCGTCGACATTTCCATTGTCTTTAAATCTTTTAATCCACTTATTCACAAACGAAACAGATACTTTCGTATACTTCGCAGCAGATTTCACACTCATTTTTGGTCCTTTCGGATGAAGAACTAAAAATACCACTTCAAACCGTTTTTTGTATACAACACTCATTTTGAATTGTAGTAACCACTTGCAAAAATTAAGTGAAACTGAATTACAAATTGTAACGCGCAGTAGATAATCACTCAAATATTACGTATATACCTGAACCAAAGGGGTGGGACGAAAGGTATAGCGTCAGGTCAAAACACGCTCTTATCAAACAGGCTGTACTATCGTTAACCATGCTCTCGAGCAGGGTTAATTTTTGACATCAAATAGTAAAAAATTTACTTTACTACAGATGTTTATAAACGCTAAAAAGTTATGTTGGTAGTTATGTTTTACTATACCACCACCATTCTAAACGACAAATGATAACTATAGTTAACTATGTATCGTTTATGAACGCACTCTTGATATGATATTATACTTGAATAAGTAAAAATAAATGGATATTTTGTACGCAAATGCTTTATAAATACAACAATTGACAATATGACTGGTTTCCAAATTTTTTTTTCATTGTATTGATTTGATAGTCGTATTTAATATATGAATGACTTGAGAAAGGGTGTAAAGGATATAAATTACTACTAATACTTCTAATTGAAATACATATATACAATTGTAGTTATATGTATTACTTGTATATAACTACATTATTTTGTCCTGATGTAGGATTATAGAATATTTGGTTACAGAGATTTTCACATATACATACATTATATATTTTTGAGTTTATCGACTTATGAATGCAAGATATACGATTATATATTATATCATATCCCGTGAATTGAATTTCTTCTTGAAATTTATAATGGATGTCTTTTTTAATGTTTGGGCCTTAGGACTTCTGAATACATAAAGTATTATTCTCATTTATGATCATATATAGAAATTTAAAAATCAGGTGTTTTGTGCTTTACCAAATGTTTTTATAGACTGAGTCAATTTTTTTTCTATAACTAGGTAAAAATTGATATTTTCAAATTAATATGGAACATAATTTACAAATATGTATATTTTTCTAAATCTTGAGGATAATGAATTTTAAATTATTTAAAATATTTTTTAAAAACAGAAAGCTTAAAAATATTTATTTCAAATATGTTTAAATATTATTTCGTTGATTTTTTTTTTCTATGTGGTATAAAGTATAAATTCAAAATATTCTAAATACTAGCGCTGATGAACATTCAATTATATATAATGAAAATTGATAATTATTTGTACCTTGAAAATATTATATTTGTGTTCACAAATCATAACAATAAACGAGGTGTCATGAAGTCGAAACTAAATTTGTAAATTTATGTATTTTTATGAAATACAATGAAAATTTTTTTATTTATGTTTGCTTAAAAATAAATGATTAAGTAGAATATGCCTATAATTCTAGTCCTAGAAATATTTTAGACGTCCCTATTATCAAAATATCTTCAGTAGTGATTCAAAAAATTATGATTCGAAATAATCTTGGAATAAGTTTACGTATAGTAAATTATAATTGCTTATTTGAATTTAGAATTTACCTTTGTATTTTAATATTTCTATTAAATTGATAGCTCAAAAACTATTAAATATCATTCAAAATGTTCCATTTAACTTCGGATTTATGAAAAAAATATAATAGTTATAGTTTGATCCGTAGGATAGTATGGCATATGGTTAAAAGAGCATATGAAAAAATCAGTTTAATTCAGTTCAAAAATGTTGATCAGTGTTAAAGAATGACGCTAATTATACAACACTTTTTATATTCTTTTAGCACCCCCGCACCCACCTGCCAGTATTCTTTTTTTTTCATTTATATTTTATTTCTCATTCTGTAAAATTCTTCAATCCTACTAATGAAAAATTACTCATGAGTACTCACCACCCCCTACACAACTCCTTCGCATCAAACAGCCACTATTTATAGAAAGCAAATATGTAAAAATCTGAAATCTGATAGAAAACGTTTAATACACCACTATCAGATTTGCCTTCTTATATTAATATACAGATATTAATTCACAGGCCTGCGAAATTTAACTTTTTTTTCCCCTTCAAATAATTATGCAATTTTTTTTATTTGTTTAGGTATCTCGAATTAAACCACATTTTTGTTTTTTTTTATCGCGTCAGGATTTCTTTTTATCAAGGATGTTCATATTTACAGAATTACTACCCATTTTTTAACAGTTTTTACGAAAAAATAAAATGTAAAAATACAATTATAAATAAAATTGAATGTTTAGGTACAAAATGAACGGTATTAGTTCTGTACAAGGCTAAAAAACTTGATAAATTTTGATGACTTATGATATCTTTTACTGCTTTCTTCAAACCTTCTCTTCGGTCTTTCTCTATTGTAAATGCGATACGGCACATCCCTTTTATCGCAGCAATAGTCAGCCATCTGATAACTCTTGTCTATGATTTTAATATCCTGGTGATATCCTTCTCGCTGCTCTTCACTAGCTGCACCAAGATTTTCAGACAAGAAATCGATATGCGAATGTAGAAAATATGCATTTTTATATTCATATTGGAACAAATTTTTTTGAAATTAGCAAGCATGATGCTGACTTTCTTCTAATACAAAATCCAGCGTAATTTCCCCCTCCGTAGCAAAATTTAATGTTTATAAGGAATAATAGAATATAAAATTACCTGAGTTTTGATGTGCTGTAACAAGTAATTTAGAAATCAGTTCTAAACAACGAGAGATCCTGAAGTCAAAATTAATGGTAAATTTTATGAAAAATTTTGAGAAAAAATTGGATTCCAGAAAAAAAAATTGAACCAGGTAAATTTTTTTTTTTTGTATTTAAAAGAAAAAATGTTTTCTCTTCCAAACAAAAAAATCCGAGGTCGATTGGACAACTCGTTACCGAGTTATTTAGAATCAATTATCCGCGGAAGAGTTAAAAATGTACTTATCCTTTTTTCAGGAAATGGACGTAATAGAATTTTTTTAATAGTTTTTTCGTAGCTTGGGTCCTAATATTTACTCAAATTGCTATTTAATTTTTTTAGGGGAAAACCATCGCAGGCTTGTGCTATACAGATAATAAAAATTACATAGAAAAATCAACAAATTCTACTATAATTAATTTGGTTGAAATATTATGAAACAAAATGGTTCAAGGCCAATTATTAATCTAAATTTATTCAAATTTTGTATTTTGTACTAGTTCCTATTAACGAAGGTATAGATAGACCGATCTATGTGGATGGATAACGAGGATAATGCTTCTGTGCTAATAAGTGGTTTGATAAAGCAGTTCGTTTAGCAGCGGTTGTTGTATAATTACTATGGATAGTGGTTTTTAGATAGTCAGTTTTTTTTGATGAATTTTAACGTCGGCAATTTGTTGTTTCTTAAAGATTTTTATTGTCATTGTCAAGCAATTTCTATATGTAACTTTGATTAAATGATCTCGATGATATTTTCTTGAAGAAAATCTTCAAATATTTTAATACTCAACTGCTTAGAAATTATTAAATACTGCTTAGAAATTTGCTAAGCTAAGCATAACAAAATTTATAAGTGTTTTAATGAATCATGTTGCCTTTGTAGCCGATTAAAATTTTTCTAAATATTTTTTTTTTTTAAATCAAAAAAACTATCAATGTCGAGTTCAGTGAATGTTGTTGAAGAGTCAACTACTATTATTGTTATTTGCTAAAAATAACTTCACAGTTTTTAATTTTTTTTTGTTTTTACTTATTGCAAATTTGCAAATTTTTCAAAGTAAGTTTGTTTATTTCGAAGCGTATTTTTAAAATCAATTAGTTCACTCGAATTATTAAAGCTAGGTAGTTATATTTAAATATTACTTCATTTTACTATTACTATTAGTTAAAAACTAGTTAAATTAGTTAAACTAAAAATTAGTTAAACCAAAGATACTAGAAAAGCAAAGATGTGAAAAGCAGTACAAAAAAGAGGGATATTTTTCTTCTTCTTGAATTTCTCCATCGCATCGCAACAAAGATAATAGTAGTTCTTCTCAATAGATTTTCTTTTTAGTGTAAGTGGTAATTTTTCCAAAAACTACACACTCACATAAATGATAAAGATCGAAAAAGCTTCATCAAAATTATAGCGATTTTAATTATTCTTCATTTAGTCTATTTAATTAAAACACTTTTATTTGTACTAAACACCACTTTATTAAAAAATTACCGACTCCTATGCGAGATGAATATATAATAGACTGTGTATCATAAAAGTAACTTCTTACAAAAATTATGACCTGGCTCTAATTTACACATTTTCTGATATCACTATTTAATTTCTATTTTTAGAACAATGATTGTTAACAATAACAATACATATATATTGAATTATCATATTCATTTACAGTGCATTACAAACCAAGTTGCCTACAATTCGGCCAACCTGAAAACGTAATCGACTCGATTACCTCTATTACACAAAAATGTATAGACTTATATTGTATGATAATTCAACATTTACATTTAAAGTAATTTGAATTTATGTAAATTTTTTTTTTTTTTTAACAATCATCAATTAGAAAAAATAAAATTATACCTACGAAAAATTAATTGATTACATAATTGTCTTTTTTACACATATACGAATTGAAAGTTTTTTTAAATGGAAAAAAAAATTAAAAACCATGATTAAATTTACATCAAAATATAGAATATTTTAAAACGCTAACTATACGGTGACTTCAGTTTCACACATGCTCTCCGATTTTTCCAATAAAAATGGTCTCATGTTGTGAGGTGCACAGATTCCTCGATAAGGAATTCGCGTCAACTGCATCCCATCAATATCTTTAATCAAATACCGATCGTTAGGTAACATTTTCTCGACTTCATACGGACCACGAAACTTAGCATGTAACTTTTTATTGACACCGGGAACATTCATTACATTTCTAATCATTACATAATCACCCCTTTTGTAATTAAAAGGACGTTTATGAATTTTGTCATATCGTAGTTTATTATAACTTTGATTCTTTTCAATGTTTTGACAGGCTTGATCTCTTATGACTTCAATTTCCTTTTGACTACTACCTAAATTCTTGTCCAAATATTCCTTAATTTTATCACAGAGTTTTCCCTTTTGATTTCGACCGAAAACTAACATTGAAGGACTAAATCCTGTGCTTCGATTTATAGTATTATTCATGGAATATTCAATTTTAGCAAGGTGTTTACTCCAATCAGAAGTGGTGTGATTTTCACATTCTTTTGACAGCATTGGTACGATGACACGATTCATGCGCTCAACCTGGTCGTTAGATTGAGGGGACTGACTTGCGACTTTGATATGTTGAACATTATTTCCAGATAGAAAATCACGGAACTTGTTCGAGGTAAAGCACGTTCCACGATCAGAGATGATTCGCTCTGGTCTTGAATAATTTTCAAAAAAGGATTGTAAACACATAATTGTTTCCTTGGTCGAGGTCGATTTAACAGGATATAACTTTAAAAATTTAGTAAATCCGTCTACAATGAGGAAAATATGTTTTTTCGCATTTGAATTGGGTAATGGCCCAAGATGGTCAACATGAAGTGTTTCGAAAGGAGCAGACCCTTTTGGAATACAATGTAACGTTCCTTCTACTTTCCCAGAAACAGGTGAATAATATATACATTTGAGGCACGTTTTAATGTAATTTTTTATTTTGTTCTTCATTTGTGGAAACCAATAAGTACGACTTAAAAACTCGTAACACTTATCAACTCCAACATGACTCAAAGATTCATGGTGAGTCCTAATGACCTGGTTTTCCATGTGCTGAGGGACGTAGAACAAAATTTTTCCTTTGATTTTCCGATATACTAGACCGTCAATTAGCTCAAAATCTGATCTTTCTGTTTTTTCTAAGTCAGAGATAATTCCTGCAATTATGTGGTCTTGACGCTGAGTAGCAGCTAAGATAAAATCAAAAGGTTCGGTTTCATTTACGTTCAGAACATTTATAGACCTGCTGAGGGCATCAGCATGTGATAATAGAGTACCTTTTCTGTGTTCAATTTTGTAATCATAGCTCTGAAGTTCGAGAACCCATCGAGAAATACGTGCGTTGAGAGTTTTCTTACTTAATGTCAAAGCAAACGATTGGCAATCTGTAATTATTTTAAATTTTATACCTATAAGATAAACATTAAACCTTCGCAACGCATATATTATTGCCAGAGTTTCTAGCTCAAAGCTATGATATTTACTTTCTGCATCAGATGCCCTTTTGGAATAATAAAATACAGGATGAAATCTTTTATCCTGTTGTTTTTGAACTAATACTGCTCCAAAACCTATACTGCTGGCATCACAGTGCAGCTCAGTTTCATTGTGAGGACTGTAAATTGCCAGAACAGGAGATTCAACTAGTTTTACCTTAAGCAGCTCAAAGGTCTCAAGTTCCTTCAAACCGAAAACAAATGGTGTATTTTTTCTCAATAAGTCGTGCAAGGGTTTAGCTAAAACTGCAAAATTCCGAATAAATTTTCTAAAGTAAGAGCAGAGGCCAAGAAAGCTGTGTACATCCTTAATACACTTCGGTATGGGAAACTCCTTAACTGCACGCAAGTGATCGTCATTTGGACGAATACCTCTTTCACATACCTTATAGCCTAAATACACAATTTCATTCTGTAGAAAAGAGCATTTATCAAAACGAACTTGTAGTGAATGTTTTTGTATAGTCTCGAAAACTTCTTTTAATACTTCTAAATGCTCATTTAGTGTCTCCGTAGCTATAAGTATGTCGTCCATATAAGATAAAACTTTTCCTTCAGAAATCAATTTGCCAAAAATATACTTCATAAATCTTTCGAATACCGATGGAGCATTTTTCAGTCCAAACGGCATTCTTAGATATTCGTATTGACCAAGAGGTGTGGTGAAAGCAGTATATTAAATTGAATTTTCTTCTTTTTTTCGTACTAGTTCTTGTAACTTTTTTAATTCTGAATCTAGATCTTCATTTTCACTTTCACTTTTATTACTTACTTGGTCATTTTCCTCCTCTGAATTTTCATCATGCCCGGTATCATCCGCAAAATGTTCTAGAATCAATTTTTCTAGATCACTGTCTGAGTATTCTGCTACTGCTTCAAGGATTCTTAATTTTTTTGCTGCCTTAGTGCCACTGATGGAAAGGTTAAGCTTTTTTAAAATATCCTCCAACGTAGAACTCAGAGCTGTGTCCATAAATTTTCTCCATTTTGGATTGGTGTTACAGGCCATATCAAAAAATTCAATGGTGAAATAACACGTAGTACTCAAAGAAAAAAAATTATTTCACTATTCAACCTTTTTAAATTATTATAATATTTTATTTTTTGGGATTTTTACCCCACACCTGAGAATTATAGCGATTTTAATTATTCTTCATTTAGTCTATTTTAATTAAAACACTTTTATTTGTACTAAACACCACTTTATTAAAAAATTACCGACTCCTATGCGAGATGAATATATAATAGACTGTGTATCATAAAAGTAACTTCTTACAAAAATTATGACCTGGCTCTAATTTACACATTTTCTGTTATCACTATTTAATTTCTTTTTTTAGAACAATGATTGTTAACAATAACAATACATATATATTGAATTATCATATTCATTTACAGTGCATTACAAACCAAGTTGCCTACAAAATCAAAAAAGTTTTTCAAAATTTTTCGAATTGCTTTTAGTTATGTACCCTGTACACAATTATAATCATTTCAATAAAAGTATCTGACACTGTGTAATATAATAAAATTGTTTTTGTAAATCGAGTTATCAAAACTAATTGTGTAGACGGACCATAGTGTTTCGAATTTGTTCTCATTTATTTTAAATATTTGCTCTCACCAAATGAAATGAACACCTGTCAATGTTTTGCAGTACTAACAATACACAATGCTATTTAAAATGTACATTTAATTCATATGATATTCCACACATATAAGTATTATTTATGTGTATTTGTATATTTTGAGTATTGAAAATAGAATAAATGAATATCATTGGCTGAAGCATAAAGGCATAAATATGAATTTGAATATTTTTGAGAGATTTTGATCATATATATTTATTTTCCATGTATGCTTTATGCTCGTCAAAGATAATATAGTTCTTCGTCTCAATAGATTTTCTTTTTAGTGTAAGTGGTAATTTTTCCAAAAACGACACATTCACATATATGATAAAGATCGAAAAAGCTTCATCAAAATCAAAAAAGTTTTTCAAAATTTTTCGAATTGCTTTTAGTTATGTACCCTGTACACAAAATTATAATGATTTCAATAAATGTGTCTGACAGTCTGTGATATAATGGAATTGTTTTTGTAAATCGAGTTATCAAAACTAATTGTGTAGACGGGCCATAGTGTTTCGAATTTGTTCTCATTTATTATAAATATTTGCTCTCACAAATGAAATGAACACCTGTCAATGTTTTGCAGCACTAAACAATACACAATGCTATTTAAAATGTACATTTAATTCATATGATATTCCACACATATAAGTGTTATTTATATGTAAATGTATATTTTGAGTATTGAAAATAGAATAAATGAATATCATTGGCTGGAACATATAAATATAAATTTGAACATTTTTGAGAGATTTTGATCATATATATTTATTTTCCATGTATGGTTTATGCTCGTGCATAAGGATATGTAAGAAGGATCCATATTGAATTGAAGACGATCTCGTACACATACATACAAAAAGCATATAACATGAATAAACAAGTTTGATATAACCAAAGACCGATATATACAATACATTATATCATGGTATATTATATTGGTCTTTGGTATAACATTGAATGCGATGTAAAAACTAATTCTAATACATACATAATAGACATGACATAGTAGACATTAATAACAACATGCTGCTTGCTTATGCAGAATAGATAATAGTAAATACTATATGCAATGAATGTGCTGTTTATGCGATATACATAAACATGATTGTATGTATACATCGTATATATGCATGGTATTTTGTACACATACATACAAGTGTAATTATAAAAATAGATTGTTCAATGATGTATATCAGGATCTATAATGTATATAGTATCAATGACCTTTCTTAACATATTTCTTTATGAAAATATTTGTGTGTAATGTTAAATATGAAACTTCTTGTTATTCATAGATATATGAATACATTATTTGGTAATTACATATACACTTTCGCAATCAGCTGGTTTTTTACTCATAAAAAATTGAAAAGTCAACCTTTTTGCTTTTTTTTCTACTTTGGTTTGATTTCGGATTTATGAATAGAATATAATAGTGGCTGTTTGGTGCAGGGAGTGGTGTGGGTGGTGGTGGGTGGTGATTACTCATGAGTAATTTTTTATTAGTAAGATTGAAAAATTTTATAGAATGAAAAATAAAATATAAATGAAAAAAAGAGAATTTTGGCAGGTGGGTGCGGGGATGCTAAAAGAGTATGAAAAGTGCTGTATAATTAGCGTCATTCGTTAACACTGATCAACATTTTTGAACTGAATTAAATTGATTTTTTCATTTGCTCTTTTAACTATCTACCCACACTCTCCTACCCATCAAACTGTAACTATTAAACTTTTTTCATAAATCCGAAGTTAAATGGAACATTTTGAGACTAGAATCATGAAGATTCATATATTTTTCGATTTTTAATGTTTAAAAAAAAACTAGCTGAAAGCGAAAGTTTATAATTACCGAATATTTATCAATTACACTGCAATCTGATGGTTTTCCTCTGAAAAGAATTAAATAACAATTTTGATAGGTAACAGGCCTCAAGCAAATATCCTTTTAAGATACCACAATATCTATATTTGAAGAATATATCATTCATTTACTACGTTACCACTATTATAAGTGCAAAATCCACTTTGATCTTGATCAAAATTTTTCTTCTGCTTTGCTATGACTTTCTTAGATATTTTTATACATAATTTGCATATTAATATTATACTTTATACATCATATATATATAGTAATATATTTGATTTTAAAATTTTTAAATTTGAAAACTGTCTTCCAACTATGGTTAAACTAAAACTGGATGTACACTATTGTTCACAACTACTTTTACACGGCATTTAATTTCTAATCAATTAATAATTGCAAATGCATCCTCGAAACATTATAAATCCATAAATTTGTTTAGTGTATACATATATAATTATAATAATAAATAATTAAATATAATATCAACTATTAAAATATTAAAATATTGTATAATTTCAACTGTATTAAAAGACGATTGATAATTCATCGCTTTTTTGTCCGAATTCATTAGGTTCATTTAAGTTCAAAACAAAGTTACATATATTTTATAGAAAAAAACAGAATTAAAAATACATGCAATTTTAAAACTTTTGTTCAAAAAAAATGCTGTATAAAAATATTTATGACTAATAGTGCTAATACTAAATGTCAGAGGCTATTCAAATTTCTGATAATATATTCTAAAGTATAGGCAGGTCAGATTAACTTCCTATTTTTTGCCAACTCCATGACCGCACCATGCAGAACTGACCAGTTCTTGCACTTTTTAAATGAATGGTTTCAGTTTTAAAATTTGGTTTAAGAATGATATTAAATAGTTGAGCTATCAATTTAATAGAAATGTTAAAATACAAAGGTAAATTTTGAATTCAAAAATCAAATAAGCAATTATAATTTACTATACGTAAACCTATTCCACGTTATTTTCAAACATAATTTTTTGAATCACTACTGAAGATATTTTGATAATACGGATCTCCAAAATATTTCTAGGACTAGAATTATAGGCCCATTCTACTTAATAATTTATTTTCAAACAAACATAAATGAAAAAAATTTGATTGCATTCAATCATAAAAATCCATAAATTTACAAATAATTTATTTTCGACTTCATGACATGTTGTTTATTATATATACCTATATATATATATAATATTTTTCAAGCTACTAATAATTATCAATTTTCATTGAATCTAATTAAATGTTCATCAGCGCTAGTATTTAGAATTTTTTGAGTATATACTTTATACCACATAGAAAAAAAAAATCAACGAAATAAAATTTAAAAATTTTGAAATAAATATTTTTAAGCTTTCTGTTTTTAAAAAATATTGTAAATAATTTAAAATTCATTATCCTCAAGATTTTGAAAAATATACATATTTGTAAATTATGTTCCATATTAATTTGAAAATATCAATTTTTATCTAGTTAGAAAACAAATTGACTCAGTCTATAAAAAAATTTGGTAATTCACAAAACACCTGATTTTTAAATTTCTATATTATGATCATAAATCAGAATAATACTTTATTTTTTCAGAAGTCCTAAGGCCCAAACATTAAAAAAGACATTCTTTAAAAATTTCAAGAAGAAATTCAATTCACGGGATATGATAATATATAATCGTATTTTGCATTCATAAGTCAATGAACTCAAAAACATAACAAAATAAAACCATAATATATCCATATGTATACATGTAGTGATGCTGATAATAATTACATAATATTTTATTATATACATTTTTTTTTGTTACTCACTGTAGTACATACAAATTTAATTAATAAAAGAAAAGTTAAAAATAGAATATTTTGATAATGATTTTTGAAATTTTAGGTAAAAAGGTTGATTTGGAGTAGTAGTTAATTGCAGGAGGTAAAAAGTAGTTTTTTGAAAAGTGGTTGTAGGAAGAATTTTAAAAAGTTGTTAAAATAAGTAGAATAAAAGAAAGTTGAAAATTAATTAAATTAAAATAATTTTAAATAATTACAATAAGTAATTATAATCTATAAAAATTATTGTGAAAATTGATTAAATTAAAGAAATTTTTAATAAATATAATAAGTAATTATAATCTATAAAAATTATTGTGAAAATTGATTAAATTAAAGTAATTTTTAATAAATATAATAAGTAATTATAAATTATAATAATAATTGTGAAATTAATTGAATAAAATTGAATTAAAACCCTATATCACGTATTAGTGTTTTCCACATTTGGGGGCTCAACCTAATTTTTTTTTCTTTTTTTTAAATCTGTTTGCAAATATGCTTAACTCATATACAGTAGAGCAATTAAGAACAGAATTAGTTAAAAGAAATTTAGATACAAAAGGGGTTAAAACAGATTTAATATCGAGATTGCAGGAAGCATTAAACAAAGAAGCTGACGAAGCACATAAAGCACCATTGACTTCATCAAGCAATATGGAGTCCAACAAAAAATCAACAAAGGGCGAAACGGACAATTTATCTGAGGGGTATGAGGATGCAGATCTCATAGATTTCACGGCAAAAGATTTCGAAGAACTTATAACACCATTTAATGGTAACAAAGGAGTTAATGTAAGTAAATGGTTCGAAGAATTCGAGGAAATTGCGGAATTATTAAAGTGGAGTGAAATTAAAAAATTTATTTTCTTAAAAAGAAAAATCACGGGTAGTGCTAAAATATTTTGTAAAACGGTATCGTGTAAATCATACAATGAATTAAAATCGAATTTGATAAAAGAATTTGAAAAGAAAATTTGTAAAGCCGACGTTTACTTATACCTGCAGAAACGAGTAAAACGAAAATCGGAGAGCTATCGTGATTACTTATATAAAATGCAAGAAATTGCAAATACAGCCGACGTTGACGATATTTCATTGATTCACTATATTATAAATGGTATAACAGACAGGGAAGAAAATAAAATGATTTTACATAGTGCAACAAATATTGAAGATCTTAAAGAAAAATGAACGTATAAAAAACAAAACGAATAAATATAATTTTCTCCCAAAATCACAGTTACATTTACATAATAACAATAAAGTGAATTGTTTTAATTGTGGATGAATAGACCATAAAATAAAAGAATGCAAAGTAGGTATGAAATGTTTCAAGTGTAATGGAATAGGTCATATAGCTAAAGACTGTTCTAGAAAAAATGATGAAAAACAAACATTATGCATACATTCACAATACGTAAAAACAATTGGAATAAATGAGAACGAAGTCGACGCGCTAGTTGATACGGGTAGTGACGTCAGTTTAATTAGAATAGACGCATTTAAAAAAATGAAAAATGTTATACTAATAAAGAGTCTAATGAATTTAATTGGTTTAGGCGCCGGAAAAACGTGTTCTATTGGACATGTTTTCCACATACATATATTATGTATAATCAAAGATACTATATACTATCGCAGATAAGTGTATCTGATCTGTGATACTATGTAAAAACATATTTATATGTATTTATATAGTATCTCTGGTATAATGCTACAGCTACAGCAATTATAATGTATGCATACGTAAAAACCTCTGTTGCCAAATATTCTACAATGCTACATCAGAAAATAATGTAAACCTATACAAGTAATACATATAATCAAAGACCATATAAATGTATAGAGTACAGTACAAATGCTACAGTAATTATAATGTATGCATACGTAAAAACATCTGTTGCCAAATATTCTACAATCCTACATCAGAAAATAATGTAAACCTATACAAGTAATACATATAATCAAAGACCATATAAATGTATAGACCAGAGTACAGTACAAATGCTACAGTAATTATAATGTATGCATACGTAAAAACCTCTGTTGCTAAATATTCTACAATCCTACATCAGAAAATAATGTAGATCTATACAAGTAATACGTATAACCAAATACCATATAAATGTATATATTTATATGGTCTTTGATATAAATACAATTCTATATATGTATTTCAATTAGAAGTAGTAGTAGTAAAGTAGTAATTTATGTCAGATCATATAGCACGCGACAAGGCATATTAACATAACAACACATACATACATATATAAAAATACATGAAATATGAAATACCTCCTTTCTCAAGTCATTCATATATTAAATACGACGATCAACTCAATACAATAAAAAAAAAATTGAAACAGCCCTATTGTCAATTGTTGTATTCTAAAGCATTTGCGTACAAAATATCCATTTATTTTTACTTATTCAAGTATAATATCATATCAAGGGTGCGTTCATAAACGTTACTATAGTTAACTATAGTTATCATTTGTCGTTCAAAATGGTGGTGGCATAGTAAAACATAACTACCAACATGAATTTTGAGCGTAGCTCGAGAGCATGGTTAACGATAGTAACGATAGTAAGCCCTTAAGTGGTAATGACATTGACAATAAAAAATCGTTTGTCATTTAATTTTTTGTTGTGAATTGTGAAAATTTCAATTTAATTTATTTGAAATTAATTAATTTTGTTTTAAACTTCATTTTTAAAAAATAATTAATTTTTGACAAACAAAAAATATAATAATTACAATATGTAAACATTTTTCCAACTTGACTTGACAGCTGAATGATAATTTATTGCTACTACTATGGTAAAAATCGCGTTCAAAAACCACTTGAAGTTAACATAACTATGGCTGTAGTATAACATAACTTTGCTTAAACTATACTACACCATGACTATGGTTAAAGTAATGTTCATGAACGCACCCCAAATAAGTGATGGTACCACTCAAAACCATATAAAATTTAATAAACCAGTCATGCAACTCACAAACTAATTCATCTATATAAATATTCTTATGTTTCTCTCATATTTACATCCCTCCTGAATTATAAACTTTCGCTCTTTTTCGATATTGTTTCGAAAAACTTTTTCGATCTTCATTTTTGGCAAACATACAAACATTTAAATAAAAAAAATGAAATGGTTCATCTAGTAAGACTGTATTATCTTTGATGCTCGTGCATAAGGATATGTAAGGATCCATATTGAATTGAAGACGATCTCGTATACATACATACATAAATCATATAACATGAATAAACAACGTTTGATATAACCATAGACCGATAATATAATATATTATATTGGTCTTTGGTATTACATTAAATGCGATGTAAAAACTAATTCTAATAGACATGACATAGTAGACATGCTTGCTTATGCAGAATAGATAATAGTAAATACTATATGCAATGAATGTGCTGTTTATGCGATAGGTATACATGATTGTATGTATACATCGTATATATGGTATTTTGTACACATACATACAAGTGTAATTATAAAAATAGATTCTTCAATGATATATATCAGGATCTATAATGTATATAGTATACATGACCTGCCTTAATATATTTCTTTATGAAAATATTTGTGTGTAATGTTAAATATGAACCTTTTTGTTATTCATAGATGAATACATATTTGGTAATTATGTACATATACACTTTCGCTATCAGCTGGTTTTTTACTCATAAAAAATTGAAAAGTCAACCTTTTTGTTTTTTTTTCAACTTTGGTTTGATTTCGGATTTATGAATAGAATATAATAGTGGCTGTTGTAGTCGCATGAGGAAAATTGAATTCGGATTGACGGGGGCTATGATGTAATGCCTCTCCGAAGCTCTAAATACCAAACACAAAAATATTGCATTTTGAGAGAAATTTCCATCCAGGAAAGAATGGAGGCAGAACACAATAATAGGGAATTGCGAATTTGCCATATTTACTGGTGGATCTCAGACGGATGGTGGAGTGAGCTCGGGTCTCAGAGTCCTTTCGCCTGCCAGATTACGCAAGCGTCTTTCAGGCAAAGATACTCGCGATTCTCAATGCAAGAGAAATTCTGTATGTTATGACATCGGTAAAAACACAAAAAACCGTCGGTATATGCACCGATAGCGAGGCCGGAATCAGAGCTCTGGGAACGGTATTTTTTAACTCAAAGATAACAGAAAGATACATAAGAGCACTAGATAGACTAACGAGTAAGAATCAAGTTACCCTCATATGGGGTTCAAGTCACAGGAACATAGAGTGTAACGAGCAGGCCGACTCGTTAGCGAAACAGGCCTCAACTCTGCGCCTTTCGGCAACAGTACCAAAAAACAACCCGGTAAATAATGTAAAGCGAGAGATCTGGCTTCACTACTTGTCGGAAGCAAATAACAGGTGGAAGAACTTATACACATGTTCTGTGTCAAGAGCAACTTGGCCAGAATTCGATAGGAAAAGAACCCTATCACTTATCGGTAGAGACCGACGAGTGATCGCTAGAATCATGGCGATTCTAACAGGTCACTGGCCTGCAGGATCTACCGTATAACACGCACTGTAGAAGCTGCAAGGACAACTCAGAGAAAGAAACTTTCTTACATTATCTTTGCAGATGTCTATTAGCTTAAACTGGACTAAGGGCTTTCGGTAAGCCTTTCCTCGAAGAACTCGCGGAGGAGGTGGGAGGTGGGAGGCTGTGGGACCACCCCAGCATACAGCCTATTCGTAGACTCCGGACAAATACCACTAAAATATAGAAGAGATTAACTACTCATAAAACTACTCATTCAATCCCTCTTAGAACACCCAGCTAAAAAATTAAAATTAAATCCCTCAACTATAAATACCAACCCATTCTTGCAAGAGCCAAAATAATAGCCTAAAAATACCAAGTACAACTAGAACAAATTATAAATACCTATAAATTTTCGCAAATAGCACCTTTGCTACTCCCTGCGATCTATATTGATAATAAAAAGAAAAATTCCCTAAACAAAACACAGACACAAAATTATATCCACCAATTTTTCAAGATATATCCAACACTGCATACAAAGACCACATTAAAATATTCACCGACGGTTCAGTACAAGGTTAAAAATCAGGCTGTACAAAAATACATAAAATAGAAAGAAAATTCAAACTAAAAGACCGTACTCAACGCTGAACTACAAGCAATTCTCAGAGCTATAAAATACACAAAGACTATCCAGAAACTATAAAATGAACTGAAGTGTCATTAAAAAACAAACAAAAGGCAACAAAATGCTTTTAAAGCTGAAAAGACTTTTGTAAAAACATACAAAACATGAACAAATTACGAGAAATAAAGGATGACACTACACCCTGGACTACCATACACCTACTACACAGAAAAGACGCCACAACCCTCACAAGACTTAGAACAGGAACAGGACATACAATACTCACAAACCAACGCCACCTAAATGACTCCCCATCTCCCATACGCAAATGCAATAGCCCGCTAACAATCAAACACCTGCTACAAGAATGCAACTCCTTCACAAATCACAGAATAAAACATAAAACTTCTGGAATAAAAGACCTCGTAAATTAATAAAATAAAAGAGATCTTACTTTTTCTAAATGAAATAAAAAATGTATAATGAAATATAATACTTACATAAATTAATACATCTAGTTAAAATACAAATACTTAAATATTGTAAAATATACCCAGAATTAATTGCAACATCTCAGACATAAATTATTGCAATATCTTCTTGTTATATTGGTCTTTGAAAAAGTGGTTGTGAATACCTTATTGGAATATGATTACTTCTTCTTATGTTCTTCAAGTCATTGTCATGGGAAGAAAATTCAAATTTTCTACAAGAAATATGACGATATGACTGCAGTGATACAAATAAAACTAGTTTTACGATCTTCATCTTACACATTTTATGTGTATACTGTGTGTTTGTGTATTTTTGTCTATATATGATTACCAGCTTATTCGAATTATACCAAACTTTTAACTTCAAACAAACTTTAAATGAATGTTACAAAGATAGTAATAGTTTCACATAAATAGATTTTCTCTCTAGTGTAAGCGGTAAATTTTCCAAAAACGACACACTCACATAAATGAAAAAGATCGAAAAAGCTTCATCGAAATCAAAAAAGTTTTTCAAAATTTTTCGAATCGCTTTGAGTTATGTGCCGTGTACACAATTATAATCATTTGAATAAAAGTGTCTGACATTGTGTAATATAATGAAGCGGAATGATATTCCAACATATACACATTTCAAAACTAGTATGTATTTAGTGTGGAATGAATCTATAACGGCTATTTTAAGTATAAACAAAAAAGGATTCAATATTAATTTTCAATTAGAAACAAATCGTATGTTGTCTTGAGTTAGTTAGTCTAATTTATATTAGCTCCACGTTAAGTAGTGTAATTAGTTTTACATTACAATTAAATAAAGTTATTATTTATATTATATACAAATCAGTGTTTTATTTTCTATCAACTAAAGTTGTTAGAAATATATTTATATAAACCTGGTGAAACCAAAGTTTCTGTTGTTTTTTTTATAAGTTGTTTTAAGAATAAAACATAATTCGTTCGTGGTGTTGGCAAAGAAGAGGCAGTTAATCTAACCTCTACTTTAGAATACTCGTATATTATTAGAAATTTGAATAGCCTCGGACATTCAGAATTGGTCATAAATATTTTTATACATCATTTTTTATAAACAAAAGTTTTAAAATTGCATGTTTTTTATATAAATAAAATAAACTCCTAAATCTAACAATGTGTGCATTAAGTATTTTCCATACAGGCATACATATACACTACACGTATATGGGCAAATATGATAGAGTATGCTTGCGGGTTTGTGTGTGTATGTATTTGTAGAAGGCAAATCTGATAGTGTGTGTATGTAAATGCATGTGTGTGTTTGCATTTGTAGAAGGAAAATCTGATAGTGTGTGTATGTAAGTGCATGTGTGTGTATGTAAGTGCATGTGTGTGTGTGCATTTGTAGAAGGCAAATCTGATAGTGTGTGCTTTAAGCATTTTCTATCAGACATGCCTTCAACAAATGTACAAATGTATTATACAAATGTACAAACACATGCACGTACATACGCACGCTACAGAAATACCTTTTTTCCTTATACAGATAATGATTTTGTACAAGAAAAAAATGGGGTGGTAGTATAATTGGTAGATATGAATTGTCTAAAAAAATTTGCGTGGTTCACCCTTTAAGAAAAAGATGCGCCCTGCACCAATAAATTTTATTGTATACATGCATAAAAATGTATAATAACATGGAATACAGGTGTTCTTATTTATTTAAATTTTGTCTTTTCTTCAGATTTAAATAACTATAAGGGATAAAGGTTATATATTATACACACCCACAACACACAGACATACACATACACATATATACTATATATAAAAATATAAAAAAAACACAAAATGCCCTTCATTATCCTTCTATTAGGACTTTATGAAAAAAATTTTAAAAAGAACTTTAAGACGCATCTTTTGAACCATAAAACACATCTGGATCATTTACCGTTATAAAGGTATTGACGAAAACCAAGAAAAAAAATTTTTTTTACGGGGTATATCCTTTGAAGGGAGGGTGAGCGCCATGAATTTTTTTCAGATTGTTTATATGGGGTTAAAATATAAACCTATACCCAACATTTTTTTTTGTTTTCTAATTTAGTCATCATTTTTTATTATTTAAGTAAATATCGTAGGGTTTTTCACAATTGTACTGCAATACATATATTGTAATATTGTAATTGAAGGGCACTATCATATCTTACTCTACTGTTTTTGGAAAATGATGTTCTTATAATTGATCTGGACCTTGATCTTGAACATAAAGAGAAAGCAGATAATCAAAATGATAACGGTGATCAGATGATATGCAGTACATTGCAATGTGCAAGTACAAAATTCAGTCTCTTATGGAATTAAAAAATGTGTATTACATAGTACCATAGTACATAAGTGAAAAAATAATCATATAAAAGATTGTGAAATAAAATGCTAAATATATTATATTGCAAAATGTGGTTTTATTTTAAGATTTCAAATACTAAAAAAAAACATCTTACAATATTACTTGGACAATTTTTCATTTACTGTGGTATGGGTACTTACTTGATCATAATCTTGTAATGATTGGTCATTATGTGTTGTCGTTGTGTCATGCGTATTACTAGTTGGACGATCTTGTATACCACCAATACCAATTCCCATGTCTGGTGCAGTAACAAAATCAAAAAAATCCGTCTTAGATAAATCCTCCGGTCGAAAAGTTTCACTTATGTCCATGCTAGATGATACTTTATCATCAATATTGATGATAATCATGAATACCAACTGGTATGTATTTTTAATTTTTAAATACACGTCCAGTTTGTTCAATTAATTTTTTTATTGTATTTTAATAAATTGAATATACAATCTTAATAACTTGTTAATTACATTTGTAGAATATAAAATTAAATAATTAATGATTATTCGCATTATCTGAAAAAAGAGAAAAATATATTACAATTATTTATTATTATTAAATATTATAGTTATAATTATAATTATGAATCAAGTTTTGATTGGAAAAAGAAATAAATCATTAGAAATTATTATTCAATTGCATTTTAAAGCAAATCATTAGAGATTGAAAAAATGATATTTCTAAAATATTTTCAACGATCAAGAGATTTTTATTTTCACATAAATATTTTCAGAATCAAAATCCATTTAAAATATAACAATAATATATAGGTTACGCACATCATGTGAATTTACAGATGACTGATACAGATGACATAAATATGCAATATTATATATTATTATGAAATTAAAATTACTAGGGAGATTCATGTCAATTTTTTGTAGTTCGTTGCGTTGTAGTTTCATAGTCTGAAGTATCAACATGTCATGAACGATCTTCGTGATTTACTTTCTCGTAGTTTTTTTTTCAGTTATCACATTTATTTTCTAAAACTGTCAAACATCAATAACGAAACTATAAAATACAAAGGTTAGAAACTACGAAGCATTTTACCTTTTATGGCCAGTTTCACAGTGTAAGCTTAACTATAGCTTAAGGTTTAAGTTGAAGCTTAAATAATATTTCAGTTTCACAGTGACAACTTAAGCCAAAAGTAGAGCTTAAGGTGTGGTTTAACTTAAGTGATGAACATCTTAGGCTTAAGCTTCACTTAATGAAGAAGAAGATACGTGATAGCTGATTTTTTTAGAATGTTATGTATAGAAATGTGAAAATAAATATATATTAAAATAATAGAAGTGAACAGAAAATAAACATATTTATTTTAGATTAATTAAAAATTACATAATTACAAAACAAAATTAATAATTGAATAATTATACATTTAATTTTCACAGTGAATAAGTGTATATATAAAAGTATATATTGTCAGGATTTTCAATATAATATATTTATTTATTTATTATTTTTTATTACATTTATACAATCACAATACAATTAATCACAAAGATTTAAATTATATTAATAGTCACAAAGACTTAAAATGTTAAACTGATTCACAAAGACTGAATAATAATAATAATTAATTAATTACAAAGACTTAATATATTAAAATTAAATATCAAAGAATACTTGATTATATAGTTACAAATATTCCTTACAAATTCGGCCATCCTGATAATAATTCGACCTCGAATTTTGATTATACAATACAATAATAAAATTTACAATATCAAAATTTAACTTATTTCGTTACAATTACATATAAAAATTTTTTTTTTTTTTTTAATTAATTTTTTTTTTTTTTTTTAATTTTTTTTTTTATTTACTGATTAACGTCTAACCAAGGCTTAAGTCTTGAGGCATCAAATACACCTTTAAAGCATTTTTGCGTAATATTAAAACCGTCAATATCTTTTACAAGATACCGATCATTTCGTAATATTTTATCTATTTCATAGGGACCTTTATATTTTGGAATCAATTTTTTTGAAGGTCCTATAGTGGTATCTACGTTTGTAACAACTACCAAATCTCCTACATTATAATTTTTTGCAGGTTTATGTCTCTTATTGTATTGTTTCTCATTATATAATTGGTTTTTTTCGATATTTTCTGCAGCTACTTTACGAATTTCTTCGAAATTTTCTAAGGTTTCTTCAACCACATTTTCTTCTAAAAATTCTTTTATTCTATCATCGACATTACGTTTTTCTCGTTTTAAAGCTTCAACTGTTGTATCACATCTTGTCTGAATATTTCTTTCACGTGTTTCGCTCGCTTGTAATCTACTTTGTAATGATCCAATGAGAGATGATTGACGAACAGTTTGAGCTTTTAATAATTCACATTCCGATTCTTTGGCACATAATGTATTTTTTACTTCCGTCAATTCTATCAATAAACGATCACGTTTATATGATAAGGTAGCTAATTCACTACGTAATATTGTTACTAGATCAAGTGAATGATTTATGTGATCCGTTGGTTGGAGATTTCGACATGATGTATCCAACTGTTCATAAAAATCTGATTTATTTTCAATATTGTTTATAGTAGTGCTGATCTTTGTACCATTAATATTTCCTTTCGCTACTGGACATTTACTTATGGTATGTTCAATGGATCCGCACTTAAAACACGAACCTGAAATTCTTTTTGGCTTCCGACAGTCTGACGAAATATGACCTAATATGCCACAGTTATAGCATTTTTTTGGTGGCAACTGATCTTTCATGTGTCCAGGACTAAAGTCTTTCTTTTCTTGAAATTTCTCCTTTACAACTGATGAAAATGATTCTAAAAGTTCTTCTTTAGTCTTAAATTTTTGTATTTTTGCTTGATTAATCAAAATTTTATCATTTAATCCTTCAATAAGAGCATCTATGAATTCTTCTTCACACAACTGTAATACATTACCCAAACACAATTTGTCTTGATAATATTCAACAAATGTTTCATTTGATTTCCAAATTCTTTGTTCAAAATGTTTTCTTGCTCGCAACCTATCTATTTTTATATCAAAAACGTGTTGTAAATTGTCTACCAATTCCTTTAGACTCAAATTAATATATTCAGCACAGGAGTGAAACCATTTAAGGGCTTTACCTCGTAATTTTCTTATGACGAGCAATTTCATTTCTTCATTTGGTACCTTATAAATTTTTTGAATGTTCTCTATTTGTTGTTTGAAAACATTAAAATTTTGATCTCCACCAAATTCATTCAAAAGTTCATATATACCATTTTTCACTATTTTATTTTCAGTTTGACATTGTTGTTCATTTTTTTCTAGACTAATCAATCTTTTCTCTCTTTTTAATATTTCAATTTCCCTTTTTAGTAATTCAATTTCCTTTTCATTGACATTTATTTGTTCTCTTTCTGATTCTAAATTTTCATCATCTGTGTTTTCATTTTCCTTCTCACTTTCACTTATATTTCTACCGATGTCATCATATAAATTTTCAGAACTAATGGCGACGCCATTTTTATTAGCATTTTGAAAATTTTTAAAACGATTGAATAATACTTTTTTATTACCACTGGTTGGTAAATTCAATAATTCTAATTGATCTCTTAATTGTATTATTGTAAAATCTTTTATGTTCAACATTTTGTTACACTTTTCACGTTTTATTTAATAAATGTATTAAAATTACACGCTTTTTTTTTTTTTTAATTGGAAATATTTAAATTCAAATAATTTTTATTTTTTTATTACACTAATTAAAAAATAACTAATTGAACATTCATATACAATTATTATTATATGTTACAAATTTTATACAATTATTGACAAAATAGAAATTTATTATACACATTTTTTTTTTATCTTAAAAAAAAATAACCAATTGAACATTCATATACAATTATTATTATATATTACAAATTTTATACAATTATTGACAAAATAGAAATTTATTATACACATTTTTTTTTATTATCTTATCCCACTTCTGAAAATTTGTCAGGATTTTCAATATAATATATTTATTTATTTATTATTTTTTATTACATTTATACAATCACAATACAATTAATCACAAAGATTTAAATTATATTAATAGTCACAAAGACTTAAAATGTTAAACTGATTCACAAAGACTGAATAATAATAATAATTAATTAATTACAAAGACTTAATATATCAAAATTAAATATCAAAGAATACTTGATTATATAGTTACAAATATTCCTTACAATATAATATATATATGTATCGTATTTACATGCAAAATATGTGTTGTATGTATTGTGTATGATATACATAATCATAACTAAACTAGTTTTCTAGTTTTTTTTATGGTGTAATATAAGCATTGCATTATGTTATAGGGTTATATATACATACAGTTACTGGTTAGTGTCGTTCGTTTTTTCGTCAATATTTACGAAACTGATAAAATAACAACAAAAACCTGACTATCTAAAATCCTGTAAAATAAATTATATTACACAAGTTAAAAATCTATATACATATGTGTATACATACAGTCATACAGTACAAATGTTCATGCAATATACAATGTTCATTAGGTTACTCTACTAATTTAATTCACAACGATAAAGCATTGTATTGTACTGATTCTTTTTTTTTTGTAATACATATTGTACATCATGCTAGCATATATTATAACACAACTATATCTCTCTACTATCCTTCATACAAAATTATATTACCATATTACCAAGTTACGAACCTAAATTTATAATTTCAAAATGATATTTGAAATATAAGATATAAATATTTGTGTATATATAATTGCGTATATAATGTAATGAATATATTATGTGAACATATACCATATTACATATATTCATACAATATTATTAGGTTACTCCTTACTCCAGCTATTTTATTCGCAGTGCTTATTATCTTATTATACACATATACAATATAAAATGTTGTACATCATAATAGCAGGTGTTTTCTTTGCAATGCTTTGCTATGCCTCGTTAATTTTTTGTTTTTTTTATTATTATTTCTTTTTGCTTCTTCTGTTTTCGGTGATCGTATTATAAGAATTACAAAACATTTTTTTTGTTATTTATTAAACATGTACCACTCACACATATATAATATTTTTATTCATATAAAATGAATAAACGTATCGATGAAAAATTGATATATTTAGACCCGAAAGTTATGCAAAATATTTTTATATTTTTTTTAAAATTTTTGTGAAAAATAATTGTTTTATATTACTAATAATTATAAAATAATGTAAAAACTTTTATTTTCCTATTATAATACATACAATCTAACTTTACTGTTTGAATTACTTTGTAGAACTTCACGTAACTATAACCAAAGATAATACAGTCCTACTAGATGAACCATTTCATTTTTTTTATTTAAATGTTTGTATGTTTGCCAAAAATAAAGATCGAAAAAGTTTTTCGAAACAATATCGAAAAAGAGCGAAAATTTATAATTCAGGAGGGATGTAAATATGAGAGAAAAATAAGAATATTTATATAGAAGAATTAGTTTGTGACTTGCATGACTGGTTTACTAAATTTTATATGGTTTTGAGTGGTACCATCACTTATTTGGGGTGCGTTCATGAACATTACTTTAACCATAGTCATGGTGTAGTATTGTTTAAGCAAAGTTATGTTATACTACAGCCATAGTTATGTTAACTTCAAGTGGTTTTGAACGAGATTTTTACCATAGTAGTAGCAATAAATTATCATTCAGCTGTCAAGTCAAGTTTAAAAAATGTTTACATATAAAATTAAAATAAATAATAAAATTTTATATTTTTTGTTTGTCAAAAATTAATTATTTTTTAAAAATGAAGTTTAAAACAAAATTAATTAATTTCAAATAAATTAAATTGAAATTTTCACAATTCACAACAAAAAATGAAATGACAAACGATTTTTTATTGTCAATGTCATTACCACTTAAGGGCTTACTATCGTTACTATCGTTAACCATGCTCTCGAGCAGGGTTAATTTTTGACATCAAATAGTTAAAAATTTACTTTACTTCAGATGTTTATGAACGCTAAAAAGTTATGTTGGTAGTTATGTTTTACTATACCACCACTATTCTGAACGACAAATGATAACTATAGTTAACTATAGTAACGTTTATGAACGCACCCTTGATATGATATTATACTTGAATAAGTAAAAATAAATGGATATTTTGTACGCAAATGCTTTAGAATACAACAATTGACAATAGGGCTGTTTCAAATTTTTTTTTTATTGTATTGAGTTGATCGTCGTATTTAATATATGAATGACTTAAGAAAGGAGGCATTTCATATTTCATGTGTTTTTATATATGTATGTATGTGTTGTTATGTTAATATGCCTTGTCGCGTGCTATACGATCTGACATAAATTACTACTACTACTTCTAATTGAAATACATATATAGAATTGTATTTATATCAAAGACCATATAAACATTTATATGGTCTTTGGTTATATGTATTACCTGTATAGGTTTACATTATTTTCTGATGTAGCATTGTAGAATATTTGGCAACAGAGGTTTTTACGTATGCATACATTATAATTGCTGTAGCTGTAGCATTATACCAGAGATACTATATAAATACATATAAATATGTTTTTACATAGTATCACAGATCAGATACACTTATCTGTGATAGTATATAGTATCTTTGATTATACATAATATATGTATACATATGGATATATTATGGTTTTATTTTGTTATGTTTTTGAGTGCATTGACTTATGAATGCAAGATACGATTATATATTATCATATCCCGTGAATTGAATTTCTTCTTGAAATTTTTCAAGAATGTCTTTTTTAATGTTTGGGCCTTAGGACTTCAGAATACATAAAGTATTATTCTGATTTATGATCATAATATAGAAATTTAAAAATCAGGTGTTTTGTGAATTACCAAATTTTTTTATAGACTGAGTCAATTTGTTTTCTAACTAGATAAAAATTGATATTTTCAAATTAATATGGAACATAATTTACAAATATATATATTTTTCTAAATCTTGAGGATAATGAATTTTAAATTATATACAATATTTTTTAAAAACAGAAAGCTTAAAAATATTTATTTCAAAATTTTTAAATTTTATTTCGTTGATGTTTTTTGTGTGTGGTATAAAGTATATACTCAAAAAATTCTAAATACTAGCGCTGATGAACATTTAATTAGATTCAATGAAAATTGATAATTATTAGTAGCTTGAAAAATATTATATATATATAGGTATATATAATAAACAACATGTCATGAAGTCGAAAATAAATTATTTGTAAATTTATGGATTTTTATGATTGAATGCAATCAAATTTTTTTCATTTATGTTTGTTTGAAAATAAATTATTAAGTAGAATGGGCCTATAATTCTAGTCCTAGAAATATTTTAGAGATCCGTATTATCAAAATATCTTCAGTAGTGATTCAAAAAATTATGTTTGAAAATAACGTGGAATAGGTTTACGTATAGTAAATTATAATTGCTTATTTGATTTTTGAATTCAAAATTTACCTTTGTATTTTAACATTTCTATTAAATTGATAACTCATAAACTATTTAATATTATTCCTAAACAAATTGCCGGCAATAAAAAATAAAATTGTAAAATTTATAATATATTTCTACTTATAAATTTGAATGAAAATTTTTAATTTGATGCATTCATTTAAAAGCGCGAGAACTGGTCAGTTCTGCATGGTGCGGTCATGGTGTTGGCAAAGAAGAGGAAATTAATCTGACCTGTCTCTACTTTAGAATATATTATCAGAAATTTGAATAGCCTTTGACATTTAGTATTATTCATAAATATTTGTATACAGCATTTTTTTTAAACAAAAGTTTTTAAAATTGCATGTTTTTTATATAAATAAAATAAACTCCTAATTTTTTAATTTTTAATTCTGTTCTTTTCTATAAAATATATGTAACTTTGTTTTGAACTAAAATGATCCTAATGAATTCGGACAAAAAAGCGATGAATTATCAATTGTTCTCACAATATTTTAATACAGTTGAAATTATATTTATGGATTTATAATATTTCGAGGATGCATTTCTCATTACTTATTAATTAGAAATTAAATGCCGTGTAAAAGTAGTTGTGAACAATACTGTACATCCAGTTTTAGTTTAACTATAGTTGGAAGACAGTTTTCAAATTTAAAAATTTTAAAATTAAATATATTACTATATATGATTTATAAAGTATAATATTAATATGCAAATTATGTATAAAAATATCTAAGAAAGTCATAGCAAAGCAGAAGAAAAATTTTGATCACGATCAAAGTGGATTTTCCATTTACGCAACCTGAATAATAGTGGCAACGTAGTAAATGAATGATATATTCTTCAAATATAGATATTGTGGTATCTTAAAAGGATATTTGCTTGAGGCCTGTTTCCTATCAAATTTGTTATTTAATTCTTTTCAGAGGAAAACCATCAGATTGCAGTGTAATTGATAAATATTCGGTAATTATAAACTTTCGCTGTCAGCTAGTTTTCTTTAAACATTAAAAATCGAAAAATATATGAATCTTCATGATTCTAGTCTCAAAATATTCCATTTAACTTCGGATTTATGAAAAAAGTATAATAGTTACAGTTTGATGCGTAGGAGAGTGTGGGTAGATAGTTAAAAGAGCATATGAAAAAATCAGTTTAATTCAGTTCAAAAATGTTGATCAGTGTTAACGAATGACGCTAATTATACAGCACTTTTCATACTCTTTTAGCATCCCCGCACCCACCTGGCAAAATTCTCTTTTTTTCAATTATATTTTAGTTTTCATTCTATAAAATTTTTCAATCTTAGTAATGAAAAATTTCTCATGAGTAATCACCACCCACCACCACCCACACCACTCCCCCGCATCAAACAGCCACTATTATATTCTATTCATAAATCCGAAATCAAACCAAAGTTGAAAAAAAAGCAAAAAGGTTGACTTTTCAATTTTTTATGAGTAAAAAACCAGCTGATTGCGAAAGTGTATATGTAATTACCAAATAATGTATTCATATATCTATGAATAACAAAAAGGTTCATATTTAACATTACACACAAATATTTTCATAAAGAAATATGTTAAGAAAGGTCATTGATACTATATACATTATAGATCCCGATATACATCATTGAACAATCTATTTTTATAATTACACTTGTATGTATGTGTACAAAATACCATATATACGATGTATACATACCATCATGTATATCGCATAAACAGCACATTCATTGCATATAGTATTTACTATTATCTATTCTGCATAAGCAAGCAGCATGTTGTTATTAATGTCTACTATGTCATGTCTATTATGTATGTATTAGAATTAGTTTTTACATCGCATTCAATGTTATACCAAAGACCAATATAATATACCATGATATAATGTATTGTATATATCGGTCTTTGGTTATATCAAACTTGTTTATTCATGTTATATGCTTTTTGTATGTATGTGTACGAGGACGTCTTCAATTCAATATGGATCCTTCTTACATATCCTTATGCACGAGCATAAACCATACATGGAAAATAAATATATATGATCAAAATCTCTCAAAAATGTTCAAATTTATATTTATATGTTCCAGCCAATGATATTCATTTATTCTATTTTCAATACTCAAAATATACATTTACATATAAATAACACTTATATGTGTGGAATATCATATGAATTAAATGTACATTTCAAATAGCATTGTGTATTGTTTAGTGCTGCTAAACATTGACAGGTGTTCATTTCATTTGTGAGAGCAAATATTTATAATAAATGAGAACAAATTCGAAACACTATGGTCCGTCTACACAATTAGTTTTGATAACTCGATTTACAAAAACAATTCCATTATATCACAGACTGTCAGACACATTTATTGAAATCATTATAATTGTGTACAGGGTACATAACTAAAAGCAATTCGAAAAATTTTGAAAAACTTTTTTGATTTTGATGAAGCTTTTTCGATCTTTATCATATATGTGAGTGTGTCGTTTTTGGAAAAATTACCACTTACACTAAAAAGAACATCTAAAGACGAAGAACTATATTATCTTTGCTATAATACAACTTATAATACTGACTTTATTTCTTCACGTTAAGAGTATAAAAACACCCGTAGTCGCGCCCCACAGTAATCTGATTCTGTACTTAAAAACATTCTAGTTATATATCATTGCGCAATAATTCTTTGTATGTCGTACATAAACATATGGTGCATTGTATCTACTTCTCTCCCTAATACTATATCTAATCCTTTGTTCTAGATGTTAATTGTAATTCTAAGAATTGTCTTGGTAATGCGTAATTCATTTTATTTACATACTACAACTGTATCTCAATCCTTTGTCCCTAATATCTAATATTCTAATATATGATATATTCTAACTGTATCTTTCATATTATTATTTCTCATCCTTTGTTCGTTATGTGTTAGTATGCAATACATCTGTTTATATCTTATCTTAACTGCTATTTCTAATTGCCGGCACTAAAACGCTTAAGATTCTTTTTAAACCTAACTGGATATCTTTAATACAATGCAGCATAAGTTCATATCAATTTCATTTTTTTAAACTTTAAACAGTTGTTTTGAAATACCAATGCTATTACTCACGACTACGGGAAGACAACACGCATTAGAGTGTTTCTTTATTTCTTTGTTTCAGGACGGGCTTTTGCCTGTTACTACTCACTACAGTTCGGCCAACCTACTTTGTCACTGTCCACAGTGACATTCACTTGACCAACTCTATTTCAATCGGTCCGCGACCGACACAATTATCATAACTGCAATCTTTAGATCTTCTCCGTCAGTTCCAGACTGACAATTCTTCACATTATTTCTTTTCTCATATACTTCGGCCCACGACGGACATTCTAAAATCTTCTCCGTCAGTCCCAGACTGACAATCCCTCATATTATTTTTTCTTTTTTTTTTCAATTTTATGAATACTTTGGCCCCTGGATCGTCTATTATCTTATATGCGATTAGAATATCGTCCATGAACACAATAATTTCATTAGTTTGGAGCGGCTTCATTACTTTTGCCATTAATCTCATGAAAACTGCTGGCGAGTTCGTGAGTCCAAAGAGACTTTTTTAAATTCATAATGTCCGTCAGGCGTTACGAAAGCAGTCAGATGTCTACTAGATTTCTCTATGGATACCTGATAATAACCCCTCATAAGATCAAGGGTGCTAAACACTGTTTATTATTATTATTAGTAAGGTAGGCCTTTCAACTCTTAAAATTAGGTTATTTAAGGCTTATACTATCTTTTACATATATTTATGAAATTGATTTAATTAAAAAAGGTTAATGTTGTTATTCTTATTATTAACAATTGTTATCATTACTATTATTGTTTTGTTGTTATGTACTTTAATCTAAATTTTATTATATAGTTTTATTTGTTTAAAGTAATTGATTATATTTGAAAGTGTTTCTTTTTATTCGCTTGCAAGATCTTTCAATCCATTTATATTTAATTTATTTCTGTGGAATGTGAGGTAGTTGCATTCTTCCATTAGATGTTTAATGGTTAATGGGTTATTGTATTTGCATTTGGGTGGTTGTGACTTGTCTATGAGGTATTTATGTGTGAGATTTGTATGTCCTGTTCTTAGTCTTGTGAGAAAGGTTGCAGTTTTTCGTGGTAGTGTGTTTATATTGGACCAAGGTGTAGTGTCATCTTTTATTTGTCTAAGTTTGTTGTTATTTTGTGTGTTTTTCCATTTCTCATTCCAATTTTTATGGATGTTTATTTTTGTTAATTTGTTTAAATCTTTTATATTTATTTCATTATTTGGGTTTATATCAAGATTTAGTGTTTCTTTTGCTAGTCGGATCGGCCTTTTCGTTTCCTTTGATGCCAATGTTACTAGGTATCCAGATGAAAGTATAGTTTTTATGGTTTGTGAATATTTCGTCTTGTATAACTTGGGCTATTGGGTTTTCGGGATATAATGAGAGAAGGGATTGAATGGAGCTTAGTGAGTCGGTACAGATTAAGAATTTGTTATTTGGGTGATTTTTAGTTTCGGCTATTGCGTTTAGTATAGCATACAGTTCTGCGGTGTGAATGTTAGTGTAGTTATTTAGTCTATAGTTTTTATTAATTTTGTCTATTATGAAGGCAAGGCACAGCCTGATTTTTCGTTTTGTACTGATCCGTCTGTAAAAATTTTTGTGTATTTTCTGTATGTAGTATGTAGTTGTTGATAAATTTGGGGGCTTGTTTCTTGTTTTTTCAGTTTTACTATTTCATTTTCTATGGTAATATTTGCAGTTAGCCAGGGAGGGTTTGAGGGTAGATGATATTTAATTATTTTCTTTTTAAATGGAATTTTATATTTTTGTGCTAAAGATTGTGCTCTACAAAGGAGGGGTGTGTACTTGTATTCTTTTATTTCGTTGGTACTGTTAAGGATGGGATGGTTTTCTTGTGAGTTGATTCGTAGGAGGAAATGGATTGTTTGTATGTCTCTTCTGTAATTTAAGGGAATTTGTCTTGCATCTATTAGTATGCTATCTACTGGGGTTGTTCTAAATGCTCCTATACTAAATCTTATTCCAGTATGATGTATTGTGTTTAGGGTTTTTAAAATATTTGGATTAGCTTATGAATATATCGGACTGCCGTAATCAAGTATTGGTAGTATTATAGAATTGTGGATTTGAAGAATTGTTTTTCTACTAGATTCGTACTCGTTGTTACATAAGATTTTAATTATATTCATAGCTTTTGTTGCTTTTGTTTTAATATCTTTTACATGTGAGTTCCATTTTAGTTTGCTATCGAATTTTAGTCCTAAAAATTTGTGTTCTGGTGTTATTTCTATATTCACATTGTTAAGTATTAGATGTGGGGTTCTGTAAGTTTTATATTTTTTAGTAAACATCATAAATTTAGACTTGGTGGCTGAAAAGGTCATTCCGTTTGTTTTAGTCCATAGTGTCAGTTGATTGATTGTATTTTGTATGTTTTCTGTAATTTTATCAATGTCCTTGTCAGATGAGAAGATTGTCAAGTCATTAGCATACATTACGTATTTTGTTGGTGCTTGTATATATTTGTTTATTTCATTTATTCCAATTAGAAAGAGAGTTGTACTGAGAACTGATCCTTGTGGGATATCGTTTTCTGCTGATCTTTTGGATGATGTTGTGTTTTCAATTGCTACTTTAAATGTTCTTGAAAGAAGGAAGTTCTTGATAAAGTTGAGCATATTGTCTTTTATGTTTAGTTGTATGGCATTGTCAATAATTTTTTGTCTCCATATTCGATCATATGCTTTTTCGAAGTCGAAGAAGACAGCGATCATGGATTGATTCTTAGAGAAAGATTTTTGGATTTCTGTTTCTAAATATCCTAGTGCATCAATGGTTCCGAGGTTTCTTCTGAAACCGAACTGGAATTGGTTTATTGATTTATTTTTTTCTAAGAACCATGTGAGTCTTTTATTGACCATTCTTTCAAGTATTTTGCAAAGACAATTGGTAAGAGATATTGGCCGGTAATTAGTTTGTATCTTAGGATCAGTTCCTTTTTTAGTATGGGTATCAGTAGGGACTCTCTCCAGTTTTCAGGAAATAAATTATTTGTCCATATGTAGTTGTAAAATTTAAGTAGATATTCTTTTTGGGAGTAAGATAGGTGTTTCAGCATGTCATAATGTATTAAGTCTGGTCCTGGTGAAGAGCCTTTAACATTTTGGACAGTATATTCTAGTTCTTTCATTGTAAATAGTTTGTTATAGTTTTCTGTTGAGTTGTGTGGGTGGTTTTGAAGGGTGTACGGTGAAGTTTTGGTAATGTTATTGTTTGTTGAAATAGTGTTTTGGCAATTTTTGTTATTAAAAGATTTTTCAAAGTAGTCGGCCAGTTTATTACAAATTTCTAGTTTTTCGGTTATTATTTCTTGAGTTGACGTTTGTAAAGCTACTATTTTCTGGAATTGGTTTAGTGTTCTTATTTTTCGGAAAATTTCACTGGAAGTTGTTTTATGTGTAATAGATGAAATATACTGTTGCCAGGTTAATTTTTTATATAGACGTATTAATTTTTTTGTTTTGGTTTTAGATTTTAAAAAATTTATAAAGTTTTCCTGATTGGAATTTTTTTAAAATATTTTTAACATTTTCTTTTTTTCTTTGATGGCGTTACTGATTTTTTCATTCCACCATGGGACATATTTTTTATTTTGGTGGGGAAGAGTTAAAGGTATTGATAAATTGGCAGCTTTGAAAATTTCTTCTCGAATGTGTGTTTCGAAAGAATCGGCATTAATGGGGTTATTTAATGGTTTTTCAAATTTTATGTTTTTTTGATAGATGTTCCATTTAGCTTTTTTTATGTTGAAAGTTGTTCTTCGGTTAATCGTATCGGTTTTTAAATTTATTTGGGTTGTTATTGGGAAGTGATCACTTCCGTGAAGATCGCTTTCAATATACCAGTTTAAAATGGGGTGGATTTGTGGTGAGCACATAGTGAGATCAATATTAGAAAATGTTTTATACGAAAAGTTAAAGTGTGTAGGGTTTTTGTTGTTGAGAATATTTAGAGTGTTGTTATTTATGAAATTTTCTATTTCAATCCCCTTTTGGTCTTTTTTATCAGATCCCCACAAAGGGTTGTGAGCGTTAAAGTCTCCTACTATAATTTCAGGTTTTGGGGTTTGGTTTATGAGGTTTTGTAATTGTTTTTCTGTTAGTGTTTTGTCTGAGTATATATTAAGTATGGTAAAAGTTATTGTGGAGTGAACTCTTATTGCTATCGCTTGTATATATGTATTCAACGAAATTTCGTGGCTGTAGTATTGTTCATCTACTAAGATAGCAACTCCCCCACACGCCACAGAATTTGTAATTTTATTTTTGTAATAACATGTAAAATTTTTTACCTTTGGTTCGTGAGTTGATTTTAATTTGGTTTCTTGCAAGCAGAAGATTGGTTTTGTGTATTTTTGATTTAATAGTTTAAATTCATCTAGGTGATGTTGAAAGCCTTTTATATTCCATTGGATTATGTTTATATATTTATTTGAACAATTTTTATTTGTTAGTATCATGTTAGTATGAAAAACTATTTGTATAATTTTATGTTATCTTTTTTTCTTTTTTGTTTGGGCTAAGTCCAGTGTGTTGTTTCTTAGATCTTCCTCTTTTTTTGCGATTAGTTGTATAGTTTTCACCTTGTGTTGCGAGATTTTCGTCATCTGTTATTATATCGATTTCTGTTTCATTTGTTTTGTGAGAGATGTTGAGGTAGGTTGTGTTTTTCTCGTTGTTTTGTTGGATTTTGTTTGATTTATTATTTTGTGTTGTTTGGGTGATTTTTTCCATATTTGTGTGGTTGTTATTGATTGATGTTATTGAAGAATTTTCTAAATGAGCTGAATTGTTTTTATTAGTTTGTATGTTGCTATCGTCATTGTTTTTTCTTCTTGCAAATCTTCTTGCATATATTGCTCTTGCTGTTTTCATATCGGTCTGCTCTTTTGTTTTAATTTTTGTGATTTCTTTTTGTTTTAAGAATGTTGGGCAATTTTGGTTATTGAATTGTGTTTTGGATTGACAATTTGTGCATTTGGTTGTTTCATTGCATTTTTCTTTTGTTATGTTGTTTTCGTCGAAATGATATTTTTTATCACAATTTAAGCATTTTTTTTCTTTTTTGCAAATTTTTTTTGGGTGGCCGAAGTGAAAATAATTCCAACATCTTAGAGGTGGTGGAATGTATTGTCTGACTTCGACTTTCTCATAACCGATTTTTATTTTGTTAGGTATTGTGGTTGTATTGAATGTTAAAAAGAACAGTCCAGTTGGATTTTCTTGATTGTTGTCTTTTTTTGTGATTCTTTTGATTTCGATAACGTTTTGTTCTTTTAGTTCTTCAAGTATTTCGTTATCGGATAAGTAAATGAGGTCGATGTTATATATTACTCCTTGCTTTTATTGAGTTTTTCGTGTTCGTATATCTTGATATTTATATCGGGCGACAGATTTTTCATATTTAACAGTTTGTTTGCTTGATTTATGTTTTGTGTTTTAATTAATATAGTCCCATTTCTGAGTTTTTTGCATAAATTGAGTTCTCCACTTATTATGCCATCTATTCTTTTTTTAATTAGGAAAGGTGAAACGGGAATTAGTGTTTTACCTTCATCTAATCTTTCCATAATTAAATATTTTGGACCTGTAGTTGAGAAGAAATTTGTTTTGTTTGAATTGATGTTTGGATTTTTATCTGGTGGTTTTGGATCTTGATTTGGGAGAAAATCTATGTCCATGTTTTATTTTTTTATTTTATTTATTTAACCTTTTAGCTATTTATATAAAATAAATAGTTATTAATCTATGAAGTTTATAAGTTTGTAAATTCACTATAAATCGCACTTGGTTTTCGTTATTTATATTCTCAAAAATTTTATTAATTTTGTGTAGCACACTAAAAACAAAGCGTGCTATGTAACATTTGTCAAATTAATTATTATTTTAATTAATTGTTATTTATTAAATTAATATTTTATTATATTTAATTAATTAAATAAACTTTTTTTAAATTTTTATCATTTATTAATTAATTTTAATTTTAATTTTTTTTTTTTTTGGGGAAACTTCCGAATTGGGGCCGCCAGATTTTGAAACGAAACCTTCCGATAATGATAATTTTGAATGTCCTCTTTAACGTGATATATGTCTCTATTGACGCAAATTCATCTAGAGGACGCAAACTACCCTTAAAAATTTTTGGTCCAAAATGGCGGGTTTTACGAAATCCGTTATTTCTCCAGATTAGGATCTTTTTTAAGGGTTGGTTGCGTCCTTAAGATGAATTTGCGCAAACAGAGACATATACCACGTCAAAGAGGACATTCTAAATTATCATTATCAGAAGGTCTCGTTTCAAAATCTGGCGGCCCCAATTCGGAAGTTTAGCCTTTTTTTTATATTTTTCTGAGTAAAAATTTTTAATTAATTCTTTTTATTTTTTTTAACACGACTGACCTCTTCGGTTGCTAGTCTGAGACTGGAAACACTGTTTTGTTGGCTAACAAATTTAAAGTTTCTTCGATGTTTGTTTGGTACTGGAAACGCTTCCCTTTTAGTTTAAACATTTAGCTTTCGATAATCAACACACATACGATATTCTTCACTTTTTTTGCAACTAATAATACCGGACTCGCGTATTCGAATTCAGATGGTTAAATTATACATATTTAATTTGAGTAATTCATCAATTTGTTTTTTCAAAACTGATTATAACCCGTAGGCCACTTTATATGGGTGATACCTAACAATTTTATCTTCTTTAAGTCTTATTTTCATCTCTACTAATTATTTTTACCTAACTCGTTTTTGTCTTGCGCGAAACAATCTCGAAATTGATTTATCAAATTAATAAGCATAATCTTCTTAGATATGCTTGTACTCTCATTGTACAGATGTCTTCTGCAGCTACGTCTTTGTTTTTAATATTAGTTTGATTATTATTTACACTTCTAACGATTTCGAAAGTGCCCCATTTCTTAATTATTTCTACTTCGGGTCTGTCCATAAAATTTCTTCCTATTATTACTGGCACATTTTGGGCCGACTGATCTACCACCATTAAATCGATCGGACTTTCAATTCCTGAAATCACTACACTTTTTCCAATTTTCTAATTTATATTTTGATTTTTTTTATATTTATATTTTTCTTTTTCTAATTTATAAATTTAATCTTTTTATGACCTGTTTATTATTCAATAAATTATCACTGTACTCATGTACATATAGTCATTAAAGGTACACAAAACTACAAAAAACGTATAAATATTTAGCAAATAAATATATTAGTAGATGCATATAAGTATATTTATAGTAATGATTTTTTTAAAATTCATGAACTCAATATATTATGTAGTTACATATATGTGAATATGAATATGAACTTTATATATTATGAACTAAAATATGAACTCAAGTTATTATGTAGTTTATTTTTTGATTTTATGATTTTCAAAATGTGTATGATATACTTTTGTATGACTGAAAATTCTTATTTTTCATAATTTTTGTATTTTATAAATGGATTTTTAAAGTTGTCGGTTTTTGAATGATATAATGAATTCGCGTTTTTAAATATAATTTATTTGTGTAGACGTTACATCTTTTAAATTGAAAAATGAACAAAAAGATAAATAATATATAAATAAAATATGTATAATAAAATTTAAGAAAATATTGAAACTCTTTATAATCCAAATAATAAATGAACATGGGACGTTTAACATTTTTTTTCTGTTGTAAATTTATGTACTGTAAGGAATTTACGAAAAGCTTTCGTTTACATATGTATACTCGTACATAAGGAAATAAATTTGAATGCTTATAATGAAAATATTCGTAGAATAAAAACATGCATTTATCACATACAGATAGGTACATATAGTATTTATGTTTACATACATAATATTATTTTGTTTTTAATTCGTAATTTTAAAGTGAAAATCGTGATTAAAAAACATTTATTATTTTATTCTTTTTTTATTGTTTTAAACAATAATTATTGTCTTCTAGAATATGTAAATATAATGTATTTGATTTAATTCATATGAACATGTTCATATAAAATACATTTTTTTAATATGTACACATATACTCGTACACATGCATATTTGTACGTATGTAGTGTGTAATTCCTCTAATTTATTATCATTGTATAAACGTTCATATATTTATTATGTATAAATATTTTATGGATTAATATTATTTCTTTATGTCAAATAATTCAAATGTAAAAAAATATTATTATTATTTATAAATGTATAATAAGGAGGTAAGTTATATTGTATTATATGCACAAGTAATTAAAGTGTACATATTTTATTTGAAAAGAAGACTTGTTTGAGATCAATGAAATAAAGCAAATAAAGTAAGGAGTTCTATGTAGACATATTACATAAAATGTTTTAAATACAAAATACAGTATCATGTTGTCTATTAAATTGAAGTATGAAAATGTGTATTTGTATATTGCATCATATTCTTTTTGTAGATACTCATACAAAATATAAAATTTTGTTATATGTATATAAGATAAATCGTTTGCAATCCAATAATATAGTAATACTGGTAATACATACCATACAAGCTGGTATAACAAAAATTTATAAATATTTTGTATGAGTATCTACAAAAAGAATATGATGCGATAATATGCATTTATGTTAGAAGTACGTATATGTGTGGTGTAGATATGTAATATCTTATAAATTTTCAGTTCTAAAATTGTTTTGAATGCGACGTAAGTAACACTTGAACTAATTTCCAAATATTTTATAAATTTAATTTGAATTTTTGTCTTAAATCTTGAATTGTATACATATGTACGTATTTTATTTACCAATATGTATTTTCATGCTGACATACACATGTTCTTATATGATTGTACATTACATCCATTAGGCATTTTTTTTTTTTTTTTTTTTAATATACATATATACATGCAATGTAGGTATATAGTATATATTAAGTGCACGCGGATACTGTGTCCATTATGGCACCGCCGATCAGCAATTTATGTTATACTATTTTCAGAAATCGAAGTCAGTATTGTGCTTATGGGAATAGTTACCGATGAGTTTCTGATAACTTTACATATAATATTTTGTAGGAAATTCTAAATAATATATCTCTGGTAACCCTGAAGAAGGTACTTTTTGAAATATGTTAACAGGATGTTCCAAATTGTGCAGAAATAATTTTATAATTTTGTTCACAAATAATTCTTAAAAGGGAGATTCTGTACAAATTTCACATTCCTGTAAATTTATATTTGATAAAAAAGTTTTTTGCAAACTGGCAGCCCTTCATAATATACAATTTAAAATATTTCCCTCGGATTTAAATTGAGATCTGATCACCCCACACACGAGACAGATTTATACAAACGCAATGTGAAAGAATATAGAAAAGCATGCCTATCTTGCCTGTACTGACTTCGATTTCTGAAAATAGTATAGATATATCATCCAGTTTATCATCAGTAATCAGTTACTGGTGTACATTGCTGATGGGAAACATTAATGATCGACTTGGGCAAGAGTAGTGCGCTGGCTGGGGTTCGAACCGGTGATCTTGCCTGTATGGTCCCTGTTTATTGAATTATACTCATTTTTTTTGTATTTTGTACCAAATTTTCAATTGCAATTTTCGACCCCTAGATCGTGTTTGCGTCAAAAATAGTCAATATTAACCTCGCTCAGGACGTCAATATCTAGCGTTTAAAGTTGGTTTGGTTCCAACATTTGAGTTCCGCTAAACGGAAGTACACCCAAAACAATTTTTTTTACAGTTGGTATAATATTCGAGTAAAATTTTTCGAACTACGTGATCGGGAGAAAATTTCTACTCGAACTCGACTCGAAACTCTTCGATTATTTTGACTCAAAATCAATCGATCGTCGTAAAATAATTACATCTCCCTAATTTATCGAACATTTCCACCACATTAGGAATGGGAAATTTGTCATCTACAGTTTGCTCATTGAGTTTTCTGTAGTCAACGACGATTCTCCACTTTTGTTTCCCAGAATTGTCCAACTTCTTAGGGACGATCCAAATGGGGGAATTATAAGGGCTATTGCTGGGTTTGATAATACCCTGGTGTAACATTTCCTCTATTTGTCGATCGACTTCTTCACGATGGACCTCCGGGTATCTGTATAACTTATTATATATCGGGGTATTTGTTTTAGTTTTGATCTCGTGTTTTATTTCGTTTGTAAAAGAGAGATTGTCTCCTTCTTTTGAAAAATACATCTTTGTAAGAGTTGAGAAGAGACCGTAATTTACGAACATCATTATCATTCAAATGTTTAGCAAAGTTGTCAATGGGAACTTTATTAAGATTCATTTTATTGCTAAAAATCCTAATAGATTCGTCTCTATAACAATTATTAGCGTATAGTTCCTCTTCTCGATTAAAATAAAGTGGTATAACAGAATTTCGCGTTTTTAGTAGTCTTTCTTTATAGTTAATAATTGTATCTAAATCTAATAGGATGTTATTCCCTATTAAACCGTCAAAATTTTCGTAGAATTTATACTCATAAAACTCTACTTGATAATCATTTTTTTCATTAAATTCTTTTAATAAAGGGAACATACTATATATCGAGTTTTTAATTTCAATTTCACGATTGAGTACTTTAAGTATTCTATCAGAAGATTTGGTTTTCGATTTTGGATTGCAAATGTTTGGATTGATAATGCTATTTTCTGCACCACTGTTAATTATAAATCTCATATCGCGGATTTTGTTCTTAACTACTATATAAGGTAGTAGTTTTCTGAAGTTGACCGAAAATTTTGTTGGAATTGAGGGTTTCTGTTGTAATTAAGTATTACTCGAAAGATTACTTTGAGATTTACCATTTGTACATATGAATAGATTTAGTTTCGTTTGTGGAGATATCCATAGGTTCGATTTCGTTGTTAGAAAAATTAGTATTATTTCTTTAAAACTTTTGTCTGTTGTTGTTATTTTGAAAATGTCTATTATTGTTGTTATAAGAATTTCTTGACTGACCAGATAAATCACCAGAGAAATTTCTGTGCTGATTATTGTATCGATTGTTTGGATGCCTATTATAATCATTATTATTTGTCTGTCGATTATTAGGTCTGTCGTTTTGAGTGCGATTGTGAAATGAGTTATTTTTATTATGTGGAATTTTATTTTTATGGTGTGTAAAGGATAAATAACCAAATTTAGCTAATAAATCGAAAGCTTCCTCAAGAGTTTGAAGGTTTTGACAACCAATTAAATTTCTAGCTAGAAGAGGGAGATCTTCAGTAAAATACTTCGAAGCTAGCCTTTGATTCGCGGCAATTTTTTCATCTGCATTTTCATCGTTCAAAGCGTTTGCATTATTGATTCTACATAACAACGAATTTATTTTGTTATAAAAATTTTCAATTGTCGAGTCACATCTACAAAGTCTATAGTTCGTCTATAAGATTATTAATAGGTGTTTTTTCACCGTGATTTTTTATCAATACGCGTTTTACTTCGGACCAAGAATTTGTTGCACCATTTCTTATTAAAGATTCTTTAGCTTTTACCAATGATTTCATCAGTTATTAAACCGAGAATGATTATTTTTTTTAAGTCACGATAAATCTTATTTGAATAGTTCACAAAATTATTTATTTGAGAATTTACAAAGTTATTTTTTTTTATGAAGTCGTGTTATTGCACGATTTAACCGACTGCGCCAGTTAATAATTTAACTTGTAGTTAAATTATTATTTAGTTTAAATTTCCTTTGTATTCTCAATAATAAAAATAAAACGCCTTTTTAAAGTTTAAAAGAAACCAACATTTATTAATTTTCACTAAAAATTATTTTTAACTGTTTTGTCTGCAGGCTTAATTCTGACTGACTTAATAATCTAATTCTAAACAAAGCTTTTTTCCTCTAAACAAGAAAAATATACGAATTGCATTCCATAAAGTGTGAATTTCTGAATTATTCTTTTCTCATGAAAAAGGCTAACGTTTGCAAAAAAATGAATTATTAACTGAAAACAGAGCTGAATATAGAAATAATAGTGATATTTTTGTGCACAGCACTTAGCTGAAATGTGTAAGTGTAATGTTCTCAAAATAGGATATTTCATATTAAGTTTTCAAGAAAAAGAATAAAGGAGTTTACAAAATATCGTAGTAGTAACTAGTAAGAAGGGGCTTGAATAGCTTGATGGTTGGGTGTCGGTCTTGTGATCTTGAGATCACGGTTCGAACCCCAGCCAACGCGCTACTCTTGCCCAAGTCGATCATTAATTTCCCATCAGCAATGTACACCAGTAACTGATTACTGATGATAAACTGGGTGATATATCTGACAAGAAATTACTGATCGGCGGTGCCATAATGGACTGAGTATCCGCGTGCACTTAATATATACTATATATGTACATTGTATGTATATATGTATATTTGAAAATAAAAAAAAAAACCAATAAGAGGGAGGAAAAGGAAAATGACTGCTAAAAAGGATAGGCTTATTTACAAAACTAAAAATAACTGTCAATATGATAATGCCACTTGTTGATAATGAGTGATAATTAATTATTTTAGTATAAAGATCTGTATTAGCAATTGGTTTTTGTTGATCTGCATATTTTATTTCTTTTTTTTATATTTTCACTTTTTTTTATTGCAATCTGTAAATTCATATTTATAATAAGCTAATAATTATGAAAAATTAGAGTTAGATGGAACTGTTATAAAAGAAATCAAGTACTTCATTTGTGCAACTTTGTTAGAATTTCATCACCGTTTTCCTTTTATGGTTTTCATATTTTGTATAATGAATAGGACAAATGGAATGAATTAAATTGTAAAATACATATATTCAGTGTAGTATACTTATCTGCTCTCATTTATATTAAATACACTGTTGTATTATATTGTATTATTGTTGTATTATTGTTGTACCTATATAAGAGATACATAAATTTTCATGACTTAGACAAAAATAGTTACAAAAAAGGAAAATTAAAGATTAAAAAAAAAACAAAATTTCAACAATACTATTTTCAGAAATCGAAGTCAGTATTGGCAAGATAGGCATGCTTTTCTATATTCTTTCACATTGCGTTTGTATAAATCTGTCTCGTATGTGGGGTGATCAGATCTCAATTTAAATCCGAGGGAAATATTTTAAATTGTGTTGATTCCAGCATCAACCTAAAAATAAAAATATATAAATTAAATAATTGTAAAAATAAAAATAAGAAAAATTACATGTAACACACAAACAGAACACAACTACATAACCAAACATTTAGTATAAAATATACATATACACAAAATACAGATTCGAAATTACATAAACATCACAATCACAATACAAGTTCAATACATAAACATTCAACAGAAATACAAAATGAACTATTTCACATAAAATAAAATGAATCACATTAAATATTTAAACAAAAACAATCACTTTAACCCACATATATTTGTTTATTACACAATTAACAAACAATTACACCGAACAATTTAATAAATTAAATAAAATTTAAATTAAAATAAAAAAGGAAAATAAACAAAAGAGGTAACATAAATTACCCCTTATAAACATAACTACTGTCAAATTCATTTACCCTTTTACAAAATGAATACTGTCAAATTCATTCCATATCATACGTCAAATGTAAAATTATTAACAATATCATTCACAATAGAGAATTTCGACTAATTAGTATACCGATTAAAAGTCTCCAATAATTGTGGAGTCTGGAATGTAACAGTCCAATAAAAAAGACAGCAGATGGAGATAAATAGTGAAGACACAATAAAACGGGGAAAAAAGAAATTTCTCGAAACAGTGAAAATCATATAAAAGGCCAGACGAATTTCAGAAAAATTTGTCTTTTGAAGAACCGAACTATAGCGTATTGAGCTAGAAAGCGGCAGAAGCAAAAGGCCACTCTTGAAGGACGTACTGAGTCCAAATTTCAAGTTTTTTAAAATTGGAATTTTCCAATCACTAGCGTATTGAGCTAGACCACCAAAAGTACGTATTGAGTCTTTTGGTCTAGGAATTTTTACAGAAAATACTTAGGAAATTTTCTGTAAAAATTAGGGAATATAGGTATTTGCACTTAGAAAAATTTCGACGAATATTTTAATAAAACTTAGAAAATTTTTCATTGGAAGAAAAATTTTAAACTTAGAAAATATCGGCGAGTATTTTAATAAAACTTAGAAAATTTTTCATTGGAGGAAAAATTTTATACTTAGAAAATATCGGCGAATATTTTGAAGAAACTTAGAAAATTTTTTCATTGGAGAAAGAATTTTAAACTTAGAAATATTTCAGCAACAGCAGAAAATCTAACAAATTAATAGATAGTTGACCGACGGGAAAATTCATTTAATTTCATTACCGGAAATATTCAATCGTGGCAGTTACTATATTTTAAATTTAAACTTCATCATCGTACTAGACAACAATCAACTAAACCTGCATTTTCATCAAGATTCAGCAGCGACATCTCGTGTATAGATCGATCTATACTGTCGACGAATTAGTTTAAGTTTTTAAAATTATTGAATATTAGAATTGTTGATTATTGGAATTAAAATTATTAAAATTATATATTGTAGAAATCAATTTCTTATTTTTTAATTTTTAATTGCCGAATTGTATGCAAAATTGTAGTATAATTAAGCTTTTTTTAAATACATAATTCAAATTGATTTTTTTAGAATTTTAGTATTTTATTTTTTGAAAATCAAGACAAAAATTTTGTATAATTTTAAGTTTTGCATATTTGAAAATTTATTTACAATTATTTATTGGTACTTAATAAGATCGAAATTGTTAGTTTTTAAGTATTATTTTTTTCAATAAATTTTATAACGTAAAATTGTAAAAAAATTGTGTTTTTATTTTATACTAGCTGACCCGGTGTCCCGAATAGCAGAATAAGTATTAAAAAAAAAATAAAAAATTAAAGAATCGACTGTTAGGCGGTACGAAGTTCGCCGGGTCAGCTAGTATATAGATATATATATCTTATGTATCTTATATTACAGATGTATCTATATCTATACATCTTATGCATATATATATATCTTCATACAATATCATTAGTTTATCTGCTCTGATAACAATTTTGTGATCATCAGACGGCATCATATCCATTGCACTTTTAAATAATATAATCAATTGATTGTGTTCGTGAAATAAGTTTTGTAATTGTTCAACTATTGACCTTTTCACTGAATTGTTATGTGCACAACGTAGATTGATTTCTTGTGGAGAATTACCCATAAAATAAATTTGCAAAAACTTGTAGTCGCTATCTGGCACTGGTAACAAAGAACCTGCTCTGTGATATATTTGACCTTGGGGGAAACTTCCGAATCGCTAGCTCGTGATATCGAAACAGGACATTTTCAGGACGATACTTTGGAATGTCCTCTTTAATGTGTCATATGTCCTTGTTGGCGGAAATTTGATATTTGGGAGAAAAGTACCGTTAAAAATTTTTCAAAAAATTCACTGTGTTTCACAAAAACCGTTATATTTATTTTTTGGAATAATGTAGGATTACAAAAGATATTGCATTTTAAAGAGAACTTTCTCCTCTTTCTAACGAAATATATTTCGTCCCGAAATAATAAGTGGTTCCTGAGCTATAAGGACTCAAAGTCAAAATTTCATGTTTTAAAAAAAACGATTTTCAAACTTCTTTTGATATTGATATATCTCCGAAAGTTGAAGGATAACACAGGTAAATTATGATGTCAAATGAAAGATAATGTTGTCCTCTTTAAAATGATACCCCTTACACCCTCATATGTCACCCCACTAAGAAACTATGGACAAATGTATGCAATAAAGTGCATGTTTTTTTACATAACTAGTTATTTTTTGTTAAAATAATGAAAAAAAAACAAACAATAACACAACAAATAATGAAAATGATTAAAAAAAAACAGATATGTATGTATTTATTTTTATTAATTTTACTCTTTGTTATTTTTTTGTGGTCCTGAAAAGGACCGATTTTATTTTTCGATTATTTTCCGATGTTATTTTTGGTTTTATTTCAGAAATTAATATATGTATGTAATCACTAATCACTTAGGTTTGTGGTACTCTGTTACCAAATCTTCTTAAATCACCATTACAATATATTACTAATTTTTTATATATATTGTAACTGTAATATTTATATGCATTTTCTGGTTTAAAGAAATATGAAAATGAATTCATGTACTTATGTATACAAAATTTAATATCAAATTGATACTGAACACATAATTTTATAAATAAAATTAAAAATACTGAATATGGTTTAATCATAAATTCATATTTTTTTTATAAATTTAAGCAATACTCCCAGTAGCTACGGCAACCCTGAATTATCATCATTTTCTTTTATGCCCATCTTCCCGTTGACACGAATCAATCAACATTTTATACTTTGAGTGGACATCGGCTGCGCAACGACTTCATATTTTATAGTTCGGTTTTTTATTTTTCATATAAGCAAAATGGCATTAACAGAATAAATCAGTTGCCTTCACGCTGTGTGATAGGCAACATCAAACGGAAGGGTGTATTTCTTTTTTCAAAAAAAAAAAAACAGGATGATTCACTATTAGAAATGAAAAAATCAGCAAACAAAAATTAAAATTTGTCTTAAAAACCTAACATTTTTATGATATTTTCAAATAATGCTACTTTTTTATCAAATATAAATTTACAGGAATGTGAAATTTGTACAGAATCTCCCTTTTAAGAATTATTTGTGAACAAAATTATAAAATTATTTCTGCACAATTTGGAACATCCTGTTAACATATTTTAAAAAGTACCTTCTTCAGGGTTGCCAGAGATATATTATTCAGAATTTCCTACAAAATATTATATGTGAAGTTATCAGAAACTCATCGGGTAAATATTCCCATAAGCACAATACTGACTTCGATTTCTGAAAATAGTATAAGTAGAGTAACAAATGCCAGTAACGCAAAAAATAAAACATGGAAACTAAAAACAAATATTTGAGTATAATTTTACCTCTTTAAATGTAACATAAGTATGTATGTAATTCATTTTTTCATATAAATTTGATTAATGTTTTTGTCCCTTGATTTATTTACAGAAATTTTGTAATAAGATTTTTTTTAATAACGGAGTTATTTCTAGTTTTTGTTGTATTCTATTAATAAATCGACTGAATTATTTATTTTGTAAAAAAAAATTGTAAATTTTGTTTCCTATTTTACGTTTCAGAGTACGTTATTTCGAAAAATATTATGCTTATGTCATAAGTTTTTTACGCCTTTGTATGTACATTACATAGTTTAAACCACTGATCAACCACTAGAAATAGATGTGACACTGAGCACGTGCTAGCAAAATTTCTCATGACCTTTGTCCCGTTATTCATTCGGCCTTAACGGTTTTGCTAAAAGTCGATAGTAATTAAGAGCCTTTGTACGAAAAAGAGACAAAAAAATGGAACTGAAACACCAACCGTTTTAAAAAATGTAACATTATTACAGGGTATACTCATTAAAAAAAAGTACAAATTTTCTAATTAAAAATTTTTTATTCAAAATAAACAAAATTAATTGTAAATGCAATCCACTTAAAATTTTGTGTTTGCTATCAAATGTTTTTACATTTTTGTTAAATTTCTTAATTATAAAATAAATTCTTACTCTAAAATATAGCTTAACAAAATAAACTTTTTTTTGTCTTCAAAATTCTCAGAAATTATATGAATCACCTTATATCTTGATATACTGACGCGTCAGGTAGTCAAAAAAAAAGTTCCAGATCGCCTTTAAAAATACATTATGAAAAAATGTAAACATCTGCGTATCAGTTTCAATTTTCCCTATGATTTACATCGTCTACCTAACCAGTACTAACACAGTGAAAAAGATCCAGATCGCCTTTAAAAATGCATTGTGAAAAAATCGTATACATGTACAATATGATTGTATTGCTCACATTTATATATTGTTTTGTATCTTTTCTTCATTACGTCAGTTTATAAGGAAATATGGATTTGTACATTAATTCTGTACTGTTTTTGTAAATTGAATTTTGATTTTTTTTATTATTTTTAAATATTTATGTGTGTTGGTAAATTTAAAAAAAAAGAGTGTCATATCTTGTTAGTTGTTAATCAGTGGTTTAAACGAACTTATAAAAGACTGAGAGTCAAAATCAATATTATATAAAGTTAGAGTAGCATTTTTAATGCAGGCGTTAGGTTACATTTACAATTTACATTTTATTCTATTTATCATAAAAATAATTTTGTGAAATAAGTAGTCATTAAATTATTTTAGTAACATATCAATTCATACTGCAACTGTTATTGTGCAATGTGTAGTTAGAAAGTAGTCAATTTTTTGTTGTATTTTTGGTTGAAATAATAGAAAATGTTTTTTAGTGTTCGTAGTATTTTATATGTTCCAAATTTTATACTGGATATTCATTCATACTATACTACAAACTCTAATATTAAATAAGAACAAATCAAAAATGAAAATGCAATTTACACGCTGTGTTTTAAAAAAGTATTTACAAATGTGCAAGAATTATGTGTACATAACATATAATTTTTGTTTGTTTTGGTTAATTAAAAAAAAAAAAAACATCCACAAGCAATAGATTGCGCAGATTTATTCCATAAAATATCACAAAATGTTTTTCTCTTTCCAACAAAATCACAAAAAATTAAAGTAATCTAACACGCTGCTTGAATCCAGTTTTTCTGTATTTTTGTTTTTCAATAACATTTAACATACTTATGTATGCATGCATAAGCACAAATAAATTAAGACATAGAATTCTTGTCTTTGGATATTTTACTTTTGGATATGATTTTTACTTTTAATTGAATTTTAATTTTAAAACAAACGAGTAGTGTACTATTATCAAGGTGATTCATCATTTTTACGAAAGATGCTTTTTTTTATTAAGTAACTATTCATTTGAATATTTCACTACAATATTGTACGACTGGTAAAACTATAATTTTATACTATTTTTTAAGCTTCAGACGAATTGTACTGGAAAAATTTGCAAGACAAAATAAAGATCAATTATTCTTGACTGGACTGGATTGGACTACGGCAACTACGGAGATAAAAAATTTTGTTTTATTTTATGGGGAAGACAATATAGTTATTCGATTTTTGTGGACTATTCAACAATATGCTATTTATTGTACATATTTAGACTACTGTGGACATTCGGAATGATTCTCTAGTTTTTATATACGTACAACCAGTACCAGTACAACAGATAACATTTTTTTTACCAGTAAAACAGATGATAAAAAACTGATGTAAATACTCACACTTCTACCACCCTGAAACTGTAAAAATGTGGAACTGAGATTTTGTTTCTCATGTAAGTATAAGTCAGGAGTAATTAGCACACCTGAAAATAAATCAAAAATAAAATAAATTAGATTTTTTCAATTATTTATCACATAGGCATTTATGTATTTATAATATATAGTACATACTATTTCTAATATTTTTCGAGAATTAGTAAAACACTAAAAAACATTTATATTTCCAGTTATTACATGTATATGTAATGTACATACAATAATATATATATACATAGATATATAGAAATTTCTGAAAAAAAAAAAAATTCATAAAAAACGGTGACTATTTTATTTCATCTCACGAAACGTTTAAATTTAAATTATAATTTTGTAAAACCAAGCATATCTAAAAATTGCGTGTTTAAAGACTATTATTTATAGAGAGTCTTTTTGTTCCTAAAATATTTTTTACAGTATTTTTAACCAATAACTTCATACATTCTTTTCTGCAGATAAAAAATACAAATTATTATTATTATTATTAAGCTATTAACACAAAACGAATTCCTTGATTTTGAAAAAATTTAATAAAAACAAAATTAAAATAAGATGAGAAATTTTTCTAGTAACAGAAAAAAGAAATTTTACAATTAATAAATAACAACATAAATAAGCAACAATAATCGAATAAAATAAAATTATTTCGTTATTAGCATTTAATTTTAACTTCCTAATATTTTTATTATAAATTTATAAATTTTTATAAATTAATCTTAATTTTTAACCTTAATCTGAAATTAATCTTCATAACCGCAAAAAATTTCAAAACAATTTTTTTCCACTTCTTTTCAAATCAAAGAAAATAATTGTAAATGAATGATTCAATTATTTCTTGCTTAAATATTTTGGAATATGATATTCTAATAAGAGTTTTGGGAATATTCCAGGTTTAACTGCTAAAATGTTCAAAAAAATTCATTAAAAATAATTATCAAATGAAATTGTTGTAAACTGAAATTAATAGAAAAAATAATTATTATATAATTTGCACAACAAAATGATAATTCTTTTTTCTAACTTTTACATGAAATATATTGATGTGCGTGCATATTCACACAGTCAAAACATCACCTGTATTCGTCTGCAAAATTTTTCAAAATTTAAAATAATTGACGCGAATGTATAAAAAAATTTTCTTATTCGAATAAGATTATTAATATTTAGCCTGAAATTACTGTATGTATGTGTCTGAAAAAAATTTCCTTTAGTCCATCCAGGAAAAAAACTGTAGAAAAATTTAAATGAATGGGTACCATTAGATACAATATGTACTTGTACATACTCGTATTCGTATGTATATATATATATTTTTTCTTTTCTTTATATTTTAGCCGTTCTCATTTCTTTTAGACTTCTCATTTTTCATCGGAATGAAATTTCTCACCAGTGTCAAAAAAGCGTTTCACGTACATAAAATGAAATATTTCCAGCTATTGTGAAAAATTCTGGAATGTTTCATTTTAGCTGGAATACATCATTTTACAGCTGTAAATTATTTTTTTTGACAGCTTTCATTTAACATATTATTATTAGTTTTCATGTTTTCAAACATTTTATAGTGAACAAATTTTTTTTTTTGGTTTGTGATAATTAATTTAAATATTAACAGATTTAATAAAATATAATAAATTAACAAAATATAATAAATTAATAATTAATATAATAATAATAAATATAAATAATAAATATTGTTTGTATATATGAACAACACCTACAATCGTTAGTACACGATTAAGAAGGTGCTGGTTCAAAAAATAAAAAGATAGATATTTTTTGAGTTTATGTTTTATTTCTCTTCAAATTCAACTTATACAATAATTAGAATAATTAAAATTATCTGCTTAATCTATGGTAAAGTAATTCCAAACTTAAATTGATAATCTTAAATTTTCAGTATTATAATAACTAATAAATACAAAGTATGTATTTATTTGTGCTAAGTAGTTCAATTTCTCTAGTAAAAAAAAAAAAAAAAAAAAAAAATAGTTTAATATTCCCGTTAGCACCAGGAATATTATGATATGAATACTCTAGTCAATACCCAGAGTAAGATAAATAGTTAATATTTATATTCCCGTCAACACCAGGAATATATGTTGAATATAAACTTCAGTCAGCACCCGAAGTTTATTTTATTAGTGAATTTCCAGTCAGCACCCAGAAAATTCACTAAGTTTTAGTATGGGAATAATTAGGTATTTATAAATTTCAGTCAGCACCCGAAATTTATATTTCTTAGTAAACTTCTAGTCAGCACCCAGAATATCTACTAAGTTTTTGGAATTGGGAAGAATGTGTAAATTGCTAGTCAGCACCCAGTAATTTACACTTGGTTAGTTAGGATAGGAATGAAGGTGAAGATGCTTGATTTCTTCGGTTTATATACTTTTGTGAACAAAAGTAAATTTCTAGAAAATTAAAGGTGTCTATTATTTTTGAGCCCTATTGTAATTATTTGAATATTTAAAATTAATTATTTATTTTATTTGTCATTGTGTTTTTTTTTTGAAATTTACTTTTGTCACCAAATAGTATGCAACAAAAAAATAATACAATTATTTAATTTTACTAATAATAGTAATAATAGTTACAATAATAATTTTTTTTGCATAATTATGATTATTCTAATTGGAATTTGTATATTGAATTGTAAGTAATAATATTGATATTGTAAGTAATTGTTGCTAGGTACATTTATTACATTTTGATATTTGATCTGTTACTTATTTTATTATGTATTATGTTTAGTTACATTTTAAATATAGTGATTGTGTACAATTTGTTTTTTTTTGTATGTATAATTAATTACAAGTGTTGTTGTCTTAGTCTAAAATATGTATTATTTTATTGATTATTGATTGTCTAAATTATAATTATAATGAATAGTGGAATGTATGTTGATGTTTGCGTCAATTGTTGAGATCAACATTGAATAGTTTTATTGGAATAATTGTTTATTGTTGAATATTTTGACAGTTTAGTGTTTATATTTTATATTTGTGTTTTTGGATATTTCGAGTGTCGTGAAATTAATTAAATGTGTTGTTTTTATAATTATTATTTATTAAATTTCAATTTAAATGAAGATTTGTTTGTATGGGTATTTGATTCATGTAAATCAAAATACTTCATTTTTATTGAAATTTGTTTATTAATGCAAATGCCGTCGGCAAAGTGAAAAAATGTGAAGTGTTTAAGTATAAAAGTTACAAATGTGTTTTAATTGTGTATATACAATAATTTTTAAATGCAATTACAAGTGTAATTTCAGGTAGAATTATGGGGTTGATGGTGTGTAAATTAATTTGTACCAATTAACCATCATAGTTTTGTCAACACCTGAAAATCAACTAAGAAAAAGGGTGAAGTGAAAAAACTGAGTGATAACGAACAAATATAATAAATAAATAAAATAATTAAAAAAAAATAAATTAATAAAATATAATAAATTTAATTAAATATAATATATTTATATTGTATATACTAATTATTACATATATTTAAAATATAATAAAAATTATAATTATTTAACATAATAAATTATTGTAAAGGGTAAGAAAATAAAATTTAAAAACAATTATTCAATTTTTTTTTTAGTAAATTTAAGATTAAAATACCAAATTTAATTTCAGTGATTTAATAATCAAAGATAAAATGAGTTTGGTTGCGAATATAATTATATATAATAAAAGAAGAAGAAGAAGACAAAGGTAAATAAATTTATATATTTATTTTATACTAAAATTATTTTTAATTACTTAATTTTAAATATTTTTAATATACATATATTTTTTTATTATTTATTTATATTTATTTATGATTTTTTTTTTATACGCTTTGGAGGAACAACTCATGATGCATATATTTGGCGTCAATCTATTTTTAAAACGATTCTTGAAGAGAGATATAGAAATGGTGATCAGAAGAGTTGGCTGTTAGGAGATAGTAGTTATCCATTGCAACCATGGCTTATGACACCCATTATCACACCAAATACTGGAGTTGAAGAAAAATATTATATTGCCCATAAAACTACTAGATGTTGTTGTTTCTGTTGGAGTCTCATCTGTAATTATTTTTAATAACTATTATTTTTATATAATTTGTAACCATTATCTTACTCTAGAAGAGCCAAGCTCATTCATATCATCTACGAAAACACCTTGATGATTAAGGAGATGGGTGACTCTCTCTTCAATCGATGTGAGAGGCTTGACTTTTTTAACCCCATTCACTCCACTCCTCGATTCGAGTGCTCGGAGCTCGGCTTGTTTGTTTTTTTATATAAGTATGTTCTAGAAATGATAAAATAAATATTACATGTTGTATATAATTTTATAAAGTATTTACTTTAGATCGTGCCAAAATTTCCTCCATTTCGTCCCGTCTTTCTGGGCACCACCTAGCGCATTCAGAGATTTCGCTAAGTCATCCCACATCTCCTGCATCCTCCTTCCAGCATCAGCGCAATTAAGTCTTATCAAATATTAATAAAATAATTATTTATATAGAAAACAAATAATAATATTTACCTGTCATTAGCGAAATCTCTATTCTCTTCTAAATAATCCAACAACTGTAATTTTTGCTCCTCCCAAGGGTTACATTCCTTTTAATAATTTTCCTAAGAAAATATGAAGAAATTTAAAATAAATAGAATTATTATTATTAAGTAAATACTTACACTTCTCTTTAAATCACTTTTTACTAATTACATATATGTATTTGTGTTTTTTTTTTTCAAATATTTTTTTTTTATAATTATTTTATTTATTTATTTATTTTTTTTATTTTATTTATTTATTTTTATAATAATATTTAATTTATTTTATTAATTTATATTATTTTTTAAAAAATGTTTATTGTAATTTTAATATTTATTTTTATAAAAATTAAACAATGGCTTTAAAATCAATTATTATTTATTACTTCACACAAAATGTCAACATTTTATGAAATTGCACAGTCAACCTTATCTTCTCACCACAAAAATATCGGTGAGAAAAATTTTTGTGAAACGGATATTTAAAATTTTTCAGTGAGAAGCATTTCATTCCCAATTCTCACTGTACATAAAACGGCTCCCTGTTCTAAATAATGTGATGATGAATTTCTTATGAATTCATGCTCGTACGAATTGAAGATAATAATAATAAAAACCGTTGAAGTATATTGTAAAACGTAAAGATTATCAGGTCATTCAAAAAGTTCGCAGCCTAACGCATACGTGACATTTTTAGAAACCAAAATTTTTTTCGTATTGGCAACACCAGTCCTTCATATGAACGTACCATTTCCAAATCGATCTGCCAAATAGTTTAGTTTAAACAGTTGATTAAATTACACGTGCTTGGCTTGTTTTCAGAAAATGGATAATTTAAAAAATCGTGCGGTGAATGAATATTTGTTTAAAAAATGATTAAGTGGGAAAAAAATTTTTGATGATATGGTAAACGTATTAGAAGACAGTGCTCCTTCATATGCAACTGTAAAAAAATGGGTTGCTCTATTTAAACACGGCCGTACAAACATCAACGATGATCCACGTTCAGGACGTCCAAAAGCAGCAACCACGCCAGAAATTATCGACAAGGTTCATGATTTGGTTTTGGAAGACCGCCGAATAACTGTGGTTGATTTAGCTGAGGCCACAGGCATCTCAACTGGATCAGTGCATAGTATCTTAACCAGTGAATTAGGTATGAGAAAATTATTGACAAGATGGGTGCCGCATTCGTTGAATTCTGACCAAAAACGCATTCGAGTGAAACTTTCTCAACAACTTTTGGGTCATTTTCAAAAGGATAGAATTGATTTTGTGCGTCGATTTGTAACCATGGACGAGACCTGGATTTATTACTATGATCCTGAATTGCGACAACAAACAGCGGTGTGGACCGAGCCCGGCTGTTCGGCCCCAAAGCAGCCAAAGCTCTCAAAATCTTCAAAGGAGGTTATGGCATCAGTTTTTTGGGATGCAAAGGGGATTTTACTAATTGATTACTTTCAGACGAGTAAAACGATAACAGGAGGATATTATTCAAATCTTTTAGGCCAATTAGACACAAAAATTCGGGAGAAGAGACCAGGATTACAAAGGAAAAAAATCATTTACCACCAAGACAATGCACCAGCACACAAAGGTGTCCTTGCAATGGCCAAATTGAAGAAACTACACTACGAATTGTTGGAGCATTCACCATATTCACCAGATCTGGCTCCGTCTGACTTTCATTTATTTCCAAATCTCAAAAAATTTTTACGTGGTAAGCTTTTTTCATCAATTAAAAAAGTCATAACGGCTGTCGAAGAGTACTTTGGAGGTCTCGAGGAAAATCACTTCAGGCAAGGAATAAATGAATTGGAAAATTGCTGGAAAAGATGCATTGAGCTCAGGGAGGAATATATGAAAGATTAATTTTATTTTGGCTCATAAATTCATACTGCTTCATTATAAGGCTGCGAACTTTTTGAATGACCTAGTACAATAGTTTAGAATACTATCAAAATACAAAATACCATGCCAAGATACATATATTGTAAGAATTTTGTTTTAAATTAAAAAATATTACATAAGAACCAGTCGTCCGAATACTTATAAGACTAACAATGTACATAAGCATTAAAATATTGAAATAGATCAAGATGTACTGTCAACTTTTTTTGAAATCTAGTAATCTTAAACAAATGAATAAAATAAGAAAAATGCAAATAAATGCTAATCATTTATAACTATTAAATGGGTGGAATGTTATGTAAAATTTATTGATTTAACTCATGACTGAAAATATTGGAATATTAAAACAATTTGAAAAAAAAAATATTGCAATCAATCTTTCAGAATCAGTTTGTTAGAACATTTCATTTAAAAAATTATATTTGAATGCTTTAAGTGTGGGAAAAAAGACTTAGACTACATTCAAAAATATGATATTTGACTATCGGATGATGAGCCGTTGAATAATGATAAAAGTAATATTTTTCGTGTACACATAATGTAAATGCATGATTAGTTTGGTAAAAATCATATATATGATTAAAAATTATTTTAAAAAAATATAAAAAAATTTTAGTACAATGGTACAATATTAAAACACATCACATTTGTAAATGTGTACATATAAATATGTACCTACATTGATATATTTACTATGTTATATTGGTTATGTATAATATAAATATTGTGTACTAACTAATGAGAAAAAGAATACCTTTTTGAGTAGTAATGTGTGAAGATAGTCAAATTAAGTCAAGTCATAAAAGATTGTGGGCAACCTTAAGATGTGATGTGTGTGATGTGATGTTGATGTTTATTATGATGATTGTGGTGATAATAATGACTAATACATGATGCTAAAACAAACATTTTTATTTACTTTATCTTCATACCTAAAATACATGGATGTGTAGACTATATCTAAGTGACAATGACGGTAATACATATATGGAAACAAAGAAAAGAAAGAAAAAAAATATGAAGATTACACGATGATTATTAGATGATCTAAATGATGATCACGCTAAATAAATTATTATTAAAAACAAATTCTCACCTCTAATTGCATTTGTGTTGATATCATCATACATAATATAATAATATAACGCTATATATGATTAAACTCATATTCATGTTACGAAGCAAGAATGTTAAAGTCATACATACTATATACATGTAAATGTAATTACATACGAGTACATGATATTAATGGTACAGATCATATTTGAATTATAAATTAATGTTGAATAGCCCTAAATCCATTTAATAAGAATGTAATGTTATTGCTTGATTGATAGTTTTCAAATGCATGTATGTACTACATATACTTCATATACCTTATAAGTACGTACCTACTTATGAACATGCGTTTGTGGGAAATAAAATATGTAGGTACATTTATATCTTTTATGATTATACAAAACAAACCGAAATAAACTCATATATTATACTATTCTTATCCTGTTTAATGATTATTGTATTATTTCATTGAAAAAAAAAAAAATAAATAAATAAATATAAAATTGTTACTATGTATGTATACTCATAGTGTATCTCATTATGAGTAGAACTTCATTATTGTAAAAAGTGATTAAAATTAAGTAGTACAATAAAGAAATAAGTATATGGCAATAGCCTGTCCACATTATATATTTATTTTGAAGTAAGACTTTGTTATTAAATAATGGTATAGACATACGGAAAAAAATTAATTGTCATTTGACATTCTTTCAGTCTTCATTCGTGTGAATGATCATTCAATAACACCCTGACATACGACACTGTTTCAATGATAATTCTGGCTGAATTAATTTTTAATTTCTGTTGTCAATTTTAAATTATTACTGCTGAAACAGAATGTGTAGCAGTAGCTGTAGTTGCCACTAAAGTATGTTGCATTGCACGTAGTATATTCTGCAGTGCTGCTGCAGCTGCGAACAGAATGTACTGCTACTGGCTATAATCAAAGTCGATAACAAGATATCTTATTATCGTCTTTGCTATAATATGTATGTAGCTGATTCAAAACTGTCAATTAAGTGGTTCACTTGTTCATTTTAATTTTTAATTAATTAACTTTTTTCATCTATCGAACTCATAATGGCGCCTGCGCCCTATTTCAATCTCAAAAAATAAAATTTCAATCTGAATAAAATGGCAATTCATGCTGTATTATCAGCTAAAACCTGGTAACCTGCATATCCTGAAATTTTAGATTGAGCTCGAAAAAAAATGGACCTATCCTACTGTCCGAAGTACTTGTTTATATTCATCAAACATGTGTGCGCACATATATGAAGTGAAATACATATTTCACATATTAGTGGAGTCAATAAATACAAAGAAGGCAATTTCAGGAAGTTCTCAGAAACAGCTCAGATTTTGATGATTTTTTTTTTATTTTTGTTTTTTTATATTATTTAAAATCAAAAACCTTTCGCAGGGGGCAAAAATAAATATTTGCATTTTTAAGCAATATTTTTGCAACATACAGGGTGTCCCTCTTCTAATGGTCAATCCGCAAACAGTAGATAGGTCTCATCGAGACAAACAAAAAATTGTATTACAGAGAGGCGGTAATTGCAACCGTTCATCCGCTAGAAGGCGATAAATATTTTTCACAATTACTCTACGAAACACCCTATAACAACTACGGTGTACTAGCTAAAAGAAAGTAGTCTTAAAGAAATCTAAAGCAAATCCCCACTACCCCTCTCTAATTACACCTCATATGCCACTCTATGTTCTTTCTTTTAGTGACTTTTTGTCACTTTTTTCAGAGAAATATAGGCTGTAGAATCACAGCGCCATCTGAAATCTTGTTAAAAAATCGAAAAGCCCAAGATACTTGCTTCATTTTTGCTTTGTATAGTAAATCTCTTACAGTTCTCTTAGTAATCTCTTACAGTTTTTTCTTTATTTAATTGTTTCTAGTGGTTGAATTGTGTAAAATCACTCACTATGGGCTAATCTCAACCGCTTAGCCGCTAAAGGGCGTCAAAGATTTTCTTGTCTCTTTTTACTTTACATCCTATATTTCCGTTATTTCACATCCCAGCTTAAAAAGTAAACCGTTGCTGTTTCATTTGACATATGTATAACTCACCCCTGTTACCTTTAAAAGTGATATTCAAAACCTTTACATTTTTACTTAATTTTTTGGAAAAAATCAGTGATTTTTCGAAAAGACACCCGTTTAATGTCCAATTTTTTTTTGTCTATGATTCTTTCTGAAAAATTTGTTTGCGTCTTACATTGTTATTTCTTTTCGTTCCAGAGATATATCAAGTTAACCGTTGATTTGAAACACCCTGTATAATATACATACATAATAGCACAAGAAAACCAATGAAAAATCAAAATCTAAGAAGATTTATTGCAAAACATCTAACTATAACTATTATTTTACTTGTTATGTATAGCAAAACTAAATGTATCTGTAACATTACATACATATAATAATACGTATTGTGTTTGTATATATTGTAAACACAAATAAGCTGACAGGTATGTACATATATAAAAAAATAGAAAATTGCACGCGTTTTATGGAATTCAAAAATCTAGGATTGAAAACGAATTGCTTTTATTATTTTTTATGTTGTTGCTAGTAAATTGTTGTGATCGAATTTCACTTTTTTGTTGTACAAATAATGTATAGTAAGTTTACATCTGTGACAGATTTTAACTGAAATCTTTCATCATTTAGCAAAAAAAAAAAAAGAAACAGTGTATTATATAATATGTATTTGCATCTGTATAAACCTATATCAATTAACTTATATGTACATATATCGAGTTATGTATGAGTAAAATATATAAGAAAACTCCAACATTGTACTACTACTTAACAACAGGGGTCCTAAATAATTCATACTTACTATAATTTATATATGATAATAAATGTATTTGCAATGTACATACAGTGCATATGCATATATGTATATATCTATATAAATACATACGCACGTATGTTGCCATGTTAAATTTCCGTGATTTTTCAAATTCATATAAAATTTCATTTCATGTATAAAATATTCGTGGTTTACTCTATCTGTTTTTTCTTTTGTTTTGCTTTGTTTGTTGGATGATTTATACATATATTCATTCAGATTCAGTCAGCGCCAGATACAATACAATTTAGTGCTATAATATTATATTGTACATCCATATACTAAAAGTGTATACATAACAAATATTTCTATATAAAAGAATATGAAAAAAGATTATAGCACTATGAAAAAATATCATCGACAAAATGACAGATAATAGTGTCATTTTTGATCAATGTCCACGATTTAACTCTTCACCACCATAATCGTAATAATAATAATAATAACAATCGTTGTCGTCGACATATACCAACTTGTATAAATAATGAAACAGGTGAATAAATGCTGTATGCATACATATATGGAATTGGATATACATATAAGATAACCAAGATCACAAGTTATCACAAAACTTGACAACTTTTATAAGTACTACAATAAAAACTGACGAATATAATATGACATTATCTATACAATCATACAGACACATTTGTCCAATAAAATGTTACATATATGTATATATCTAGCTAGAGTCATAGTGAGCAACACAATACAATGTGTAGAAATGCTTGTGGAGAAATTCATATCATCGTTTTGTTGTTTCAGAATTTCTGCTCTAATTATATCTTGGCATTTTAACTGCATTGCAATTTGCAACTTTGCATCATTTATAATTTGTGTATCTATGTATGTATTATTCTTTTTGAATTGCATTACAATAAATGCTATATGGTTTTCTTATATTATTTTTTTTATTATTTTTTTTTGTTTTGCTTCTTTATATATTGAATGTAAATAAAAAATAAAATATTATTTAAAAAAAGGTTTTATTGCGTGTACAGATATTGCACTTTGACTATTACCATTATACCAATATAGTGCATGCTTATAAATATTTCGCAAAAATGAAAAAAGAAAAACAAGCAAATGAATAGGTAAAAAAAGTGATACGATGAACACATTACGTACAGCACTCACCATAAAACGATGCATATAAATGGTATCATGGCACAGGTGAGAATTATGAAGGCGTGGTACAGTGGTTTAGTAATCAATAAGCGCACCATCTACCGACCTATAATTTAATGTAATATTCCTATTTAGTGTTTCGTGTTTTTCATATACATACATATGTATATATATATATATATATATATATATATATATATATATATATATATATATATACATATATATATATATATTTATTATTTTTATTATTATTGTCTGTGTCCTATCCTCAATATGATATTGGTTTTGATTGCATGATCAAAATCATTTTTTTTTAATTTTTCATACTTAAATGCACGTAAATGTTGCATATACATTTTATTCAATAAAAATATAAATTCGTCAGTTACAGAAATATTGTGCATTCAAGTCTGAATTTAAGTCTTCGTTTTTTTATCATTTTTTTTTTATTTTTTTAAATTCAATTTTTTTCTTCTATTCTACTTACATAAAAACTTTTTTGCAACCATTGATAATATACTAGTATAGTGCTATCATATCGCGTAGACCAACAAATGAATCGTTCGATCTTTTATTTTATTTCATATTTCCTATACAGGCTATTTTTACAGAGTGGTATATAAAAATAAAAATGCAAAAAAAGTTAAGTAAAAAATATACTATAATGTGTATGCATATTACATATTACTTACTTTCATATCTGCTATTGTATGTCGATGAATATGTTATAGGTATGTGGTTGTACTTTTTTTTTAGTTAGTTTAGCTGTTAAAGTTTACAGAATATATTTTTAGACATACGTATATGTGTGTACTGTAGATATCTATATCAAATTTACAATAATGCAAGAAAATTACATTGCAAACAATTTTCTATATCAACAGTGATGTTAATGATTAGGCTACATTAAATTTTTTTTATAAAAATATGTAGATACCATATATTTTATGTATTTTTTTATGGCTTGTACATACATTATGAATTTAAATAAAAATATGTATGTATAATATATAAAAATATGTATATAAAAATATGTATATGTAAAAGAATATGCTGTGAATATATGAAACGTTTTCTATTTTCATATGTACAATCACAATGTAGTTTAATATTTGTATTATATAATACCTGTATTATACATAAAAAATACGAAGAAGCGAATGACATATAGCCGATGTAATAAATTCCAAACTAAAAGCGTTAATTAGTCGATAATTGTAATCAAAAAGAATATTTTTTTTTACTTTGTTTACTGTCACGGATGTTGATTTCACATTTAATTTTATATGGTTTTTGTGCATGTATTTATGTATATAGTTGTAGCAGCTATAGTTAGCTCCACATAGCTGTGTGTTATTCGTTTATTTGCTAATAAAACTAATTTAATTTTTTTTTTTGTTTTTATTACCATGAATTTTATAATCGTATGTCTTAAAAAATAACTTTTAGAAAAACAAAGCATTTAATAGCTATTAATTTGAATTATCAGTATAAAAATGAAATTATTATTTTGAGATTATATTAAATAAAATGTAATTAAAAATATGACTTATAATTATAATCAACAGAAGACCATAATGTAGAAAGAAATTCTGTCTAGTGATATTTTCGAAAAATCTCAAAGAGTGCTTCATACCGCCTTATAATAAGCGTTAATTTTTTTCCATTTTGGAAATGTAAATTTGAATTTGAACCTACGATATGATATGCAGATAAAAATATGTGGGATATAATCTCTCTCACTCTCAATTCATCCAATATAATTTTTGACATTTAGTCTCAATTTTGTTTTACTAAAGCAAACGACTTTGGTCGTGTGTTTTTTAGTTTCCGTATCAAAAGATGTATAATAATTAAAAAATAAGAAATACATATAATTGAATGTAAATACATTTATGTATAAAATAGAATTTAAATAAAAGTACTCTTGTTTTATTATTAAAAAAAACATAATAAACCCTACAACTTAAAGGGCTGATAAATCATACAAAACTTTACAATTTTCACATTTTTCATATTACACTTAATATGTGTATACATATATGTATGTAAGTACATTTGTTTCAAATGATATTCACGTAGTTATTAATTTATAAAATCTCCTCAAATTGATGTTATTTCAATAACTTTCTCGGCTGAACTTCCGAATCGCTAGCTCGTGATATCGAAACAGGACATTTTCAGGACGATACTTTGGAATGTCCTCTTTAATTTGTCATATGTCCTTGTTGGCGGAAATTTGATATTTGGGAGAAAAGTACCGTTAAAAATTTTTCAAAAAATTCACTGTGTTTCACAAAAACCGTTATATTTATTTTTTGGAATAATGTAGGATTACAAAAGATATTGCATTTTAAAGAGAACTTTCTCCTCTTTCTAACGAAATATATTTCGTCCCGAAATAATAAGTGGTTCCTGAGCTATAAGGACTCAAAGTCAAAATTTCATGTTTTAAAAAAAACGATTTTCAAACTTCTTTTGATATTGATATATCTCCGAAAGTTGAAGGATAACATAGGTAAATTATGATGTCAAATGAAAGATAATGTTGTCCTCTTTAAAATGATACCCCTTACACCCTCATATGTCACCCCACTAAGAAACTATGGACAAATGTATGCAATAAAGTGCATGTTTTTTTACATAACTAGTTATTTTTTGTTAAAATAATGAAAAAAAAACAAACAATAACACAACAAATAATGAAAATGATTAAAAAAAAACAGATATGTATGTATTTATTTTTATTAATTTTACTCTTTGTTATTTTTTTGTGGTCCTGAAAAGGACCGATTTTATTTTTCGATTATTTTCCGATGTTATTTTTGGTTTTATTTCAGAAATTAATATATGTATGTAATCACTAATCACTTAGGTTTGTGGTACTCTGTTACCAAATCTTCTTAAATCACCATTACAATATATTACTAATTTTTTATATATGTATATTGTAACTGTAATATTTATATGCATTTTCTGGTTTTTTTATATAGGTGTATAAATCAAAAATTTTTCTTTTATCTGTTGATTTGAATGGAATGGAATGGAATGGAATGGATTTATTAGCTCTAAAAGCTGATATGGACTTATACCATTAACAAGTCCAAGGGTCGTTACTAGTAACCGAGTTCTATAATTGCCATCACCAAAAAATGCATTTATAATAAAATTTGGTACATTTGAAAAATCAACTATATCACTTCTATTGAGTAATCGCTTTCTTGCGTTGATGCGGTTTTGTTCTATTATTGAATTGTTTGTTATCATTGTCTTTATTTCGTTTTTATGAAGAGATGTAATGAACTGATGTAAACAATGAAAATGAAATTACAATCAACTTGATGTTTTATGTAAATATGTTAATTTTATTCTCTTCTGTTAGCTGTTGGAAACAAGATCTGTATAATTTTAATTGTGAATAAAAGTGTTTTATGAAAGTTTTAAAAATATGAATTCAAGGTGAGTAAAATGTTTTAATTATTTATTTAAAATTATAATTGTATGAAATTATAAAAATTGAGAATTTTATTAGTTTTGAAAATTATTAATAGTCCATAGAGAATAATTACAATATCAATATTTTTTAATAAATGTTAAAAATGCTTAAAAAAAGTGAATTTTAACATTTAAAAAAATTCAGAAAAACGTGTTTCCAATTTACCTTTTACTAAAAATTTAAAAAGAAATGGAATAATAGTGAATTTAAATTTACCTTTTACTATAAGTTTAAAAAGAAATGCAATAATAATGAATTTAAATTTACCTTTTACTAAAAATTTAATATAAATGCAATAATAATGAATTTAAATTTACCTTTTACTAAAAATTTAATATAAATTCAATAATAAGGATTTTAAATTTACCTTTTTTAATTAAAAAACATATTAAACCCGGCACTGAAATACAAACGGATTGTTGGGCGGGTTACAGAGAGTTGAATTCTCACGGATATATTCATAAAAAAGTTAATCATACCGAGCACTTTGTTGACTCAGAATCTGGAGCTCATACTCAAAACATCGAGAGTAGCTGGCGACGTTTAAAATACAGATTAACACGAGGTGGAGTACGCAAAGAACATTTAGACCTCCATTTATGTGAATTTCTGTGGAGGAGAGGACTTGCCAAGGAGGGAAAAGATCCTTTCCAACAACTAATAGAAGACATCAAAGTTGTTTATTGCGGCAAATAAGCGAAAAACGAAAAATAAAATCCACAAAAAAATAACAAAGAGTAAAATTAATAAAAATAAATACATACATATCTGTTTTTTTTAATCATTTTCATTATTTGTTGTGTTATTGTTTGTTTTTTTTTCATTATTTTAACAAAAAATAACTAGTTATGTAAAAAAACATGCACTTTATTGCATACATTTGTCCATAGTTTCTTAGTGGGGTGACATATGAGGGTGTAAGGGGTATCATTTTAAAGAGGACAACATTATCTTTCATTTGACATCATAATTTACCTATGTTATCCTTCAACTTTCGGAGATATATCAATATCAAAAGAAGTTTGAAAATCGTTTTTTTTAAAACATGAAATTTTGACTTTGAGTCCTTATAGCTCAGGAACCACTTATTATTTCGGGACGAAATATATTTCGTTAGAAAGAGGAGAAAGTTCTCTTTAAAATGCAATATCTTTTGTAATCCTACATTATTCCAAAAAATAAATATAACGGTTTTTGTGAAACACAGTGAATTTTTTGAAAAATTTTTAACGGTACTTTTCTCCCAAATATCAAATTTCCGCCAACAAGGACATATGACACATTAAAGAGGACATTCCAAAGTATCGTCCTGAAAATGTCCTGTTTCGATATCACGAGCTAGCGATTCGGAAGTTTCCCCAACTTTCTCTCAGTTTTTGAATTGTCGAATCGTTTCACATAAATTTGACGTTCATCAATTTACTTATAGCACAGACTAGGTATTATTCTATAACATCATAACATGTATGTATGTATGTATTTGGATAAAGACACAAATTCACTCATATGTCATATAAGTATATTCACATATGAATGCAAAAATAGTTAACTTATTCCTAATCGAGTAAACACAAAACTGATCATCGTATTAGATAAAATATTTTCTGATTTAATGTCAAAGATATGAGAAAATTTATAAATCAAAATGTGTCAAAATTCAAGTGAAACTAAACTGAAACTAAAATTTTACACAAAATTCTTATATACATGTCTGATGTCTAATACATAATACTTTACAATATCTGAATGTTATGTGTGTATTTGGATATAATGTATTTTTAGACTATATAGTCAATAAAAATCAGTACAAGAAATTAATTATGAAAGCAAATTATGCAATACATCAAATCATAAAGTACATACATTAAGATATTTGAAAAATTTTACGAGACAAATGATCAAAACCATTCTATTATTCATCGTGATTATTCGTTTCACTGCCTTTAATGATTATTTATTTCTGATGGAATTTTCAAATAAAATTATTCGAAAAACTGAGTATAATAAATACATATTTGAATATTTTGAATGAGAAAAATGATAATAATTGTTATGTATACTCGCATATATTTATTTTGCGTACAAATTTTATTATGCAAAATTTTTATTAATTTTACATATTTAATATTACAATTTATTACTTTATTATTAGTTATACGAGTATTTTTCATTTGTTTTTTTTTGCTTTCAAAATTATTTTGTTTTTATTTTGCATTTTAGATCACGAAATGCGTGCGCAATTCGGTTAACATCAAAAACGCTGTTAAACTGTATAATTACATAGATGCTGTTCAAGAATGCAACAATAATAGTAAAAAATAAATAATAAATTTCAATAATACAAATATTATGTATTCGTGTTGTTTTTTTATCGTTTATATTCTTCATATACAGAAATTTGCATATTTGTTAGGTGTTATGTAATGTAATAAAGGTGAAAAAATATTATTTTTCAAAAGATGGTTTTCAGTTTCTCATCTTATATTTTAATTTATTTTGTGCACAAATCTATACATAAGGTGTGCTAAATGCTAAGTGCTACTATTTACGATTGTTGTTTATTTTTCAATTTTTGTTTATTTTTCAATTTTCGTTTTTCAGAAATTTCATGAATAGTGAATTTTACGATTTTATTTTTCAGAGAAATATGAATAAATAAAGGTTAGATATTTAAGTGTCAAAATATAATTAAAATATGCAACAAATTAAAAAAAACCGCAATCATATAATAGAAACACTTATCTATGCATGTAGGCATGTAGGTAGGTGTTCCTATGTTCCTATAAGACATTTTGAATTTTTTCTTTTCAAGTTTGTCTCGTAATTTTGCTATATAAATGATAAATGTAATTTATAAACCACAATGTCAATATTGCGAAGACAAAAAGCAAAAGAAGATATAAAAAAAGGCAGATAAATAGCAGTAGACAATAAAAGAAATAAAACAGAATGTCAAACTAAATAAAGTTATAGGGTGTAGTACAACAAGTATGTACATTATACAAGCAATAAATGTTGTAAAATGTAAACTGTTCACTATAAAATGAAGCAGTAAAGTGTGTTTACAATAAAAAAATGAAGATTTTTTTGTTATTAAATTTGTATTAAATGTAATGTCGGCAGTTTATGAATGTTTGATTATTTTCATTTAAAACATTACCTATTTTCAAATCTTCGTTTGTGTACTGAAACTTAAAGACGTAGCACGTAGATATGTACATATGTTCGTATCATGTATGTGTGAAGTGTATGTATGATGCATGGAAAAGAAAAAATAACATATAACAGCGAAACAACTCCTTCAGAATGATTACTTTCTTTAGTTAAATTAACCTTTTCAAACATTTATTTTGTCGAAAGAAAAGAGTATTGTACATCAAATACATGACAAAATTATAGGCTAAAAAAGAAAATATTTTGAATGGCTGGAATATTCTGTACTACTGAAATATTATGGCAAGTATTTACATATGTATACAATGAAAAAGATTTGATGATGATGATGATTGAACCTTTTCTTCTAATCGAATATATTTCATTAATTTGTTTAATAATAATTTAATAAAGTTGCAACTGAATTATTTATCGTATAGAAAAATGAATATAGTTTATATTTAGGTTAATTAGAAATGTAATTCGAATACAAATGAAATGTCTAATTAAAAAATTCAACAAAATTCTTATCGACAAAAAGTAAAAATGTAGACGTACGTAAGTATCCAACTATTGGAAATTAAATGAATTTAGGACAACTAAAATTTTAATAAATTATTTTTTATAGGTAAGAATATTTCGATCATGTATCACTATAGTATGGCACAATTTTATATTTCAATATATTGTAATTTACCTAGTATGTATAATTTCAATTTCATAATTCTTATTTTATTTATAATATATGTAAATTTCGATAATGTAATATTGGGTGGTATTTTGTACACACGTAACAGTTTCTGTTATTTTGACAGTCTGTTATTCTTCATATAAAAGTTCGACATTTCATAACAGACTCTCTGTTACGTTCGAAATTGGTATTCTGCGTGTACAAAAATCTGTTATAATTCTGTTATGAACCTGTTACGATAACAGACTCTTTTTTATTTCTGTTACGATAAAGTTAATGTGTAAAGCTCATGTATTTGATGTATTGAGTGGAAAAAAATTTTGAAAAATGACTTTTAATAAAAAAATTATAAAAAAGAAAAAAAAAAATAAATAAAGGAAATAAGAACTATTTTAAAAACTAACAAAAAAAAATGATTATATGTTTTTGATATTTGAAAATTTTAATACAAATTTTTCACTGTATATAGTATTACTTACATTTTTCTGACATTTTTCTCAAAAAAAATTGTTTCTTTTTTTTTTATTAATTCTTATCCATTTATTTATTTAATTATTTCTGATTTTAATAAATTTTGGTTTAAAAAAACCAAATATTTCTAAAAATATGAGTACAGTTAATCTGGCACAAAAAATTTTCATAAAAATTAGAAAAATTAAATTTCTTGTGCTCGTAAGCTCACATATTTTCAGAGAAATGTTTATCACACACTCTTAAAGAGTTCGAAATAATTCAGTTATTAAGTCTTCCCTATTAATTAGTTTCAGCCATAACTTTTTTCTGTAAAAATATTTCAAAATACATATATCGCATCATTATATAATTTGAAAAAAAAAATATAATTTGATTACAAAAATTATTTGTGCATAAATAACGGGACTTATCGATTTTGGTCAATAATAATTATTAAGATGAAAATTGTAATACTCACAAAAATACAATTTTATATCGAGTTCTGAATAAAAAAAAACAATTGTACTATATGCTATGCAGAATTAATTTTTGTAACCACTGTATGTATATTGTGATAATATACTATAACAATCATGTAACATTATCAGTAACGGTAACGGTTGGTATCATATTGTTGGAAAAATGTGATTTTTCCTTACTTTTAACCCCTTTTCTGTAGAAAATTCTACAGAAGTAGAAAAGGAGTTAAAAGTTTTATATAAAATAAAAAGAAAAGGAAAAAAGGAAAGGTAAGATTTTATTGGAGGCCGAGCGGAGCCTTAAAAAGGGATTTTTATAAATTAAAATAAAACAACTTACCCCTTTCTTTCTTTTGGTTCTGATACCCTTTATTTTTTTTTATATAAAAAAAAAACTCTTTTTTTTTTTTTTTTTTTTTTTCACAAAAGAAAACTTTCTTTATTTTATAATTGATTTACAAAAAAAAAATAATTAAATTAAATTTCATTTAATTAAAAAAAAAAAATTATTTTTAAAAAGAAAGAAAATGAAAAAAAAATTAACTAAAAAAAAAAACTACTTATTCAACTCAAACTCAATTAACTAAAAAAACTCCAATTAACTACCACTCGATTCACACTCAAAAGAAAGAACTCATTCACTAACTCAAAAACGTGTATAGTGACGACAGCATTCATATACCTGTCGTCACATACAAAAAAAAAAAAAAGAATCGATCTTCTGGAAGTTTCTATCAATTCGCCGACAGATGACAGCGTCAACGAATTGATAGAGACTTCCAGTGGAATGTGGAACAATTTTCTTCAACGAATGTCAACGAAATAAAAGAAAGTGATTATAACGTTGACATTTGACGTTGCAGAAAGAAGAAGACCACACAAAAAAAATGTAAACAAAGTGGTGTCAATATTACAGGTAAGTATAGACAAATTATTTTAATTACAATTTTTTTTTTAATTTAAGCGATTAAATTTATTAATTAGTTATTTTTTCTATTTTAGGTGGTTTTCCAACACGACCCCCCGTTTGAAGGCTCAAAGTTCCGACTGAGCATTTCGAGTGTCCAGACGTCACTGATAGGCCAGGATCACCTGAAAAGAAAAGAGAAGAAAAACAGGTTTTCCGCAGTGAAAAGTTCTAGACACTTTAATAAAATAAAGCAATAAAAGAAAAGGCTCACTGGATAGGAACGAGGAGAAGTGAGGAAAGGAAGAGTTCGGGTGTGATACTTAGATTTTGGCGGGAGCTAATCGATCGCGATGAACAACACTTGTGCGGTTGGATGTCTGATGTTTTATCCGAAGAATACGTCGGTGACCAGCTCAATCACTTTATAGGGACCATCCCAGTCTTTTTGTAATTTTGGACAACGTCCCTTTTTCCGTTTCGGGTTAAACAGCCAGACAAGGTCGCCCAATTGAAAGGGCTTAGCTTTAGCAGACAGGTCGTACCTATCTTTCATTCTCCGGCTCGCTAAGTCCAATTGAGTTCGATTAAAGGCGTGGACTTTAGTGAGCCTTTCCTGAAGGTTTTTGACATAATCTGGCAGTTCTTCAGGATGGTTGCCAGGAGGGTCTCCAGTTAATAGTTGGATGGGTAATCGGAGCTCCCTCCCTAGGTTTAGAAGAGCGGGGGTACGTTGAGTAGACTTTTGTACAGCAGACCGATAAGAGAGAAGAAGGAGAGGCAGATAGGTGTCCCAGTCTCTTTGGTGTTCACTAACGAACTTGGAGAGATAGTCCAAGATGGTCCTGTTAAATCGTTCCACTAGGCCATCACTCTGGGGGTGCAAGGCAGTGGTCCGAGTCTTTTCTATTCGGAAACGACGCAAAACCTCAGTAAAGATCGCGGACTCGAAGTTTCGCCCTTGATCTGAGTGTAGCTGTCTACAAAGCCCGAATCGCGAGAAGACTTGACTCACCAATGCTTCTGCCACTGTTTCCGCGGTCTGGTCAGGAATTGCTATGGCCATTTAGTAAAATAGTCCATAAGCACAAGTATATACCTGTTGCAGGCTTCGTTGCAGGTAAAGGCCCCAAAATGTCTACGGCAACCCGTTCGAATGGTGATCCAGAGTTCCGAATTTGCAAAGGTGCCTTCCTTTTCGGGATGGCTCCTTTGCGCTGCTGGCAAGTCGGGCATCGGAGGCAATATTCGCGAACACTAGCCGAAAGGCCGACCCAGTAGTACCTGAGGCGGACCTTCGCTAGAGTCTTGTCGATGCCAAAGTGACCTCCAGCAGGGCTGTCGTGTAACTGCTGCAACACCTCGAGTCGTAGACATTCCGGCACCAGTATCTGCAACTGACCGTCCGGGTTGGTGGACTTCCTGCAAGCCACTCCGTCCTTAAGTACCAACGATGAGAACATTGCCCAATAAGCCTTCAACGATGGTGAAACAGAGCTAAGGGTTTCAGCGGCTGGTCTTTCGCCGGCGCTTAGCCACTGTCGGACAGTCTGTAGTTCCGGATCGGCTTCCTGGAGCTGACTCACATCGATGGCTTGCACTGTTGAGGTCCTTATTAGTAGAGACTGCTTCTCCTCGAGTCGACTACAGTACGCACAGGAAGTTACTGCGCAAGGCCTTCGGGACATCGCATCTGCGTTACCATGACTTCTTCTGGCGCGATGATGAATTTCGAAGTCGAATTCCTGAAGCCGTTCTAGCCAACGGGCGACTTGGCCTTCAGGTTCGCGAAAATTCATCAACCACCTTAAGGAGGCATGGTCGGCACGCAGTAGGAATCGACGTCCCAGAAGGTAAGGCCGAAAATGAGCTACTGCCTTTACGACCGCCAATAGCTCCTTTCGGGTAACACAGTAATTAATCTCAGGTCTACTGAGCGTTTTACTGTAGTACTCGATGACCCTCTCTTCGCCATCTTGGAGTTGCGACAGGACCGCTCCCCAAGCATACTGACTGGCGTCGGTGTCCAAAATAAAGGGATCGTCATCATTCGGTTGGGCAAGTATAGGTGCTACGGTCAATTTCTCCTTGAGGGTAGCAAATGCTAAATCACACTCCTCCGACCAACTGAATTTGGCAGACTTTTCAGTCAGTCCCGTCAAGGGTTTAGCAATGGCGGAGAAATTATTCACGAAGCGCCTATAGTATGCGCACAATCCGAGAAAAGATTGAATGTCTTTCTTGCTGCGGAGAGTGGGCCAGCCTCTGACAGCTTCAATCTTTTCTGAATCGGTCGATAATCCTTTCCCCGAGATAATGTGTCCCAAAAATTTCACCTCCCTACGACATAGATGGCACTTCTTCGGCGAGAGTTTTAGATTAGCTTCTTGGAGGCGCTGAAACAATACCCGCAGATTGGACAAGAGTCCCTCGAAGGTCTCGGAATGGACCAGCAAGTCATCCAGGTAGCCCAAAGAAGTGGTATAGGGTATGTCGTGGAGGACTATTTCCATCAGACGTTGGAAAGTGGCAGGAGCATTGGTTAGACCAAAAGGCATAACGTTGAACTCGTAAAGACCCGAACCAATACTGAAGGCGGTTTTCTCCTTGTCGGCAGGATGCATTTCCACTTGGAAGTATCCCGAAAGTAAATCCAAGGAGGCAAACCACCTAGATCTGCCTAGTACCTCCAGAGTGAGGTCCATTCGCGGAAGTGGGTAAGAATCCTTCTTGGTCACTTCATTTAGGCGTCTGTAATCTATACAGAAACGAAGTAACCCGTCTTTCTTCTTAACCAGGACTACCGGCGAGCTCCAAGGACTCGTAGAGGACTGGATGACACCTTGTTCCTTCATCTCTCTCACCATTTCTTCTGCTTCCAATCGTCGAGAATAGGGCATGCGACGTGGCGGCTGTTTAATTGGTTGAGAGGGACCAGTATTGATCCGGTGTTGAAGGATCGAAGTTCGTCCAATGTCATCTTTTGACAAGGAAAAGACGGTTTGGAAATCTATGAGTAGTGTTTGTAGGGCTGCCTGTTGGGCAGGTTCCAAACCTTCGCTGCTGTTTAGAAAAAGATCTTGCAGAGCAGGGGGCAGAACAGGGGAAGTCACTCGAGTTTCATTACACAGGAGAATACAATCGGTGTCCAAATGGGCAACAGGTAGGTGGCTAGGTAGGATAACGTTTTGAGTGGAGGAGATCTTTTTCTAAATCTAGAATGCAGCCGTACTGTTTTAGGAAATCCATACCTAGAATGCAGTCGTCATGGATTTCCGCGGAATAGGTTAAGTGTTTGACCGAAAAGTGGCCTATTGATAGTTGGATTAGGACTTTACCTTCGACGGGGATGGTCTCACCAGTGACGCTTTGTATAGTAGCATAGGATGGTAGGACTTCCACCGCACAAGGGCTTCGTTGTAGGACTCGGGGGTGTAAGATCGTTCTAGTAGCTCCTGTATCCACAATCATCATAATAGGTATGTCATTGACAGTGCCATGGACGCTAAGGTTAGGTCCAGTAGAGACCACTGTAATGGGGATTGTGATTGGGGCTGATTCTTCCACCAACTCTGGCCCCAAAGGGTCAGTGGAAACTAGTTTAAATCTGTTGTAAGGGAGTGGGAGGCAGAATGGGAGGCAGACAAATCAGAAGTGAAACAACTCGATGGCCGAGAAGAGGGTTCATTGTCCGGTTTGTCGGCACTGGAAGGTTGAGGGGGAGACTCGGTGTTCGTTTTAGGAGGGCTTGGTAACCTAGAAGGACGTGCAGGGGAGTTTGGGATCCACTTAGAAGGGCTAGGTGACCTAGAAAGGTGTGCAGAGTCTTTGGGGATGGACTTAGAATGGCTGAGTTGCCCATTAGACTTTCTAGATGACTTGCGGTTTGACTTGGAACGGCTGGGCGACCCAGTATGATTGCCGGATGATTTTGGGATTGTCCTGGAAGGACTAGATGACCTAGGAGGATGTGCAGATGCATTGAAGCTTGTGACATGAGGCCCGGTAGGAGGCACGGATGGCTTGGGGCTAGTGTCAGGTGTCCCAATAGGCTGCACGGGTGATTTGGGGATTTTCTCAAAAGTACGAGATAATCCAGAAGAATCGCCAGATGATTTGGGGATTGGCCTGGAAGGACTAGATGACCTAGGAGGATGTGCAGATGCATTGGGGCTTGTGACATGAGGCCCGGTAGGTGGCACGGATGGCTTGGGGCTAGTGTCAGGTGTCCCAATAGCTGCACGGGTGATTTGGGGATTTTCTCAAAAGTACGAGATAATCCAGAAGAATCGCCAGATGATTTGGGGATTGGCCTGGCAGGACTAGATGACCTAGTAGGATGTGCAGATGCATTGGGGCTTGTGACATGAGGCCCGGTAGGTGGCACGGATGGCTTGGGGCTAGTGTCAGGTGTCCCAATAGGCTGCACAGGTGATTTGGGGATTTTCTCAGAAGTACGAGATAATCCAGAAGGGTTGCCAGATGGCTTGGGCCTTGTCTCAGGAAGGCGAGATGGCCCAGGAGGGTTGTCAGATGGCTTGGGGCTTATCTCAGGGAGGCGAGATGGCCCAGAAGGGTTGCCAAATGGCTTGGGGCTTGTCCCAGAAGGCTGCAAAGACGATTTGGGGATTTGTTTGGGGCAAAGAGATAAGTCTGTCTCAGATGGATTCAACCCTTCCTCTTGTTGCAATTTCACCTTAGTTGCTCGAGGGGTACGAGAGCTAGAAACAACATCGAAAACTACCCTATGTCCCTGTCTCAAACGAAGTTTTCCCTTGTCTTTGGAAACGCAGTCTCTATGGACGAAAACCTCCTGCCCGTTGTCATCTCGCACAATAAACCCGAAATTTTTGGTAGGGTTGAAGAATTTTACTTGCCCTGTGACCCCGGTGGCAATCACTTCAGCGGTAGATGAAGTGTCTTTACGGAAGGGGTCCAGCTCGCACTCCTTCAAACTGGACCGGTGACTTTTCCCGAAGGTGCTTTGCTATTATTTGGGGACTCATGGATAACCACCTGGTTCGCCCTTGCCCCTTTTCGGCTTATTCGGGTCGCATCTCGACTGGCCTCCATTCGGATAGCTAGGGCCAATGCTTCTTCCAAACATTCTGGGGCTGCATCTCTGACCCTCTGTTGGATGTCCAAATCCGCTAGGCCATCCACAAACTGCTCCAAAGCGATTCTGTCACGAGCGGCCTCTGGGCAGTCAGGAAAAGCGAGATATACCAACCTCTGAATATGCGTGGCAAAATCAGGCAAGGGTTCCTTGTCTTTCTGCAGGCGTCCACGCAGCTGGATGTGAGCCACGGACTGACGATACTGTATACTGAACCTCCTATCCAAGGCCTGATCTAGAAGGTCATAGTTGTCCTGGACAGCTCTAGGTAGAGTTTCATAATAGGCCAGGGCTGTACCCGTGAGGTGTGGCGCTAACCCTAGGGCCTTGAACTCTCCAGGCCAACCATTTGCCCTCGACACAGCCTCGAAATGGGGCTTGTAGCTCTGCCATGGCTCACGTCCATCAAACTCCTTGGGGACACTCTCATAAAAGGATGCCCTGAGCCCATCATAACTCTGCTGCTAGTCACTGATGGTTGTACAAAATGTACGCTGGATCTACGCTGACTAGGGCAGGAAGCATGATTGGTAAGGGGTACATTTTGGACAGGGTTCTGCAGATCAACATTCTCCCCTACTACTTCATACCGCTGTCTGGGTTGATTTTCTGGCTCTATTTGAAAGCCTGCCACAAACCTAGATTGCCTATTTGAGTCCCGGGCTAGAAAAGTATACTCTGTATTTACAGGTAGAGACGGAAAGTCAACTTCTGGTCCAAGGGATACTTCGTTAGGGACCACATGGCTAAAAGTTTGATTAATAATAGGGGTGGCAGCTAAGTCGTGTCCAGAATTTCGTCGGGTAGAAGTTGGAACTTCCCTGGTTGATGGAAAGACAGGAGCGCCATCTGTGCAGAGTGCAGGGGCGAAAGATGTTGGTATGCCATTGGGAGTGCACACGGTCTCAGATAGAGTCATTTGTTGTAGCATTGTTGAAAAATTGGGCTCAGCAGTGCTAACAGTTGGCCTCGCTCTGACAGCCTCAGGCGTAGGCAGGCTAGCTAAGCGCTCGATTTCATCCAACCTTATAGCACTTGCTGTTTGTCGGCTCTGTTCTAGATGCTCAACTCTCTGTGACAGTCCCTTTAGTGCACTCGTCATGTCAGATACCAGCTGCACCTGCAGCGCCATCTGCTTTGCAAGTTCTGAGAGAGTAGACTCGAGTGTGTCAGAGATGGATCGCTTATCTCCCACACCAAGGGCGGAATCAGATGAACGTTCCCCCTCAGACATATAAGAGCAGTAAGGGTAGGTATAAAGTAGCCCAAAAAGTAACCAAACGTTATGGCAAAACTAACTAAGTCGAAAACGAAAGGAAAAGTGATGAAAATTTTCAATCTGCAGGCAAAATCCGATAAAGGAAGGGTATAGACAAAGTTTCCACAAAGAAAAATCAAAATGTGGGAAACACCCTGTAAAGATTATACACTATGCGTGTACAACTACTGGTTTTGCTTGCAGACAAGAAAATGATCACCCTGTTATGGAACAGTCTGTACAACACTGTAATGGAAAATGTGCAAACAGGAATGTCTAAATTAAAAGAATAACAAAGGGTGTACAATGAATGAATTAAAATTCAAAAGTTGTTACAAGTAAAAAGATGAACAACAGTCTTGAGAAGGAAGAAAGTTTGACATATAGATAGATAGATAGAAATAAATAGAAATTTCTACTAAGACAAAGCAATATAAAGAAAGGGACCACCTGTTACAAAAGAAAGTAGGCCTTTTGAAACAGAAAAGGTGTGGCAAACTTTATATACAGCAAGAAAAAAAATCGAAATTTCTATTTATGGTACGATAAAGAGAGGAACCACCCTGTTAACAAACAAGAAAAATGAGCTTCGTTAAGACTGAAGAGACCAAAATCACTTGTAACAAGAAAAATTTAGGACACCCTGTAAAGCATTAAACACCCTGTTGCAAAAAAGGAACAAACAGTTTTTAGAAATTCCACTTGTTGTAAGAGAAATTTAGAACACCCTGTAAAATAAAAATTAGAAAAACGAGCCAGCGTGTTACAAAAAAAAAAAGAAAAAAAATAGTCTTCACAAAGACTAACATTTATTTGTAACCCGAAAGATTGGTGACACCCTGTAAAATTCAATTTTATAAATAACCGTTTTCATATAACTTTGGTTGAACTATGAGCTACACGTGTATAACTGTCTTCTTCGAAACAAAAGAAAAAAAGCAAGCAAACAAAAAAATGAAATACACGTGTTTTTATATAATGTAGCCCAAGAACAACCAAGATTATATAAAAAAAAGAAACTTATGCACTGCACTGTTTTTTATAATTGCACCCCAAAAAAAAAAAAACACAATATCCAATTATAATGGAACAACACAATAAAAGATTGATGCCCCAAGTGTCCCTACTATACAACCTTTATGTACTTTTCAAGTACATACAAAAAAAATGTATGCAAAAACAATCTGTAAAATTTGAAAAATTGTAAAAGGGAAAAAGAAGGAAGAAAAAGGGTAATAAGATCAGGTGGTGGTGGCAGGATCCTATTTCTAAGATCAATCGGAGCACCCCACACCTGACACCAATGTTGGAAAAATGTGATTTTTCCTTACTTTTAACCCCTTTTCTGTAGAAAATTCTACAGAAGTAGAAAAGGAGTTAAAAGTTTTATATAAAATAAAAAGAAAAGGAAAAAAGGAAAGGTAAGGTTTTATTGGAGGCCGAGCGGAGCCTTAAAAAGGGATTTTTATAAATTAAAATAAAACAACTTACCCCTTTCTTTCTTTTGGTTCTGATACCCTTTACTTTTTTTTTATATAAAAAAAAACTCTTTTTTTTTTTTTCACAAAAGAAAACTTTCTTTATTTTATAATTGATTTACAAAAAAAAAAATAATTAAATTAAATTTCATTTAATTAAAAAAAAAAAATTATTTTTAAAAAGAAGGAAAATGAAAAAAAAAATTAACTAAAAAAAAAACTACTTATTCAACTCAAACTCAATTAACTAAAAAAACTCCAATTAACTACCACTCGATTCACACTCAAAAGAAAGAACTCATTCACTAACTCAAAAACGTGTACAGTGACGACAGCATTCATATACCTGTCGTCACATACAAAAAAAAAAAAAAGACTCGATCTTCTGGAAGTTTCTATCAATTCGCGGAAAGATGACAACGTCAACGAATTGATAGAGACTTCCAGTGGAATGTGGAACAACTTTCTACAACGAATGTCAACGAAATAAAAGAAAGTGATTATAACGTTGACATTTGACGTTGCAGAAAGAAGAAGACCACATAAAAAAAAATGCTACGAATTTTGAACAAGCTATAAACAAAATGATAAACAATGAAAACATATAAAATACTCTTTCATCATAACATAATTTCTATTTATAAGAAAAATTAAATCAAAATAAATACATACATACATACATACAAATTTTATACGATTATACAGGAGTGGGTTCACGTAAGGTGATTGATGATATTCAACATAAATTTCCGTTCACGTATGGTGAATTTTTTTTTTCACGAAAAAACTATCACCAAATGTTGTCATTTTAATATGTCACTTTTCTATTTTTACTATTATTCTTCTTTACATACGCATTTCTTTACATTCAATATATTCCTACCTAACCAAAATATATTCATAATCACATGCAAACGATTGGTGTTTGTAGTTGACGGTATATAATTAGTTTAAATTTATATTTACCTCATCATTTTTATGGTGATCACTTTACTCAAGCAATCACTTTTTATCTGTCACTAATCACCTTACATGAACCTGCACAGGTAAATAGTACAGGAATTATATTTATGTTTTTTTGTTTTTTCGTAAAACTTTCACTTTATTTTAGTTTGTTTCGTATTTTTAGGATGATGGATGAAGGCATAGATGAGTTTTTATGTATATGCATGTACGAGGGTAAGGTGAAAAATTCTCGGCCTAACACAGATCTAGCAGTGATATCATTAAAATTTTTTGTTGTTATGTTAGTACACTTGTCAAAACAACATATTTCAAATTTCAACTTGATCTGTCAAATGGTATTTTTTATACGGATGTTTAAAGTAGACGTGTTTATGTGTTTTGTTAAAATAGATAAAATTGAATATCGTGCGGTAATTAAATTCTTCGTTTTGGACGGTTTATTACCTTCTGACATCCATCCAAAGTTGTTAAAAGTTTATAAGGAGTCTGCTCCTTCACTTTCACAGTCAAAAAGTGGGCAGCTGAATTTAAACGTGGACGTACATCTCTTGAAGATGATCCACGTGAAGGACGACCGAAAACGGCCACTACAGAGGAAAACGTCGAGAAGGTGCACAATATGGTATTGGACGATCGGAGATTAAAAGTGCATGAGATAGCTGAGGCCATAGGCATATCAGAGAAACGAGTGCGGTACATTTTACATCAAGAATTAAATATGAGAAAGCTTTGTGCAAGATGGGTGCCGCATTTGTTAACTGCTGATCAAAAACAGGTGTTTTGGCAATGGTGATAATGGTGTTTTGGCAATGGGAAAACTGAGGGATTTGAAGTACGAATTGCTGGAACATCCACCCTATTCACCAGATCTGGCTCCGTCAGACTTTCATTTGTTTCCAAATCTAAAAAAATTCGTAGCTGGGAAACATTTTGAATCAAATGAAGAGGTTATGGAAGCTGTAGATGGGTATTTTGCAGACCTTCCAGAATCGCACTTTAAGGAGGGCATCCTTTCATTGGAGAAACGCTGGACAAAGTGCATAGACTAGAGAAATAAATGTATTTTATTCTAAAAAACATATAGGCTTTCACTGTCAGGCCGAGAACTTTTCACCTTACCCTCGTACATATGTTTGTACGAAGGACAGTCATCAATAAACAAACGTAAATTGCAGAACATCAATTTTCATTCCGCTTGGAATTGAATTCGTATTCCACTTTAATTTTTTGTGGAATCCAGAACATGGGTGTATATGTACATAATGTCCTCCTATATGAATATTACATAATATATTAAATGTATCTAAGTATATGAGTTCATACTTCGTTCATAGGATAGTAAGTATTTTAAACATTTTATTTTACTAGAATTATGTACATATTTATCAAAATATATATCTGAATGTATTAATGAAGTCGATATATAATTATATTTGTAAATTGTAAAAAACATTGATACATGTAAAAATTTCTATAATTTTATTATAAACTAAATTATAACTTTTAATGGATTAGAAACAATTTAAATCTCACCTTAAATTTATATTATACGAGTACATTAAAATTAATTATTATAATAATTTTACAGATTATATTGTTAATATACACATTTTTATCTAATATACTTAGATATAGATGTAGATATTAATGTAATCGTGTGAATGTATATTATGTGTGAATACATACTAGGAAATAACTTAATTAATTGTTGGTTATATGAAATAAAGTTGAATAATATTAAAGATCAATTATTGACACTATAAATATTCATTATTGCATATACTATACTAATATATGTATGTATGTATACACAGTTTTCATTAAATCAATAATTCAAGTCTAACTTTATATAATGTTTTGTACGTTTTTTAAATTGTTCAGACATTCTGAATTTTTAAAGAACGTTTTATTTACATTAGTACTATTTCAGATGAATGAATCTGATTCTTTGAAAGTTTCAACTTAAAAATATGCGTGTCAGAAGTTAGTACACTTCAAATAATATTGACATAATGTGTAAATGTTCATCTGCATACGAGTGTAATAACTTTTATGTTTTAAATCAGGTAAATAATATATAAATATAAATATAATAAATATAATAAAAAATCATTAATAAGGAATTATGCAAAACGATATAAACGAACTACGATAAACAGAGTTAATTGTTATTTTGAGAAAATTATGTCTTCATACATTTTCATTGTGTTGTTAATTTTTGTGGATGAGTACATATTTTTTTCTAAATAAAATTTTGCATATTTCATATTACTTTTTATCTCAAAAGCAGATATTTACTACCACGTCATCTAAGTCATTTGTAATAAGTCGTATTACAAAATCAATTTTTCATGGCAAACTATATATGGCATGATATAAAAATGTCCTGTGTGGACACCATCCTATATTTAATGTCATATATTCATATGAAAGTAACTATGAGGCTGATTATACGATGAATTTTTAAGCCGAATTTAAGTCGAAATTCAGCTTAAAATGGGTTTAGCGTATAAACACTAAAAATTCGAAAATGAGATAAACGCACACGTCATAATTTGATATCAGTTGATGGTTTGAACAAAAAGTATTTCTAACCTAAAAAATTTAAAAGTTCATGAAAATTATAAGCAAGCAAACGAAAGTAGAAGAAATAAAAATTATTCTACAATAAAACTAATTAAAAATTTATAATGTTATAAAAATAAATAAAATAGAATGGAACAAGAAGTATGTACTTACAAATTTGTTGAATGTGTACAATAAGATTGCAATAACATTGAAATTGAAACATATGCATCTAGTCTGTATAATGAATATCTCTTCTAGTCTGTCAGCTGTGCTCAAATGTCTAATCATATCCGATTCCGATATCAAAATTTCAATTTCTGCCATTTTTAATAACACCACTAAGCACTAACACAAGCACAAAAATTGGGATTAAGCCAAATTAATTTCGGCTTAGTCCAAAATTCTGATTTTAATGTTTATACGAAGACGAATTTCAGATTAAGCTGAAATCCGAATTTAATTCGGATCTGCTATAAACTAAGCCTATGACTACTATTTGTACAATATGCAAGTACTTATACATTACGCAAATATCTTATAAATATTCTTAAATCTCTAAGAACATCGCTTCATGGATAAGTAAAATGATCATTCTAAAATGCATAACGGACATATAAGTATTTTATTTTTCTGTATAATTTATTTTTATTGTACACATGATACGTATATATGTATTTATTTTGTTTTGTGCGATTTCTTTTTTGCCGTTATAATGTATGTATGTGACGCCCATTAAAGAAAAGTGGGGTAAAATAAATAGAAAGCAACCCCCAGAATAAATAAAACAATTTTATACATTACGTTACACACAAGCACATCCATTGCGATTTGGTAATGATTTTTGCATGACTGAATAAAGATAAAATAAGATCATATATGATATGTATGTATGTGTGTGCATAATTATATCTATAACACTGATGCATAAAAGAAAATGTAGCCAATTTAGAAAATAAAATTAACTTGACAAGTCAATTACAAAACAAGTACGTACTTTCTTCGTAACTATGTGTACTTTGCACATGCCATACATTCATATATCTTATATACGTGTATTTTTATGTGTAAGTAGGGAAAGATACTATTTAAAACTTATATAGGTAGGTACATATTTCAAAAATCATTTGAAGTGACATTTCAGAAAACTGAACCCACTTATTTTTTGTTTTTGTTTTTAAAGATTTTGATGATACTCAACTGATAAACAAGAACAACAACAACAAAAAACACTGCTTTAGCTTAATTTTATTATATTTAAAAAAAATTTGAAAAATATTTAAACTTAGAAACATACAAAAAAGTTTTCTATTTGCATTTATGTACATATACAGTGCGTTTCAAAACTATCCATTATTCCCTTTAAGAGCTTTCAGTATATATATTTCTTCCATAACTAATGTATTTAATGTATTTAATCTCTTTATCTCGAACAAATCAATGTTTTATTTTATATTTAATTTTTCCGAAGTTTGTAAATAAATATCCTTTCCTTGAAGAGGTAATAATTATGTACTCCGCTAATCGCTGCATAAAAGGTTTCAATTATGTAGTTCAAATTATGTACAAGTACTGTGTATTAAGATGTTAACTATATTTATGTAGACATTTATATAATATGTATGTACATACTTATTACTTATTATCATTTTATTATTTGTTTTAGTCAATTTTTGTATGCTTTATGCTATAGTGTTGATAATGGTAATATGCCAACAGACTCAATTTATGATGTGACTGAAAATGGTCTCATAAATTATTATATATTATAAATATTTTTTGGTTTAATTTTCTTCTTCTTATATTATACGTACATATATGTAATAATAAAATATTCAGAGAGATGTGTATTGAGTCGTATTATTTTTTATAATGTATAATGTATATATTATATTCTCCATACGACCATACATTACTGCATATTTTTTTATTTTATTACTTTTAAAATTTTTCTTTTTTCATCTTAAAGGAATTCTTTTTTTTACTTTCTTTTTTGTTTTGTTTTTATATTTTTTTATAAAAATGTTTCATATAAACCCTATACATATTTATGCACTATATATATTAATAAAATTTCTTATCATTTTTTTAATATCTTATATAAAAAGATAATAAGAATTTTCTTATAATGTATTTAAACAGAACATAAAAAAATAAAATTTTATGCGCTTGATCATTTTGATTATACTCGTATAAGACAAAAAAGTAAAAAACAACGATGGAAAAAATATTGACAAATAATGTAATTTTAATTTTAATAATACGTCGTATACCAAAATTCTTTAATTTTTAATTTTTGCTTTTGTATAAGAGAAATTGATTTTTATACATATATGATTCTTATGCGTAGTGTGAGTGCGTGTGTGTGATATTCCTTTATAAAGATAGTGATTATGACTTTTGATTTTTATAAAGAAATGAAGGCATATTTTTAAAAATTACAAGAAAAAGTATATAAAAATCTGCAATCAATGACCTTTTTTGCTTAGATTAATGTATTCGATTAGTTTTTTATTTGTATCAACTATAAAGTGTTGATAAAAATTTATTCTTTACACATAACGATATAAATTTTCCGAAACATTACGTACATATGTATGTACATTTATATACAAATATTTTCTGTTCGTTATATACACGATTTCAATATTATTAAAATTTTTTTTTTTTTTTTGTGATACTCATATAAATATGAGTGTATGTTATAGAAATACGAAATGATAATAAAATTGCGATAGAGATAATATATGAGAAACTGCCAATAATTATGATGATGATTATGGAAATTGATTTAAATAAGAAAATTAAATTTTTAATAAAATTTTATTTAAATTTGTTGTAGCAATAGAAGTAAGTAACTCAATAACAAATTCAATATGATCATTAAACTGACTGAAAACTAGAGGCAATTGTTCAAAAATCAGAATCAATACCTACACAGTAGTCATTACCTATACACAGTATGAAAATATTTTAAAAATTGAGTTATTGTTTTATTTAAATTGATTTACTATTATTCTTACACGTAAAAATTATAGTGAAAAACTACAAATTTTATATGAAATTTACGATAAATTGAAAGTGTAACGAATTGTAATTTTTTATTTTATAAATTTTTTTAAATTTCTAATTATCTATAGACTATTATGAACATATTTCTACCGTAATCTCGAATCAAAAAATTTTTTTCTATTCAATATTACATAATATATAATTTATCTAAAATATAATACTTATAATAATTATTTGATTGAAATTCGTTACTGAAATTTTAGAAAGTTAATAATTTGTGTTAATAAAATTATTAATTAAAATTAATCAGAAATTATTAATGTTGATGATTAATGAATATAATTTATATTCAAATACTAGGATAGTTTATTCCTAGGTGTAGAATACCTGATTTAGTTCCATTAATTTGCAAGAAAATGCTATTCTCAATAAATAAAAAATATTTGTTAATTTAATTTCAATTAAATATTAACAATATATACATATGTGTGTATGTACGTATATTTAAAAACTTTAGATAGTGTTTTTTTTTTGTTTTTGAAAAATTTCGCAAATATGCGCTTGAATTTAGAACGTTCGATTGAACGAGTTCAATATATTAGAAATTTAATATTTGAATACTTATTAGTGAATGCCGACGTATGCCAAATTGCTAATTAGATCCTGCCAGTATTTTTCAATTTGTTTTCATAGAAAACTGTTGGTTATTATTGAACTTAGAGGTTTTGGTGTTTATATCGTTAAGAAGTATCATTTTCCTAAATGACAATATACTAAGTATATAATTGAATACCCACAAATCTCTGAAATTCGCACAATGTTTCCGTACTCTGCCCATTGAGATATTAACTTTGAAAATAGCCACAAATACAAATAATTTTTTATAGACAAATATTAATCAATGTTGTCAAATATATCGTGTGTTTATGCAGGCCTTAACACAAATTGTCACAAATCTTTGAATGTATATATTATTATATTTTATCATTTTAATTGAATAAAACAAATTTGGACTTATTTCTCATTATTCTTTTCTTTCCTAAATATTAAATTGATTGATTGTTTTTAATTGAATTAAAATTTTAATTCAAGTTGATTATAAAAGTTTTAAATTTTAGTGATTTTCTTTTATCAAAACTATTTTTTACGTTTTATATTCTACAAATTTCCAATAGAAAATCAAAATAATATATCAAAAAATTAGAAATAAAATAAAACAATAAGGTTTGAAATGTACATACATATATGTATATCATTGAATGAAATCCATAGTATGAGCATGAGCCCTTTGTTATTTTATTTCTATGACATGCGCGGTTGATATGAGTGTCTGATTTTAATGGCTTACCTGTCATAAATCATTGATGTGCAAGTTAATAATATTTTTCTATAAAAACAATTTTTTTATTTAAATTAATAGCATTCATCATAATTTTATCGTTATTTCTTTTTATGTTTTCTAATACTATTTTGTTTTTTGTCTATTTCTTGTTGTTTATTAGAACATTTTGCAGTTATTCTTCTTATTTATTTTGTTTTTCGATTTTTTTTTTCTTAAATTTTATTACATGTTTTGTGTATATAATGAATAAAAAACTATGTACTACATGTTATTAAAAAAAAAAGAAATAATTAAAAAAAGTATGTATATTTTCTTTTTGTTATTTCATACTCTTGTCTTATGCATTTTATTTGCCTTTATAGTACAGGTACAGATAGGTACATAATTCTTTTTATGAATACAAATATGTAATTAAATGAATGACTGAATGAATGTTTTCGTATATATACATATATGTATATATGAACATATGAACATATTCGTAATAGGGTACAAGTAACACTCGAATAGTTCATTAAAATTGTAAGAAGGTTATTTAAAAATCGGTTTTTATTATTATTATAATTTTTTTATTTTATTGTTATTACTGTTGTTATTTTTAACTTCGTTATGTATATAATATATGTCTATACATATATACACACATACTTGTATGTGAACGTTACTGTATTTAATTTTTATGACTCTTTAAGACTCTTTCAAGTCGTATGATGATAATATAAGCACCTACTGTATATACCTATACATACGTATACATATAATATTCAGCTATTATGTGTGCTATAACTTTATATTTAAAATGTGGAAAAATGTATGTTCATACATACATACATACATATTATTATTAATATTATTGTTATACTACTTTAGATATTTTTAGATATAAAAATTTCTTAGAAAACATAATTCAATGTTTTTTTCTTCTTATTTTCCTTAATTTTTAAAGCTTGTCTTAAATTTTTTTATTTTTGCCATCGTTTAGATAGACAAAGAGATAAAAAAAGAAAAAAAAATTTCAAATAATAATTAAATTCATATAAGACCACCCGACTGTGACCATAACTTAAAGCTAGAAATTGAATAATATAAAAATTTGAAATGAATAAATAACAACAGACATTCAACAGAAAATCATACACATGCATATATAGTATTTGGATTCGAAATTATTTATGTATCAGAAATGAACAAAAAAAAAAAGAAGAAAACTTAGCTACATTTTATAGAAATGTATAAATCACAAATGCACACGAATAAATTAATTCTTACATGTACTATGTACTTACATGGGAGATTAGAGTAAAGTAAATTTACATACTGACTGCAATAAATTAAAAATGCCTAACTAAGATAACACAGGAGTGTCAAAATAATTATGTATGTATTTTGCAATGCAGTCTCCTTCCAAGATGAATAGAATACTCTATAAGGTATATGATCGATAAATTTTCTGAGAGTGTGACGTCAACGGTTGTAAAATTGAGTAAAATATTTTTTTGAGTACATAACAATCTTATGGGTAATATGAATTAAAATTCTGTTTTTAATCATTTAATATCAATTTTTTTTCATCATATTTTTCCTAAAAAATATTTAAGTAATTACTTTAATAACTATACTTTTTTTTAATTATTTTACTATTAATTTTCATTATTTAATTATATATAGTACATATTGTATATCTTGGTCTAGTGCTTATTTAATTAATTTTATTTAAATATTCTATCATTTGGGCAAATCACAGTTTGTTGTATTGGACCATTGTATATTTAATACGTTGTATTCGTAAAACGAAATACAACGTTGTATTTCATTTTCTATACAAAATGAAATACAACTACTCTTGTATTTTAGCAATACTCTGACCCATGTTTTTTGTGTATTGTATTGCGTTGTCAGCTGATTTTGACATTCTGATTACTAAAGGTCGCTCACAGTTTAATGTGTAAAAATGTTGTATTTATACAATGGATTAAATTTACAACAAACTGTGAATTGCCCAATTATAATAATTCGCTATATCTCAATTTAATTTAACACATTTTACTCAATTTTACTACTGCTGACTTCATTTGAGAGAATGAAACTCTCTTTTTAACAAAAATCGATCGTACCTTATAGAGTATTCTATATATTTTGGTATCTTTCCGACTATTATAGATTTAAGTACCTATATATCATCATATATATCATCTATATAGTCGCATATATCGTATATATCGTATATATCATCTCAAACCTATACTGGTCGCCCAGAAAGCAGTAAAATTGCAACAATTCTTGGTAAAAATAGGCGTGTACTATACTGCCCTTGTTCAAATCAATGAATATACTGCCGTTACGCTACAAAATATATTTTTTGTAAAGAGCAACGCATTGTTCCACAGACCTAAATGATTATTTCTTTAGGAGACAGAACGTTTACCCTGTGCCTGCAGTACGCACTGAAGCTTCTAGACATTTTTATCCATTGTAGGAGGATTAGAATTATGTAAAAAACCTTAAATATATTTATAACTATACTTTGTTCATAAAATTCGTTCAGTACACGGCTTATGGAAGAGCTCATTTTTGGACAGTAGCGTCAAGTAGCGCTACTTTTAAGAGGAATATATCAAATTACTCATACCCCCATCTATTTTATATATAATGAGACGCTGTAAAAGAGAAAAAAACAACAGCACCAGTTAATTTCATATTACCATCACCGCAACCATACGGTGACTGATTATTATTACTTGTCGTCCATTATTCATCAATCATATTCACTGGATTGCACAAACAAAAACTATAAATGGAAAAAAATTGATCATATGCGAAGAAAACGAAGTATGACGAAGGAATTCATATGCGCACACGATTGTCGCTTAATGAGGAAAAAGTTGCTTGATTCGGCTAATCGAGATGTGGAAGAAAAATAGATTGAAGAACAGAATAATGATGAATTAGTACTGCCGTGTAGTCATAATACTCATATTAAGTATTGCCGTTTTTCAAAATCAAAAATTTTCATTTATATGAATTTTTGTCATATATTATTATTAATTATATATTACATATATTCTATGATGCATTTTATTTATATATTATTATTAATTAATAGATATGTATAGTAAATATATATTCTATACTACATATTTATGTCATGAAAAAAAATTTTTGCTTTTACGTTGTGTTGTAAATGTATTACTGTTGCAGAACAGTTAGTTTTTCGTTACATTTTTTGTTGCATGAAAATAGAAATTATTTTCGTTCTTTAGTTGATATTTGCTGTGATTTGTGAAGTGAAGATTGCTGATAAAAAACGCGCCAAAAGTCTTACCTCAAGGTGGTGGGGAAACAGACTTTTATAAAAAAATGTTTTTTTGCAAAATATAAAATAGTATATGTTTTGAAAATCAAATTAAAACGGCAGCACTTATAAAAATTTCATCCGATTTTACATAGAAAATTTGAATTAAAGGGGCAACACTTTCAGAAGTGTTAAACAGAAACACATTTATACGGATTTACCAAGTTAGAATAGAGAAAATATATCCCCATAAGCCTCCGAACTGAATAAACTTTATGAACAAAGTATAGTGTGTGCCTGCGACTTCGTCCGCATTGTCATAGAGCAATAAAACAAACCACGATGTACAGAATAAGAGAATAATGAAAGCCCGAGCGAAGAAGATCTTTGTAAAGCTTTATGTTATTACGTCATTTCTATCGAGTTTGTAATTCAATTACCACGATCAACAACGATTATCAGTTCATTTAGAAGAAAAAGCTTTTCATACATTTTATAGATATTTTTCAGACCTTCATCTGTTTAAATCAAATTTTTATTGTTTTAAATAATAAATTTTGGAAAAAAAAGTAGCCTATTATTTGTGGGAGGAATTGCTCTTTCAGATAAAAAATATTTCATTAAGATTGGTTCAGCCGTTTTTGAGATTACCCGGAACATACATACATACTATACATACATACAGACAGACGCAACAAATATATTTATAAAGATGATTTAATTTAGTTTATCATATGTGAATTGATCAATTATTACATTTGCCGATGACATAGTAAATGATTGTAGATCGGTATTGTAAGCGTTTTGATAACGTCCAAACTCTTTTTTGAGTAATAGTAATATTTCTTCTGCATTAAAAGAAAAAAAGAAATGTATCAGCTATTTAGATAATATAAGAGAAATTATAAAAACATGTAGTAATTTAGTATTTGTTGGATGATTAAAATAAAAATCTTAAGACGAATTTATGCAGGAGAACGAGTTGAATGACCTCTATAATGAAATGAATATAGTCCATGTCAATTACATAAAGATGAAGCACAAACCAATGTCTGGAGTATATCGTGAGAAGATCAAAGAGTAACATATTAAAGAAGTTGTTATTCCGTACGCCCGAAGGAAATAGATGGTCAGAGAAACATGAACTACGCTGGTTCTATGATTATTAAGATGAATATTATTCATTTTGTTTTAACTTTGAAGTACGTTAAGTGCGAGTATTACTTAAAAGTAAAAATGCCGCGAAAAAAATGAAAACAGAACTACTCTCGTTGTTGTAATAGAGCCCGTATATACCGCAGTACCAGACCAAACTTTGTCGGACCAAATTTGGTATTAATTAAGTACAAGACCAAGTGTATATACCAGTATACTAAAATAAAGAAGAAGAGTTAATTTGACATTTGAGAATTACAAATTTAAATTAGGAAGTTTGTAGTTTTTTTGGATTTTGATAACTTTGTTAAATGGATAATTATAATAAAAAATTCATAAAATTATATTTATATAAAAGAAAACGAAGGTTAAATGATTTTAATTCAATAATTAATAACAACATACAGAAACAACGAAGAATTTTTGAAATGAGAAAAAGGTGAAATATACGTTTTGTTCACAACTATTTAACCAGTCTAATATTTTAAATTTTCCTTGAATTTCCTTGTAGAACGTTGGTTTCAGAATATCAAGAACAACTTTACAAATTAGTTTGTGAGTATTTAAAATCAATTTCCCTGCTAAATATTGTTTCATTAAAACTCCATCTTTCACCCATATTCGATATTTATTTAAAATAATGTTCAAAATATTCACTTTTTCAAACTACAGTTCTTGTTCTTTGCTTTATCAGGTTAGTTAATGTAATGTTTTGATGTTTTGACCATAAACGTCATTTATTTGGTTTGGTATTGGTGTAACCAAGTGTATAACCATTCAGGTCTTACCATACCAGAATGGTCGGTTCTACCAAAATAGGTAGTACCAAAAATTTGGTGTACCAAGTATATATACCGTGGACCAAAACCAGTTTTGGTTCGGTCTGGTACTGCGTATATAAAAAATGTTCACAGAAATATCATTTTATATGAAGTCCTCAATAAAAAAAGCAATTGTACAAAATAGTGCAGGAATAGGAAGAAAAAGGAAAACACCTTTGCTATGCACAAATAATTTTTGTAACCACTATATATATTTTTATTCATATTTAAGAAAATAACGTAGCTATGAAAACTTATATTTTTGCTATACTATATTCCTAGCAATCTAGTCGATTCTAATTATAGCTAATCCAAAAAACAACAAAACAATATTCTGAAATTGTATATTTATGATCATTATGAAATGATCAATAAAACCTCACGAAATAATAAAAAGAGAAAAAAATTCTTTGGTAAGACCAAAAACATTGATCATAAGAAAGATTATTCATTTTACTGAGTATTTTCTTCATTTAATATTTCAATTAAATTTGTTTGCATTTGATTCATTATTATTTGTAATATGTACTCGTAAATAATTCATTTGATTGATTTGTAAGTCATAAGTATAACAAATGCTAGATATATGTTTTAAAACAATTCAAAATTAACTATTACAATCATCCTGTTATTTTATTTTTTTAATTATCTTTCAAATCGAAACCTATTAGATACCATTTCAATCAATACCCATCATTCTGCTTTCTAGCTTAACTTTTTGTTAATTTTTTTTATTGTGTGTGTGTTACTTTTGACTGAATTGGTTTTTTTGCTTCCTATTTTGTGATGAAGTTTTTTATTTGAATTCCATTACGGTGAAGATGATCCGTATTTTGATGGATCAAGTTGAAGTTCATGATCGACGACGATGTATAAACGTGATCGGTTGAATATGACGTTTGTGTAGATGATTAGATGCTGATGATGATGAACTACATATAATCAATAATTATGATGATTTAAAGTTTTATTTTTTATCTTTTGCGTTTAATTATTTATTTATCCGTTATTATTTATGTTTGTTTTAAAATATTTTTTCCTATTTTGTTACCTATAAGAAAAAACATATACTACTCGAAAATGCATTAAAACTATAGCGTTTCTAAATATAAGTAGTATACTGACTTATGTATCAACATACACATTATGTATGCGAATAGAGAGTATAAACTACTTACGTTTCTCGTGGTTTCTCATAATTATATTATATAAAACAATTGTAATTTTATTTTCTTACGACGATTGATAAAAAAATACAGGATTGAATCACATGCATCGAAAAAGAAACGAAAAAAAATTAAAATTACAAATGCCTCCATATTCTACACGATATGTGGGTGAATTATTTGTAAAAAATATTTTCTGTAATGAAGAAGATACCATCATTATTATTCACTTAATGTTTTTTTTTTTTGCATTATTAAATACATATGTACATATGTACGTACATATATATATATATAATATATAAATATGTACACATTTGAATATTATTCGAAATGATTTGATTTTTATTTCAAATTCAAACGGTAGATTTTTTCTTATAATTTTGAATTAATCTTTCGTTATTGATATACTAAAGATAACCTGTCTCTTAACGTAATGGATATTTACAGTATTTATTAGCTAAGGTACTAAAAAGAAAAGTTAGAGACTTTATACCTATCAATTTTATAATATTGAATAATGTTCAAAGAGGTCAAATAAAATATTTGATAAAAAAAAGTTAATTTAAAAAAAAAACTAAATTCGTAAAAATAAATAAGAAAAGCGTAAAAGTTGAATGTAAAAGAGAATAACAATAACCAGAAACATTATATTAAAAAAATAAAGAAAATAATAAAGAATAATTTAATTTTTTTTTTTTTTTTTTTTGAACGAAAAACTAAATTATTATCACGAGTTAAAGTTAAAAAGATTTTTTGTAAAATGTTTTCGAGTTTTTATCGTTGGTTTATTTGTTTGAATTTTGCTCGAGTTGTTTTTTTTACTTTGTACTTATTTTCGAACATTTTTTTTATTTTACTTTTTATTATTGGTTTAAAATAAAAATAAAGAAATAGAAAGTACAAAGCTATAACTTCATGTTCAAACATAGTAGATAATAAGTAATGTAGATACGAGTATTTACAATTTTCAGATAAAACTAAGTACATACTCACTGAGAAATGTATCTAGATAAAAATGTTCACATATGACTTGTGGCATTTAATCTTGTGCACCTGCATTTTCTGTTCAGATTTTTTTTTCTTAATTTCAAAAAAGTTATAGAGTATCTGAATTGTAAACTAAAATCTAAATCAAAGAAAAAAAAAATTGAAAATCAATACTTTTTTTTCGTTATTAATACTATAGCGCTATTACTAACGCTTGTACCTACGTTACATGAGTATTACCACCGATTGAAAATGTATGCTATTGTTTTTATTTAAAGCTTGGACGGACATGTACTACTGAGTACTGTTAAACTACCTACCAGAATAATTTTAATGGTCCACTGAATTACACCAAATGTTAGCATTTTTTTTTTATTTTATTTTCGTTGTTATTGTCAGTTTTATTTAACTTTTTTTTGCACTATTGTTTACTGAAAATTTATTTTGCTTGTTGCTTTATTGTTTATACATTTTTCTTCTCTTCTTATTACTCTACAGGTATTTATATATCATATTATATTATGTTGCAAAATAGTAATGTATGTATCTACAATTCATGCACTTAAAAAGAATAATATATGATTACATGAGAGCATATGTATGTACTATATTATACATACACAATTGAACATATGTTTGTAGTAGTTGTAGTTTGTATTATAATACAATTTTGAAAGAAATGATTTATGACAAAGTTTAACTGTAATCCATTTCAATTTATAATTGCGAATTAAAAGTAAAGTGCAATGAGTAGGTGTATCTTGTAATAAGTTATTATCATTACTTATTATAACTTTTATTAAATTTAACAAAATTTTCATTTTTTGTTTTGCTTTTGTTTTCCAATTTTCATTAAATAATGAATGCTTTTCGGATAGATATTTTTATTATCGTTCGTTTGTATGCTCATTCAGAAAATTTTGTTTGAATTGAATTGATTTGCATATCCAATTCGAGATCCTTAATAACATGACTACTGCAAGATAAAAAGCCACCGCTATTTGAACCGACAGTCAGGCCGCAATAAAAGCTTTGATAGCGGTCTCTGTGACCTTAATACTAGTGGGGCGGTGTAGAGAAGAGCTAGAAAAGCTAGCGAAGAAATCTCAAGTTACCCTAATCTGGGTTCCAAGTCATAGGGCCATAGAGGATAATAAGCAGGCTGATTCTCTAGCAGTATAGGGCTCGTCTCTACACTATGCATCGCACAATTCCGGCGACAACTACAGCGTATCGCCGGAACATAACATGAATTTTACATATTTGGTTCTTGCGATTAGATTACTGCTACTGCAAAATCTAGGTCGTGAATGGCTCGTTGTCGATGAAAAATGGAAAGAATCTGTTTGGGCGACAGCGACAGCGCAAAGCTCAACGGTAAAAGTCCCATTTAATTACTGTATGTATACGCTGTAGTTGTCGCCGGAATTGTGCGATGGCTGTAAGTTTATTTAATTTCTCTCTTATGTGCTTTGCAAGAAAATATGACATTGAGAATTGTTGTCTTTGTTGTTTCAAATTAAATTTAATTAAAAGAAAACTTTTTCCAATAGATTTTTTTGTAAATTTTCGAATGTAAATAAAAGCAATTGTATACGACATTACATTACATTTGTATGTAATGTATGTACATGTAAATGTAACCAAAAATCCTATTCCATCAAGGAAAATCATGTGAAATTTATTTTTATTAATAAAAAATAAAACTAATTACTTCTTAAGTTAAGTTACAACAAAAATTATAAAAGTATTTTTAATGTTCAACAATATCCTTTAGAATAAAACAAAAATTTCTATAATTATATAATTTATTTCTAATCTCCCCATGATGAAAATAGAGATATGTATACGTAATTCATATTTATAAGTTCTCATCATTTCATCATAAAATTATATATTAAGAATTAATTAATTGATTAATTAATCCGTCGTCATCATTTTCAGAAATATTCGATAAATCAGTTGATGAATTTGATGATTGAATGGCAGATGATTTTTTTGTCAATATCATGTCGTTTTGTTGTAAAAAGTCCCAACCTAAAATTACATCATAAGACATTGTATTATTATCAACTACTAACATTTTTAAATCTATTATAGAATTTTGAAAATTTACTTTACTATAAATACAACCTATAACATGCTATAACCTTTAATAAACTACCATTAATTCCTGTATATAACCACATATAACTTATCATTTATTGCTGTATTGCATTCACTGTTACCTCTCACAAAGTCATATTTAATCACGTGCTGAAATTCATTTTTTGTATTGTTTCGATGACCGTTATTTTCTATCGTTGTACTTAATGGTTCGTTGTGTTGCGTTGATAATTTTTTCAATGTCATGACGTTGTCTTTACGGGGGATTATTTTCATAACATACGTGATCACAAATAGAAACAATAAAATTAATATACATACTTAGTTGGAAATATTTGCAGTTATTTGAGAACAAAACTTAAAATAATCACTGGCCGTAATCAAGTGAAGCAGAGTATACATGCATACATTATGTATGGTTATCTGTTATGGTTATCTGTGGTGATATATTGTAAAATTTTATAAATATTATCATATTTAAAATTATATTATTATTTTTAAAAAATTAATACAATTCAAATAATATTCAAATTTAAGACGGTTATGGATTATATGTAATATATATGTCAATGTATATTAAGTTGCTGCCGATAAATTTCGAACGTCTTAATTTTTGTGCTAGAAATATCAAATTAAAAACTTTTCAAATTATGTTTTTTTACTATACAAACTATATTCATACAATTGATAGTTATTCGTTATTGCTTGTTGTTTTATAATACTTTTCTTTAAAGTTCATATCATAACTGCTGGTTATATTATTTTTAAAAAAATATATCAATTTGCATAATCACTTTATTAATTTGTTTTTTAATTTTGATTTTTGGTTTCTATTAAATCAAATATTTTTAAGAAGCTGTTATGAAACAATGGTACCTGTAAATGATAATTTATTAGCAAAGATAATAAGATCTCGTATGTGTGTACTGTGTACATAATGTATAAATACCTACATATAAAAAGTGAATCATAAAATGAAATTTTTGACAATAAAATTATAACTATTATCTCTTTATTTTTAAATGAATGATATATTTTCTGGTCTGTTCGAATTATGTAATATAAAGTAATAAAAACAAAAATTAAATAAAATTTTTGTTTTAATAATAGAAATTTTGGTTTTTCAAAAAAATAAAAATAAATAATGAAATAATTATAAAAAAATAAAATAAGTTGCAATAAAAATTCTTAAAATAGATAATGTTTTTTATTTGATAATGCAAAAATATTTTTTTAAAAAAGCAAGAAATAAATATAATTAAAAACATTAGTAAATACATGCACATAATAAATTTAATTATTTTGTCCATATCTACATATATGTATGTACATATTTGAATTTGATTTGTTTTTTTTTCTAATCAAGTTTTTGATTTTTTTTTCATATATGAGTATTACACGTATTACTGACTTAATAAGAAATACTGTAATCTTATTTAATTTTTAAAGTTTATTAATTAATTATTTTAATTTTTTTTTTTTAATTAAGTAAATGCCGTTTTCATAAGAGAATATATTTTGTCTAATTTAGCAGTATAAGAAATTAATGCATATACGTGTACCATTATTTGAATAAAATATGCAAATTTAATAGATAATTTATGCTTATTCCTTATTGATGACAAATAAATTCATAATTTTATAAATTCGTATTTCCAAAAAATAATTGCTTTTTTTTAGAATGATTTAAAATCAAATTCTGATTAATATTGCCATTTTTAATGATATTTTTTTGTGTTATTGTACAGTTTTTGTTTTGTAGTCTGCTTCTATTTATTCGCAACACCTTGATTGAAGTTATTGCACTTTATTCAACTTTGACAAATTATTATATAATCATATTATAATATGATCATATAATACAATATAAAAATTTTATATAGAATCAAGAAAAATTCATATTAGTTGTAGTTATATGTTTTCTTAATATTTTCTTTCTCTTTCATCATAAAAATATTCCAGTTTTAAAAAAAAAAATTTTAAAATGAGATAAGTGTTTTTGTTTTTTTTTCTGGCAAGATTAATAGAATACATAAGTCAGTTATCGCTGAACATAACCTATTCATGTATTGCGTTGTCACATTGGACAATTTTAATTTTTTTTTGTCGATTTTACAAAAATATTGTTTAAATAATTATTGTTAAAAAATATTTTTCATCAAAAAAAAAAACGAAAATTTCTCTCATATACTATATAGTTTAATATAATTTTATGTATTCCAATAAACTTGGTTTCTGGCACAAACAAGATTTGAAATTTTATTGAATATTTCTTATTTTATTATATTTTTGGTTCCTTTAAACAATGGATGAGTAAGATTTTGTCATGTTAAAATTTTATGATTTTTTTATGCCGTTTTCGTGTTTAGAAATCATATGATAATCAACAAATGCTGGTATTCCACTGTAAATTCATTAAAAACTGAAAATCTAAACCAATAATCTTCAAATACATATCAAGAATGCACCAACATTTTGCATCATTTATTGTACAGACTGTCAAAATGATAAAAATATGTCGGTTGGAATGTTTCCAATGTTTCATAAAAACAAAGGTATTGTAGAGCCACTTAAAATTGGCGAAGTAGAAGTGTGCGCAGTAGAACCTACTTACCCTTCCTACTGAAATTTAACAGTGATAGAAACATACAATTTTGCAAAAATCCTTCTTAAAAGGGAAATTCTCAATTCAAGTGGGAATTTCTTATCTACGCAATTTCATACAAAGTATATTTTATTTTGCAATATTTAATTCGATAAGGAAATATTTTTAAATTTTAAAATTGTAGTTACTATCACTGATCGCACATATTGTTATTGTTATTCTGTACTGTATTCATTTTCATTCTGCTTTATCTAAATTCCAAATTTTCCTTTAGTAGCATGGCATTCGTCATATAATCACCATCATTAGAAAGGTGCTGCTGTTTTTTAAGCTAAAAAAGAGGATATGCATTGTGTGTGCTGTCGGTAATCTACAGCTACACTCGACTCGACAGTCGCTGTGTTCACTGAGTGAATAATTTAATTCTTGTTTCCTTTGATTTTTTCTTTCTCCTACCTTCCTTTCATTCAAATGTTTCTTCAGTTTATGGCAGTCGTCGTACAGTGAACATTATATATTTGGATGTTATTAATTTTTTAAGCAAAAAAGAGGATTTGCTTTGATGTGCGATTGATAATCGACAGTCACTATGCCCACCGAGTGGAAGACTTAAGCAGCGATTACAATGGCTTTCGATTCGATTCGACTCTGCTTCTTTCGATTCGCCAAAACGAAACGAAAACGAATGATCGATTACAATGCTTTCGTTTCGTTTTCGGCTATTTGACTTATCTTGTGCTTGTGCATGTATGTAATTCGACATTTTATTTAAAGAATAAAAGTTTATTTTGAAATATTTCAGGTGCATACTTGTTAAATTTAAAAAAAAAGTTTGGTTTTTAGTTATCTATCATTTTGACGTGTTTTTTTGTTTAAATTTAAATTCAATATATTGTGTTTAAAACATAAAAATTTGTTTTTAAATACATATACATATAATGTTCATAGAAATTTGAGGTGCATAATTGTTGAATTTAATCTAATCATGCCACTAGAAAAACTCAATAGACTTTTAAAATTATTAAAAATTACAGTGCAATTATTAACTTTATATAATATGTACAAACAAATGAAGAATAATAATCGGAGGTGGTGGGTAAGACCCATAAATCTGGAAAGAAATTATCTGGGTTATTTTGAAACTTCATTTATGAAAATGAAAGAAATAGATCCAGAACAATTCTTTATTCATACTAGGATGAAGAGGATAACTTATGATCTATTTCTTTCTTTAATGAAGGATAGCTTGACGAAACGATCAATCAGAACACCAATAAATTTTGAATGTAGAATAGCCATAACTTTATCGTAAGTTGATTGCTTATTACTTTGTGACTGGTGTTTTATATTTAATAATTCAATTTTTATTTCAGTTTTTTATCTCAGGGAGTGAGTGTTCAGTTCTTAGCATGGTCATTCAAAGTGGGAAAAACGACAATTAGAAATATTATACTTGACACTTGTGAAATTATTTGGCAGTTGTTATCACCTATATATGTCGCTCGACCAACAGAATCTGACTATATTCAAATAGGCAAAAATTTCGAACAACGTTGGAATATGCCACACTGTCTTGGTGCAATCGATGGAAAACATATACAAATAAAGGCTCCGCCAAAAAGTGGATCTCAATTTTTCAACTACAAGAAATGTTTTAGTATAGTATTGTTAGCTGCGTGTGATGGTGACTATACGTTTACGGAAATTGCCGTGGGTGCATATGGAAGTCAAAGCGACGGAGGTAAATGTGAAAAAATAGTTGGTATTAAATTCTGTAGTTTTATTAATTTTAATTTCTGTTTCAATAGGCATATTCCAAGAATCAACGTTTGGAAAAGAATTAATTTCAAAGAAATTACCAATTCCTAAGCCAAATACTCTCCCAAATTCAGACAGAGTTTTTCCTCATTATTTCGTTGCAGATGCTGCCTTTCCTTTGAAAGAAAATATCATGCGTCCCTATCCTGGAAAAAAACTTCCTGACGACAAAGATATTTTTAATTACAGGTTGTCAAGAGCACGAAGAATTATTGAAAATTCCTTCGGAATATTAGTAAGTCGATGGAGAGTTCTTCAAAATAATCTTAATATGTTTCCTGAAAATGCAGAAAAAATTGTCTTGGCAACAGTGGTTCTACATAATTTTATCAAATTAAATGATACCCAGAATAGTTATATTTCTTCGAATTATGTTGATTGGGAAGATGAAGATTATATAATTCATGAAGGCGAATGGAGACAGAACACGACAGTTTTAAATGCGTATAGACCTAGATCGCACAATGCTTCGAGAGATGCATTTATTCTACGCGATGAATTAAAAGAGTATTTCATGGAAGAAGGAGCAGTTCCATTTCAATTTAATAGGAGACATTAAAAAAATTAAACAATTAAATTTGAAAGAAAAAAATTTTTAAAATTAAAATACATTTTTTATTTATACTAATCTAATCTTAATTCTAATCTTATATATGTAAACTAAATAAATCCTAAAAAAGAAAAAACAATGTATATATTTTTATTGAATATTTTGTAGCTCTTGTATTTTTAACAAAATACTTGTTTTTAATTCTGTTTTTTGCGGTTCATCTAATTTTTTCATTTTAATATGAACAGATTTCAAGAAGTACCAATCTTCATCTTCTGCTTCAGAAGAAATGAAATTTATTTCTTCTCCAATCTTTTTTAAGCTATTAATAAATATCTCCTGAACCTCACTGTCCTTTCTCTTTTTAAAAGTGGTACTTCTTGAGCTCTGAACTGATGGAGACATCAGACATTCCTCTACTGATTCGTCTACATCTTGAAAGACGAAACTCTCTAAATTTTCAGAGCTGTTTCCAATATTTAAATTCTCAGTTTGAGTTGCACTTTTCTCATTTTCTGAGTGCGTTGGTATATTTAAAATATCAACATTTTCCCTCATTCTGAAAATAAATATAGTAAAATTAGAAAAAAATACAAATACATTATGTGTATGTACAAAATTTTTACTTTCTGGGCTGTAAATGGTCGTCAATGTACTTCATGTGTTCATATAATGGCCATTCGTTGAACATTTTTCTTTTTGAACCGGAAGGCAATTCCCTGGCCTTTTTAACTTTACAGTAATAATCCCTTAAGTGGGTCCATTTAATTTTAGCTAAAAGAAATTGAATTGAAAATAATATGAAATACACAAAATCTATTAAAATGTTCACAAATTGTTTACCATCAAAATCATATTTTGAAGAAAGTGATTCCCACAATTTATTTTTGTGTTTTGTGTCCATATATTTTGCATTCTTTTTCGAATATAGTTCTGGAAACTCTTTAATTTCATTTATGAAAATCTCCATAATATTTAATTTAAAAAAAAATGTTATTTAACAAAATCTTAAACCAAAAACAACAGTAATAAAAAAAACTAAAACTAAATACTATTTTTAAAAAATCCACTAAAATTCCAGAGAAAATTTGTAAAATATAAATAAAATGCAGATGTCAAAATAAAGCAAGCACAATTTAGAGTATATCTATGTTTTTTGGTTATGTTGAATCGTTTCGATCCGGAAAAATTCAAAGTTCCACTGAACTCTTCGTTTCGTTTCATCTTGAATCAGCTCACTGTAATCGTTACAATTTGTTTTACTTATATTTGAATTTGACAGTTAGCTGAAAGAAGACGTATCGAATCGAATCGAAAGCCATTGTAATCGCTGCTTTAATCTTTGTTTCTTTTTGCGATTTTTCGAACTGAAGGGGAAATTAAAGGAAATTTTGAAAATATCTCCCATCTGCGTGAGTTTTCGCCATGGTTAGCTGGCTCTACTTTACTGCATTTAAAGAATACTTGCATATACAGGAATCGATAAATTCTAATTATACTATTTTCAGAAATCGAAGTCAGTACAGGCAAGATAGGCATGCTTTTCTATATTCTTTCACATTGCGTTTGTATAAATCTGTCCTGTGTGTGGGGTGATCAGATCTCAATTTAAATCCGAGGGAAATTTTTTAAATTTTATATTATGAAGGGCTACCAGTTTGCAAAAAACTTTTTTTTTAGATTTTACAAAAAAACAGGTAATTTTGTGACATTTTGGGAAATTTTATGAAATATGTTCATTTCTTTGCAAAATAACATATAATAACAAGCTGATTTGAATAATATGATAGCAATTTGCATTGTAAATAATTTTCTTTCTTATTCTAAGAAAAGACAAAACAAAAAATAAAATTCAGAATGTAACGGTAATGTAAAGAAATCATTAACAAGTATATAAAGGAAACAAAATAGAAGAAAATGGACAAATAAACAAATATGAAAATGAATGTATGTACGTATGTATACAAAATTTAATATCAAATTGATACTGAACACATAATTTTATAAATAAAATTAAAAATACTGAATATGGTTTAATCAAAAATTCATATTTTTTTTATAAATTTAAGCAATACTCCCAGTAGCTACGGCAACCCTGAATTATCATCATTTTCTTTTATGCCCATCTTCCCGCTGACACGATTCAATCAACATTTTATACTTTGAGTGGACATCGGCTGCGCAACGACTTCATATTTTATAGTTCGGGTTTTTATTTTTCATATAACCAAAATGGTGTTAAACTGTTAACTGATTAAATCAGTTGCCTTCACGCACGCTGTGTGATAGGCAACATCAAACGGAAGGATGTATTTCTTTTTCCCAAAAAAAACAGGGTGATTTATTATTAGAAATGAAAAAATCAGCAAACAAAAATTAAAATTTGTCTTAAAAACCTAACATTTTTATGATATTTTCAAATAATGCTACTTTTTTATCAAATATAAATTTACAGGAATGTGAAATTTGTACACAATCTCCCTTTTAAGAATTATTTGTGAACAAAGTTATAAATTTATTTATCCACAATTTGGAACATCCTGTTAACATATTTTAAAAAGTACCTTCTTCAGGGTTGACAGAGATATATTATTCAGAATTTCCTACAAAATATTATATGTGAAGTTATCAGAACCTCATCGGGTAACTATTTCCATAAGCACAATACTGACTTCGATTTCTGAAAATAGTATAGATACATACATGTTTACTGTTTATTTTAATGCTTATTTTTCTTTTTATGCAATTATATAGTGCATAATATAATAATTATAAGCTTATTTGATAATATTTTCGAATGTTATCATTTAAATAATTTTCGATTTTCTTGATTCAATAAACTGTGCATTCTTTATTTTGAATTCTGCCTTTTTTATACTACATGACATTAACATTCATTCAATGAAATACGAATATGTGAAGATAAGAGTGAGGTTTGTGATCATTTCAGAGATAAAAATTATATAGAAGAGTTCAACGAATATTTGACCATGAAAATTTTATAAATTATTTTTTTTTATATAATTTAAAAGAAACAAAAAATGAGAATATAATGCGATATGTAACTACAATTATAGCACAGACACATTAAATACATAAACATGCATAACAATATTTTTTCAAAATTTTTGTTGTACTGAAAAAAAAAATTAAATCTAATCAATTTCGTTTTCAAAGATTTTTTAAATAATAATCCACTTAATAAAAACTGATTTTCTAAAAAAAGAAAATAATAAAATTGAAAAATTATGCATGAAAATATTAACGTATGTATGTATGTATGGAATTGAAAAAAAAATGTAGATAAAAGCGTATCACAATTGGTTTGTATTGATAACGTACTATATAGTGCAGCAATATGTATAAGATTAACTTTTTTTGTTTTATGTTAATTAATTAAATTGGTAAACAAATAAGCCTGCATATAGTATGTACATGTGTAGGTGCGTGAATCTGAAATAACAACCTTTTAAAAATGAAAAAAAAAAATTAATAAAATAAATTTAAATAAAAATAATATTATGTTAATTAGATGGACTGTATAAAAAATGAAAAATGTGCGTATATGAACATAGGTATACAGGGTGAGTTTCTCTTGTTGACATACAAAAATATTTCAATTAAATTGAAGTATTCCAAAAAATGTTTTAGACAAAGATTGTAGATTTTTGAAGAGGTGAAATAATCATCACTATTATCAATTATCAGTAATAAGGCCACGGTTTTGTGTCGTCCTTGATTTTATCTAGAAGTTATCTCCATTTTCTTAGTACTTTTGATTTCATTTCCGAACTCCTACTTGCCTAACGTCATTCTGCACATCATTTACATTATATTATCCCATAGGCTCGCCATTGCATATGATTTTCACATGGTTATCTTCCTTGGTACGTAGGAAATGTCCTACCCACCTTGACAGTTGATATTCTGTACATAAATTGTAGGAATATAATAAAATTTTATTTTAAAATTAACAATAATTTCAAATTTTCACACTAATTCTCTGTTTGTTGTCTGCTGTTTATTGTTTTCGAACTGACAAAATATTTCTTCTTATCTCACTTTCATATTTTACCATTGAATGTTAACCAACTTTTCATGCGTTACCACTGGAACGAATTTATCACAGAAATTTCAACGTTGTTCAAATATCATGCTACTTCTTGTACCTCAAAAGAAGACAGGCGTGAAAAGCGTGAAAAGTACACATTGGACATTCAGCTTGATTTTTTTTCAACACGTAATAACGTCTTTTCGTCTGTTATACTTATCGTTCATGTCTTTCATTCCTAAACAAAAGTTTTAAATTTTTGCATAAGACAGATGATTCCGTCTTAAAAATATAGGTTCATGACAATTATGAAGATCAATTACATTACATGGTTATGATTATTATTTGGTTGTCTCAAAATTCTACAACTTTTTTCCGAATATTACTATTAAATCTAAATATTTTGATATTTTAACATAAAAACTCACCCTGTGTACATATACGAGAATACGAGATACGAGTTATATTTTGATATTTCATGCTTTAATATAAAAATATTTTATTCTTGATCTTACTAAATTCTGATATTTTTGCTGCATATCCAATTAAGTGTCTCGTAAATTTCAATATATTATGGTTCACAAATTCCGTTTTAAAATATAATGATATATTCTTGAAAGAAATTATCCAAAAAATTTTTTTTGACAAATACCACATTACATCATATTCTTAAATATTAAGTACGAAATAAACAAAAATACTTTTAGTAAGTATTATTATAATCATAACTACTGTGTGTGTAACTTTAAAAAAAAGTATTTAGAAGGTATTCAGAATCTTAAATATGTATCTTGAAGCAACATACAATATAAGATTTATTGGTGTATGTATACACGTAGATTATTGTAAGTATGCATATACAAATGTAATGTTATCTGTATGTGAAAAATGTTTACAAAATTTTTTTGTATTTTGTTTTCAGCTGCATTTTGTATGCAGGCTTTTAGAATATTCTTTATATTGTGGTGTTAAATTATATGCCTGTTCACAACAAAGATGAAAAAATTTTTCAGAAAAATAAAAAAAATATATTTTTCAGTTTAAAACTAAGTGTATTTAAAATATAATATTGTTTCATTTAAAATGTAAGCTAAAATATTTGAAAAAAATTTTTTTATTTTGTAAATTTAATGAAATGTATAAAAATAATTTATGAATTACATTATATTATATAGTCTTTTAAAAAACAAATAATAAAGAAAAAATTATATTATATTGACGATCACTGTAGTCTCTCCTCTACTTTACTTACAGTAATTTATTTTTAGATAATTTTGTATTTATTGTCTACACAAAAAGTATTATATGACAAATAAGGAAAACCGATACATGCAATTGTTTAATTACATAAGCAGAATAATTGCATATACTATATATTAGATCCTAGAACACATACAGCTCGAAATTACCATAATTTTCGAAATCAACCTTTTTTCTTGATTTTGGCGACGAAATCAAGAACTTTTCATATAATTTCAACTGATCGAAATTATGGTAATTTCATCTAAATTACGTAAAAATTGCTTGATTTTGATCAAAATCACGATAACACGTCCAGTTTCCAATTTCATTTTCCAGTTTCAGCTGTCATTAATATCATATGTTCATATGGTTATACTGGTTGTACATTCTTATGTATTTAATGGTTATATTTTAATAAAACTAAAAGTTCATTTTAATACATGATTAAGTATAAAACTTCAAAATTCATTCATTCAAAATCAACAACATGCAGTGTGTCAGTATATGATTTCAAAAGGTTGATTTCGTAAAATTATGGTGATTTCGAGCTGTATGTGTCTAGAGCATTACTCGAATTTTCTAATTAGAGAATTCCAGAAATAAAGAAAACAGAATATATAATGTGAAAATGAAAGAGGAAAAGTAGTCTTTTTGTATAGCATTAGTGAAGTTGTTGTTTCATATATTTTCTAAAGTAAAATTTATTTGTAATAAAATATATTTTTTTATCAAAGTGAAGTGTTGTTTTTACTTCAACATAAATATTTTTTGTGGATGATTATTTCTGGTGACTACAATTTATTAACTTATTGAAATTCATTTATAATCTTAAAATAAAATAAAATTCTAGCTTAAATTTTATTTTATCAATTACAGATATATTTATATAAAAAATGTTTAGTGAAAAGTTATATAGATGTTTGTATATATACGTATGTATATGTAATATGTACATATATATAATACACGTGTTCCACTTACGAATAATTTTCGAAAAATGTTTCAAATATTTTACATTTAAACAAATGATATAACATTAAAATGTTACTCTTTATCAAAGTGGGTAAATTCACTTGTGTTGAATTGATGATCACATATAATTTAATTGACAGAACCGCATCGCAAATGGAGAATGAAGTTGAACGAGCGAAAATCACAAAATATCATCTTCACACCATACTAACTGGTGAATGTCCTCCAATCATATTGAATGGTAGGACTATCCAGAAAGTCAAAGAAGTGAAACATCTAGGAATCTACCTGGATAAAAGACTCACATGGAAAAAACACGTAACTACAAAAAGCAACAAATAATACTTCTTAGCCGAAAACCCAACTGGATGATAGGACGACATTCAAAAATGAAAATAAACAACAAAGTTTTAATATATAAAGTAACATTTAAACCTAGTTGGACATAAGATATTCAAGTAAGGGGCTATGCTTCAAAATCCAATATTAAATGGTCCAACGCTTCCAAAGTACTGTCCTGAGAATAATTCTAAAGGCACCATAGTACATCACTAACAAAGCAATACAACGACCTGGAAATTCCTACTATAATTGAGGAAATCAAACATTTCTCAGAAAGATATGAAACCAGAGTACTTATACCTTATAGATTTAAATAATCTAATTAAAAACTGTTGGTGTATTATTGTATTCTATTCGAATATTACTAATAATTGTTACTATTAAGTTGATTATTACTTTAATTAGCATACGTAACTTTCTTTTAATTATTCATATTGCTTCTATACCTAAACCTAAACCTTTTAAGTTTAATTATGCAAGACTATGAAGTTAAATTTTGAGAATTTATTTAACACATATGCAAGATAAGTATATGTTAAAGATTATTAGCTAAATGGAAAAATATCTTACAGATTGCTGTTTATAAAAAAAAAAATTTAATTATTGACAAAACATTGTATTGTGAATCGAAACATTCTGATAGGCTTCGAAAAAAATTTTAAAAATTAGTAACAAATTCTTTAAAACAATAATTTTAATTTCTTATAAAATCTGTTCTCTTGATTTCTGCACAAATTAAAAAAGAAATTGAAAAATTTTTGAAATATTGCATGGTCTTTGGTATTTCTTGATCTTTTACCGTTTACATAACATAATAGGTCTCTTAATATTTCGACTCCTTCATTCTAATCATGTATGAGCCAGTCATCTCAGTCTACTGAGTTTTATGCAAGAAACAACGTCTGTCTCATCAAATACATCGTATAGCTCGTCCTAAGTTTTTCTCTTATACTTTCGTTGATTTTCGTTCCCCCATATTCCACTTAAGACTTTTCACTAGAATTGTCCTAATTTGTGCGCATTAACCTCTTTTAGAGTTCAACTCTCTAAACTATGAACTAAAATAGGTCTAATTTTTGTCTTCTGTTCAAATTAAATCTTTTAAGTAAGATTTACAATCCAGCGTAGATTTTGTGCCTCCTTCATTTTCACACAAGAATTTCTATAGCGCTATTCTTTTGCAGCTCAGCTTGTATTTCATCAGAGTTAGAGTGAGATTAGGTTGTATTTCTAATCTGACGCTGGCGATGGGGAAATTATATTGAAAGTTTTAAAAGCTTGTATACCAATTCCAATGTTTCCTATATAACAACACGGTAATATACCATGTATATATGAATACCGTCTACTCTGGCACGAAATCCACGATAAGTTGCAAATGAGGCGTTAATTTTATTGCGGTTATGAGATTATAAACTACGCTTTTTTAGCCTTCTCATTCTTATTTTTCTTATTTCTTCTGACTGATTGTTGTTATGAGTTACATTTTTGCATTTCTTTCGACTGCTAGAAATTTGAACATTTAAGGCAAAACAAATTTGGAAATTTTAATGTAGTTATTCTACAAACATTATTATAGAACAGATATATGGAATTAAAAACATTCAAAATGAAAATTCCCAAGAAAGGAAAAACTTCAGACAACATTCAAAAATATGGAGTCAAACAAAGCACATTATACATGATAAATCAGAAATAATTTTAGAAAATATATCGATTCTACATTGAATTAATCTCTCCAAAATGAATAATATATTTATCGGTTTGATGATCTTAATGAAAATAATACGTAAATTGAATTTATTTTATGAATCTAGAGTTTTTGAAGTGATCTGTACAATGAGTTTGTTTTAAGTAGTTTTAATGATTTTACTTTTCATTTACGTATTTTGTAAATTAAATTTATATACTTAATTGCCTAGAAAAAAATTTCCATCCTTTGGAGGACAAAAAGTGCTTCAGTACTTTTTAGACACTCTAGCAATTTGTTTTGCAGCGATATGGAAAAATGGTACCCTATTTGTGGAAAGTCAGGAAAACACGATAACTGGGATAATGTTAAAAGAGCCTATCGGCCAAAGTTTGACGTTTTCTTAATAATAATCATTTTCTTATCGGTCCAGATACGACTGACTTTTATTGCGTGCAAAGTTTGAATATCGAAATTCTATTCATATATTGTTCGCTTAATCCGTACAGCAGTCATACAAAACTAGCTTTTGACAAAAAATCAGCTTTTCAATATGAACCGAAGCAGTTGTCTAGTGAACTCCAAGTTTCAAGGCTAAATACACAAAGTTAATGTGGAATCTATTATGATTATATTGCACATCAGTACTTCGTTATTGACATCTGATGAAATTTTGTTAACCATCTTTGACATAATCGAGCTGTTACTGCAGCCACTTCAAATACTTAATATTAATTTTCTTCTGCTGCACTGCATTACCTCTTTTTTTTTTAATTTATAGATTATACTTTATATTAAGTGCTGTTTTTCCTCAGTCATGTTCGTAGTTAAAAAATTATAATAAAACTTTTACATTATTTAAAAATGTTCATGAGTTACTTCTTTTTATACTAATATGCCTAAACAATTCTATTTCATAAAATTTAAAATTCTTAAAATGGACCGACAATGCATATGAATATGCATGTGTTAAAAAATGACAAAACTTTCACTTTCAACTTATTTGCATATATATTATGTCTATGTGTTGTATATGTAAAAGCATAATAAAATATTTTTATTTGTTGTTGAAAACTAATTTTTTAACTGTATAGCAATGCAGTATATATGTATAAATGTAAATATGTTAATTTATTTTTTTAATTTATTAATATATCAGCCATACTAATAACTGTAAATATCTACTACATAATGTATTTATTAAACCAGAATAAAATTCATTTTATTGTTCAATATTTAAATCATTTTATTACAAGTTTAATTTTCTTGTAGCATATCTATACTACATTTCTTATACAATATGTCAAAGTTAATACATACATATTCGTTCGACTCGTGTACCATTCGTGTATACGTTGTATGCGCTTGTATTGTTCATTTCATTGGCGTCACTATATACATACTAATAATTTAATTTGATTGAATTTTTTCTGTTTTTAGTTTTCCAGTTTCAATTTCATTAAAATATCAAGTTGTGACTAATTGATTATACAAACACTTCATATAATAATCTAATAATAAAATGCTAATAAAAAAAAAAGAAATAATAAAAAAATGAAAAAAAAAATATTTGCTGATTTGAATTTATGTAAATTATTTATAGATATGTAAATATGAAAAAAAAATGTTTTTGTTATAAAATATATGTGGTTGTACATCTGTACATACTAATGTACATACTAAGTAGTATACGAGTATGGTAAATGTAAACCAAAATGTAATGCGAAAAATAAAAATAAAAACCTTTTTTTCTAAGATTTTAAAGTTCTCAATGTTTAATTTCAAATACTTCATATTTATCAGTTAAATCTGATTTTAAAAAAAAAAGAAATGAACAAAACTTTAAAAATGATTCAATAATATATTGTGTGGAGTACTCAATATACAAACATCGCAAACATTTATTGCACACGATCATAGTTTTTGTAATGTAAAAAAACAGAATACGTATATGTAACTTTACGTGTTAACTTTAGCACATTTAATTTGCAGTTATATTCTAGTAAACATGCATGATTAATAATTAAGACAAGGTACTGTAAAATGCCTTGCATCCATAATTATTGTTTGTTTGTATTTTTTTTTTCTTTTGAATATACATAATACATATGTACATTCAAAAATTATTATGATTATTGGTTAGTTGATAATGAAATTAATTGAAGTAATTAAAAAAACTGATTATGATATATACAGATCCTATTTAACTAGAACAAATTAAAAAGAACATTTCAAATTGAATAATTTATGTTATTTTTAAAATTTTAAATTAAACATTTTTTTTTTATTTTTTTTTTTCTTAGATAATGTGAATTATTTATCATGTTAATCACATACAATGTTTTTATTGTTGAATTTTAATTTTACAGTTGTATTGTATTTCTATTAAATGATTTTGTATAGATAGTATAAAGTATACATATTTTAATTTAATTTTAAAAAAAAATTTATGATTTTAAGACAAGACATCTATATTCGTTACATTACCATAAGATTGTCTGATCCAAAACACGTGAGACATGTAAGAAATGTAACGTATAAAATATGAAATTAATGGTGTATAAGTTTTTAAATTTTATAATGAAAATAAATGTTGCTTTCAGAGCTTCACAATAAATGTTAGGATTCGTTTTTTTTTTCGTATAACAAGTCATTGCAACAAGTCAGCAAATGCAAATAATTCCCAATTCATAAAACTTTTACCTGTGAAGTTCCTGCGTTCATCCGGAGAAGATCAAGTGCTAAAGTGGCACTTGAAACGGAAGCCGCCCGAAAAATACATGGAGAAGTATTGTAATGACAGAAACTGAATACAGCCGGATATATTTATCTGGTATGACACAAAAAGAATTGCTATAGGAGCAGAGTTCGAGGTAGATGTCTCACAGAGGACGTTTACACGTATACTCTACAATGTATGTAGTTAAATTAAACGCATAAACTAACATGTACATTACATAATGAATGAGGGGTCGAATTCTGCCTGCATAATAATGAGAGTATACGTAATACGTATATGCTATATACTCTTTCTACATATTCTATTATTTTCTAAGTAGGTGTGAGATGTCATCGATAGTGTTTAAAATTGATAAAAACGATGGTGAACGAAAATTATTTTAATCGATCAATACTGAAATTTTTTATTCAGTCTGATAGTATACAAGAATAAGAAATCAAAAGTTACAAAGTTACAAATAAATATAATTTAAAGTTTCAAAGCTATGAGGAATATGAAATGAAATATAATACAGATTTTTTAGTGATTAAATGTAAATAAGTAGATAACTATAAAAAAAACTAAAAAATGAAATAAAAAAAAACCTAAATAACTATAACAGTGGTGATTTTTTTTCTTAACCAAGTTATTTAACTGGAACGTCATGTGTCAGCTTGTCGATAAAATACGGAAACGAAATCAAGTTAAAGATCAGAAAAAAAAAAGGCAAGTGATACATTTATATTACATGAGTGGAAGCAAAACAAGAGGAAAAAATATAATGGTAGAAATTATTTTGAGTTCAACAATTTGCTTTAACATTCGAATTGCAAAATGTTTTTCAAGGATTTTATATACAGTTTTAGTATTGTTGAATTTCGATTCAAGTTGATTCAAGTTGATTAATCATGACTACTGAAGGAAAAAATTTCTAAAATTTATCTGTAACGGAACTGATTATTTAAAAATTTTTTTTATAATGAAATTGCTCATTATATGATAAAATGCACGTTTTGCACATACTAAAAACGCAATTTTGGTCGCAAATATTTAGGTGCATGATTTTTTTCGTTTTGGCGAGGTCAGGTTTCTCATTAACTGTTTTTCATTGGTTATTAATTAATTGAGTACAAAGACTGCGGACAAAAATTTAAACTTCATGCAAAAACATATTTTAAACAATTTTTATAGCTCCATGGTTGTGGTGTTGGACTGGTACGCTTGAGTTCCCGAGTACGAATCCCAGCCAGCGTGCTCCTTTCGTCCAAGTCCATCATTAATTCCAAACAGCAATATACATCGTCAGTAACTGATTACTGATGATAAACTGGATGACACATCTGACAGAATTACTGATCGGCAATATCCGTGTGCACTTAATATACATAAATACATTGTATGTATATAAGTACATATATGCATGTAAAGTTTAAAAAATAAAAAAAAATTTATTTATTAATTTATAATTTTTCAAAATATACTGCATAAATGAATTTATGCACAACGTCTTTGATAGAATATTGTTTATGTTAGGGTGGTATTCAAAAATCAGTAGTATGTCGGTATTATTTTTATTACCACATTAATCATTGTTCGTATTTCTGTATAGCTTAATACGGAGTTCGAACGGAATTCCGTTCCCTATATAAAATAAATGCAAAACCAATGCACGGAATTCCGTGTACCGAATTTTTCCGTATACTTTTTGTTTTGTGAGTACCAAGGTGTACAGAATATATTCTATACATCTTGGTGAGTACGCAGTTCAAACCGAATAAAATATTGAATTAAAGACTTTTTTCCGTTCACGTTGGAACGGAATAAATAGTTGGACAATTATTCCGTGAAGCTTGTTACAGAATAAAAATACAGTATTAAACCTGTTGCTATTAAGTATTATTGTCGTTTATTCTTCTCATTCGTTCATCACAACACAATAAAATCATTCATATATTTCTTTTTCTCCACGCTATTTTTCCGCACATACATAAATGCATATACACACACAAACAAGTACACACAAAAACAAACATATACAAAATACAAAAGGTGATCAGAAGGGGTTCACCTTTTCTGAACTTCAACCGTTTTTTACATCATTTTCATTATTTGATGTACCTATTACCACTATTACTGTCTTTTTTTTCATTATTATAGCAAAAAATAACTAGTTATGTATAAAAAACATGCACTTTGTTGCATACATTTGTCCATAGTTTTGTTGGGGATACATATGAGAGTGTAAGTGGCATCATTCTAAAGAGGACAAAATTATCTTTCATTTGACATCATAGTTTACATATGTCGTCTTTCAACTTTTGGAGATATATCAATATTAAAAGAAATTTGAAAATCGTTTTTTTTAAAAACATTAAATTTTGACTTTGAGTCCTTATATCTTAGAACCTCATATTATTTCGGGACAAAATATATTTCGTTAGAAAGAAGAGAAAGTTCTCTTTAAAATGCAATATCCTTTGTTATCCTTTATTATTCCAACGAATAAATATAACGGTTTTGGTGAAACACAGTGAATTTTTTGAAAAATTTTTAACTGTACTTTTCTCCCAAATATCAAATTTCTGCAAACAAGGACATAGTATGACACATTAAAGAGAACATCCCAAAGTACCATTCTAAAAATGTCCTGTTTCGATATCACGAGCTAGCGATTCGGAAAACCAGCCATATATGCATAAATAAATGATGAAAATTGACAATACTGTATCTCATCATGTCGGTATTCATATGTACGAGTGTATGTTTTAAAATATAATTTCCGGGCATTGATTAAAATATAAATATTTTTTATCTCCCTTGGCTTTTTTATGTACATACATGTGTGCCGTTTTCTTTGAAAGTGGTGTAAGTTCATTTTGATAAAAAATTAGTTAATGATAAAAATGAATACAATTTACTATGAACTTTTTCCAAAGAAATTTGTTAAAATTTTGGTATGAGAGGGACAATTAGCGAAAAATCGGTGCATTTGACTATCTGCACCAATTAGCGGTTCTATATTTGGAAATATAGTACTAACATCATATTCGAAAAATTTAGAGATATGATTCATTTATTACCTTATATCACTCCAAACATTATGACTATTTTCAAAAACTTGATCATAATGAAAAAAGTTAAAACATATTAATAGTAAGAGTATAAATAATTTTGTTTGAATGGTAAATGTTGAAATAAAGCCTTTTTATTTTGTTATTTTTTATTTTTTTTAGTTTTGAAGTATTGAATAAAAATTTCATAAAAAAATTGGTTTGTTTCAATTGAGATCACGCAGTTAATATTCATTTTATAAATTTAGGATTTTCACTTTTTGCTAACTTTGAAAGTGGTGTAAGTCATTTTTCAATCTTTTGAAGTCATTAAAAGTATAAATTTTTGTTAATCACATTTAAAAAATGATTAGATCATAAATTTAAATCAATTTAATATTTAAAAAATGCAAAAATGATTATGTAATAACATAATCTATATTTTTCAAATTATTCAAATGCAAAACCTTAAATATCTCCATATAAAATAAAATACACTTACACAACTTTCAAAGAAAACGACTCATATGTATACCTACTATTACTATACATTGCAGAAGATTGTTTTTTCTCATCATACAATTTTTGATTACGCACTATGTACGTATATATAAGTTTTAAATAAATTTTACCTTCAGTATTCAATATACTTTTGATGAACGATACCACATGTTTAAGGTTCAATTTATGAAAACAAAAATGAAAGATAAATAGAATAGAAAGAAAGATAAATTGAATAATTTGTATTTCTTTTTTGGAATACATGCACACATGTATATATACCCATATTATACTACGTGGGTTAATAAGTTTCCTGTATTAACATGTAGATTACACTTCGATGAGTTAGGAGTATTTTTTTTAGAAATTATGATCTTTTATGAGACGCCATTTTTATTTTCAAACCTATCTGTCAATTAATTTATATTTTACAAGCAATTGAATTACGTGTGTTTAGCATTTTTTATAAAATGGATAAAGTTCAAGTTCGTAGTGTGATACATTATCTCCATTTGAAAGGCTTATCAGCAACCGATATTAAAAAAGACATGGACGAAACTTTGGTGAGTCTGCACCATCATATGAGACTGTTCGTTTTTGGGTCAGTGAATTTAAACGTGGACGTACAAGTGTTTATGATGATGAACGCGGTGGAAGGCCAAAAGAGGTAACAATACCAGAAAATATCGAAAAAATCCATGATATTGTGTTGAGTGATAGAAAAGTGAAAATGAATGAGATTGTGAACATCGTCAACATTTCAAAAGAATGTGTTATTAATATCTTGCATGAACATTTGCATATGAAGAAACTTGTAGCAAAATGGGTGCCGCGTTTGCTAACAATCGACCAAAAACGCAGACGTGTGACCACTTCACAGCAATGTTTGGAAATGTTGACAGGCAATAAGGTGGATTTTTTTCGTCGAATAATAACTGTTGACGAAACATGGATTCATCATTATACACCTGAATCAAATAAACAATTTGCAGAATGGATGGAACCAGGTGAAAACCGACCAAAGCGACCCAAAACTCAACAGACGGCTGGGAAAGTCATGGCCACTACATTTTGGGATACACATGGGATAATATTCATTGATTATTTGGAAAAAGGAAAAGTGATCACTGGTGAGTATTACTGCACATTGTTAGACAAATTAAATGAAGAAATTTTAAAAAAACGACCACATTTGTCGAGGAAAAAAATCCTCTTTCTTCAGAACAATGCCCCAGCTCACACGTCAACAATTGCGATGGCCAAATTTCATGAATTAAAATACGAACTGCTTCCACATCCTCCTTATTCTTCAGATTTGGCTCCCAGTGATTACTTTTTGTTTCCAGAGTTGAAAAAATGGTTGCGGGGAAAGAGATTTTCATCGGATAGTGACGTCATAACCGAAACAAACGCATTTTTTGAAGGGTTAGACAAAGTGTGATATAGGGAAGGGATAGAATTGTTGGAGAAACGTTGGAATAAGTGTGTAGAGCTAAAAGGAGATTATGTAGAAGATTACATAAAAAAATTGTGAAAATTTACGTGCTTTACTATGAATACAGGAAACTTATCAACCCACGTAGTACATGTTTTTTTTTCGATACACTTAAAAATATGTAAATATTTCAACAAAGAACAGTCTTCACAGTATATACATATTTTTTAGGTAGGTAAGTATAATAGATGAGTATAATAATAATTCTTTCAATCCTAATTAGACGTGAATAAAATAATTTCATTTTATATTTTATGTTGTAGACATCTCTTAAACGGAAATCACGAAATTAAATAATAACTCATATATTAGGCTATGACAATACATATTAAACCGTGCCATACGTAATCTATTGTTATGATTTTGATTTTTTAATTTGTGCAGTGAGAGATAGCGTTATTCGTTAATTTGAAATACTCGTAATAATAAAAAAACGCTCAATACAATGACTCCAAAAACGGTTCATGAATTAGAGCAAAATCAAAACAAATGAGAATATCTCGGTAACCTGTGGACTTATTTAATTGTATCATAAATACGTTTTTACTGGACTAGATTTTTTTTCAATTTTTTAATGAAATGGCAGAAGATTTGCTTTAACGAACCGAACTGTGTATATCGTATTGAGCTGCAGACACAAAACGTCACTCTCGATTACTCCAAATTTCATGTTTGAATATGATTAATATTAACATGATTTGTGTGTAGATTTAATTTAAATATAATGATTGAAATTTTTAAAGTTACATTAAAATTAAAATTAAATTACAATATAGGTAAATTTTAAAATCTCATACTTATTTTTTAATATGTATATTTTTTTTTAAATTAAAGCTTGAATGTGTTAAAGGATTTTTTAATAAATTTTATAACGAATTTTCGAAAAGAAGAAAATATTGTGGTTTTATTTTTTATATAAAATTGTTGAAAGCGACACCTAATAAAATTACTTCTCGCATTAAACATATTTTTGAAATTAAACTTATGAACGTTTGTTACGAAAAAATTTTAATAATTTTTTCAAACTCCAAAATTTGTGATCTTCTTTTTGCTGTAAATTTAAATTCATATCGATTACTCATATAAGTTATAGTTTTTTTTCAATACCTGAATTCAATTACGAATGAATCCGCCGTAGCATATATGGAATAAAACAATACAAATATTTTTTTATATTCAACAAATTGGAATTTCCATTAAGCGCAATACATATATTTACATAATACTCGTATATCATACATTTCAAGTATTTGAATGTGGAATAAATTGTTGACCCTTGACAATAACTTTCACTATATAATCATATATGATACTGGTAAATTATTCGATTAAATTGTTACGGCCATATTATGCAATTCTGTGCTTAAAGATTTGCAAATTTTCTAATTAAATTATATCAGTTCAATTTAAATGAATTATTAAAAAAATTATATACAATTTAAATTATGCACATTTTGAATTATTGAGTATGTACCTATATAAAGTCCTTTCAAAAAGATTTTCAAAACGCTTTGAATTGTAGTTTATGTTAAATAGCTATCGGTTCAATTCAATTCAAACTATATGATGTGCACCATATTCGTATGCAAATTAAAGCGAAAAATAACAAATAACAAATTTACAAAACAATATAGTTTCTATTATCATTAAAATTTAGAGCACAACATTTTTTTTTTTTTGACACGAATGTAATGTATGATGATGACCTTACGCTTACAGTAAAATTCCTTTTTTGATTTAGAACTTATATGAAATTCCTTTATGTATGTATCTATTTCAATATATTATTAATCCTAATTGATTTGCATTTTAACGTAAATGATGATGATAATGAAAAAAAAACGTTTAATTCGTTTAAACAATATACTGTAGTATACAGCAATCGAATTTTTCTAATAACAATGCAATATAAAACAACAAACAATGTTTATTTATACTTCTGTATTTATGTACTTTTTTAATATGCGAATAAATATACATACATTTATTTATTACAACAGTATTAAAACATAATGACTTCAAGACGTTTAAAACTTTAACTAGATAAAATGCATACATCGAATTTTCCATTTTATTTCATTTCAAATGATTTCATATTGATCCACAGATTATATTGTTCAGATTTAATATCACAAAGTAAATTACCATAATTTTAACAGGAGAATTTTATTTAAAAAAAATTAAGAATCCATATAAAATAAACTCATTATTATAAATAATTATAAGATACGAGTATCAATCAATATTTTAAATGAATTTTATTTGAGTTGATGATTTTCAAAAGTCTTTTTTTTTTCAAAAAAAAAAAAAAAAAATGGTGGAGCTATAAAAATTCTAGTGTGAAAATGAAAAAGGTATGATAAATCTACTCTATCATGAAATCTACGCTGATTTGTAAATGGCCCTTTAATTTTTATTAACAAAGTTCTAAGAATTCTGTTTTGTTCTTAATTCTCACATGAGCATAGAGTCATAGTGGTCATAGAGATGAGTGAGAGAATAAAGAAATCATAGAAATGAGAATAAAGTATTGTAGCAATAATGATAATAATATATATAAGTATAGCATTAAGCCTATTGTATTATCCTTATATATGACATCATATTAAAACTTTAGCGCACGTGCACTTAAAGGCCAAAACCAAATGCATACCTCAAGACTCATACCTCAAAATTTAAATGTCAAAATTGATTCTGATAAATGAAAATGTATTGAAGCAATCCAAATGCATACTTCACGACTTCAGCCGCAAATGAAGCTGAATCCGAGATTCTGAAAATTTAGAATTTTGAGTCTGAGGTAACAATAATGCCAACATCTATAATACAAAATATGCTTCTTGACATCTATCATTTTTATTTGTAATATATGTACAAAGATTATACAGTGCTGACGAAAATTATTTGTATGTATATGGAGCGTTCTGAGGAGTAACTTGAATTATTTATTTATTGATTTTGGTCAATAATACGAATACTAAGATGAAAATAATTCATTTAATTTAATTTTCAAGTGCGTTTAGTGAGTATTGGAAGTAAAAATGCAACGAAAAAGTGAATTATCGATAGAAAAAAGAGCTGCTATAGTTGCTGAATATAACAAATGGCATTCCTGTTATTGTTTAAAAGATTTAGTTAAAAAGTGTAAAGTTCACAGAAATACCATTCTATATTAAGTCCTGAAGAAAAATAATTAAGGAATTGTACAAAATAGAGCTTGAAGAGGGACAAAAAGAAAAAAAAACTTCGTTACTTACAAATAATTTTGGTAGCCACTGTATATTATATTTACATGTATATAATTTTTGTTTTCATAATATTGGCAACAGTTTGAAGCTGAGGTAAGCATTTGGTTTTGCTAAGATTCAGAGCAAAGATAATATAGTTCTTCGTCTCAATAGATGTTCTTTTTAGTGTAAGTGGTAATTTTTCCAAAAACGACACACTTACATATATGATAAAGATCGAAAAAGCTTCATCAAAATCAAAAAAGTTTTTCAAAATTTTTCGAATTGCTTTTAGTTATGTACCCTGTACACAATTATAATCATTTCAATAAATTTGTATGACAGTCTGTGATATAATGGAATTGTTTTTGTAAATCGAGTTATCAAAACTAATTGTGTAGACGGACCATAGTGTTTCGAATTTGTTCTCATTTATTATAAATGTTTGCTCTCACAAATGAAATGAACACCTGTCAATGTTTTGCAGCACTAAACAATACCACAAACAATATAATATAACCAGACTCACATTCTGGTATAGTTCATTTTCATAGAGAAAATTTAGTTGGACGATGTTGTCTCGTCCAAGTAAAATTTATGTTATACAATTGCATATCCGATACACCAATCAACATTTTATTCAACTCTTTTTGTTATAAAAGAATCCACCAAATCCACTCAACTGTAATACAAAAAATGGTGAAATTGTCATCTTACATTATTACATATACCATATAAATCCTATATACTATATACATACATATATACACATTTTGTAGTTGATGGTAATACAATGCATTTAAAAACTAGTTTTTGTAATATAATGTGATTTTCATTTCATTCAAGAATTTAGAAAATTAGGGTGAGAAATTTTAAATTTCTACATATAAATATAATATTTATGTATGTATGGTGTGTGATTTAGCTGCATATACTCGTATAGTATATAGATAGGAGAAAAATGATGAGAAGTATTCCTTTCAATATAAAATGATTCAGATTTTTCATATCTGTACATGATTGTTTTGTTGCTATATCAATTAACTCCACTTCCTTAATATTACAGGTCTTAATATTTAAGCACTTTTCAATGTGGTATATGTGTGGATGTATACTATTTGTTTATGTTTGTACGATTTGTATTTGTAATTAGTTTGCTCATTTTGAATTTTTTATTTATTATTTTTCAATGTATGTATATTGATGTTGCTTAATAACCAATTAGTTATAAAAGTCTTTTATATCCATATCTTATTTTTATCATTAATTTTTAATATTTTTCAAAATAATCAAAATAGTAAATTAGGTTTGATTGAAGAATTTCCCAAACAGAATTTTTTATCTGAATCCTATTGTTTATACTGGAAAAGCGAAGTGCATTAGTCAATGTATTTTTTATTTGAATTTTCTGCCGGAAATACATTTTCAAAGAATGTGTTGCAGTTCCACACGCCTCATACAAATTTATTACATATTTTTGTATTACCTTTCAACGTTTTTCTCTTGGTATTTATAATATATTTGTAGAATGAATATTAAAAACGCATATTAAAAATCTACAACCAAAAAATAAAAAAGTCTTTTAATTTTTGGCGAAATGTCAATATAAAAAAATATAGTTTATAATAGATTACTTAATTCATATTGTTGATAGTGATAATAAAAGAAATAATTTGGTTGTGAAAAACCTTTGTATATTCATGACACAAGCTGGGAAGAAAGTTTTAAATATGTTTTTCATAATGTGGCTCGTAAAAATAATACAGACTCCAAACAGTTTTAAAAATTTTGTTTGAAAAACATGATTAACATGAGTAAATCAAAATATCAAAATTTAGTCAAGATCCTTTTGCAAAATTATTTCTTAAAATCAGATGTAGAAATGCAAATCAACAAAATCCGACGCTTTTTAATTTTCAAATATTAATGCGGAAATAATTGAAAGTATAGAAATAGTTTTAGGCGTATGTTTCATACATTTTTCTTTGCATTCCGCGCGAATTTCTGTCTGTTATTACATTAGAAATAAGTATGTTTTACAGGGTTTACAATAAATTAATTTTTGAAACAAATTAATACTATAGTTGTGAAAAGTGCATTTTATTGATTGAAAATAAAGATTATAGATTTGAAATTGTTACTAATAAATAATAATAATATCATGTAATATTACATTAACTAGTTATGTATTATATTATTCAACTTTTTGTTTTTACTTTTTACTTTTTTGGAGTGTCTTAACTTATCAACCATCCAAGCACAATTTTTTCGTAATAATACCAATATCATGAAATCAAGTATAGCCATTCTGTGCTCAAAACATGGGTGAATAACATTATACAAATTATTGAACTTTAAATTTGCAACCATTACACACATGTTTTTAATAAGTCTCTTTATATTTGGTTTGTGAGGATGTTTTTCAAATTTTTTTTGAATATTTCTAATTGGTATTTAATTATTTCAAAATGTGATTCAGACGGTCTTATTAGAGAATTTGGAATTTTTGAATTAAAATTTTTTAAATCAACTAATATATCTGTAGAAGCACTTTGATCAACTACACCTTTAGTCAGAGCTGTTCTACATGTTTTACATTCGTTTTTAATAATTTTAAACAAATGTGCAATGCAATACCCTGTGAAATATTTTGCACTTAAGGATGGAGAAGATAAGACTCTGATATCATATTCTTCGCAAACCATCACATTTTTTAGCTCATTCATATCAGGTGTTAAATTATTATCACTATTCGGAAAACTTTCTGCATTGGATTCAGAAGAAATTAAAATAGCAGACCAATCTCAATTTAAAAATTCCTCGCTGTCATCCTCACAGTTCTTAGACTTACAACTAAAAAGAAATTTAATAGACATTATTTTGAAACAGTCAGACAGTTTTTTGACAGAAACAAGACAGTCTTTGAAATTCTAAAACACTTGGGTTGTTTTTATTTGCATTCCTACATCTAATGTGAGAGAAAAGATTTTCCAAACAATCTTGATTAAACTTAGAGAAATATGTATATGTAATATAAATCTTCATGAATTGTAAATAATTTTCTCTCACTCCGAGTATAGCACTTATCGTTAAAACAAAACCTTTGTATAATTTTGTATAATTTAAACTGATAAAATTTATTCATTACATCTACATACCTGATACATGTTCAAAACAGGATTCATAATTTCTTTTTCATAAAATGTAATTTATTATAGATTAACACATTTTCTGTACAAAAAATATATTTTTTGTATAGATTCATATATTATACCTGAATACGAAAAACAATCTTCATTTCATTTTTGAAAAACTTGAGCTAAAAAAAACAATTATATGATCTTCATTGATTTTAAAGGTGTAAATGTTTATCACCATTGTTATGTCGAAGTTATAAATTTTATTCTTAATTATACCTGCTTAACATAACATTATACATATATGAAACGAACTATAGCATGGGTAGAATTTTATAAAATTTGTGTAAAATATTTATAATTTCTTCATTATATTTCTTCATGTTTTATGCCTTTTTACAGTACTATTTTGAGTCTTTCAAGTTAAAACTAAGGCCAAAAAATGAACATGAATACATCCTACCATACCACACAATAATCTGCAAAATAATATGTCGATAAGTAGAATAAATTTTAGAATAACTGAAAATATTTTTTTTATTCTTAATTCTAAAAATTCAAATTTATTCAATATATTTAAAAATATGCGGGTGCATTTCAAATCGATTGACTCCTTGAAAAAAGATAATATAATATACCATCTAAAAAACAATTTTCATTTAGAAATTTATTTTGAATAAACAGTTTGTACTGTAGAAGTAGAAATAGTGCTTAAACATGTAATATTCACGAAGTAAAAAACGAGTGGGAATATAATTTAACTTCGGAAATTTCTTGCCAAAAAAAATTATTATTTTCAAAATGTAAACTACACGTTTGTTTTTTTCTTTAATTGCATTAAGTTCTTTGATTCTTTATATATACACTTATTCAATCTGCATATTTAGGATTTTTTTTTGATGCAGATAAAAACTTCCGTTTGGGAAATTCTTCAATCAAACCTAATTTACTATTTTGATTATTTTAAAAAATATTAAAAATTAATGATAAAAATAAGATATGGATATAAAAGACTTTTATAACTAATTGGTTATTAAGCAACATATAATAATAAATAAAAAATTCAAAATGAGCAAACTAATTACAAATACAAATCGTACAAACATAAACAAATAGTATACATCCACACATATAACACATTGAAAAGTGCTTAAATATTAAGACCTGTAATATTAAGGAAGTGGAGTTAATTGATATAGCAACAAAACAATCATGTACAGATATGAAAAATCGAAATCATTTTATAATGAAAGGAATACTTCTCATCATTTTTCTCCTATCTATATGTATACGAATATATGCAGCTACATCACACACCATACATACATAAATATTATATTTATATGTAGAAATTTAAAATTTCTCACCCTAATTTTCTAAATTCTTGAATGAAATGAAAATCACATTATATTACAAAAACTAGTTTTTAAATGCATTGTATTACCATCAACTACAAAATGTGTATATATGTATGTATATAGTATATAGGATTTATATGGTATATGTAATAATGTAAGATGACAATTTCACCATTTGTATTACAGTTGAGCGGATTGTTATAAAAAAAGAGGTGAATAAAATTTTGATTGGTGCATCGGATATGCAATTGTATTTTACTTGGACGAAAATACTTCATCCAACACTAATTGCGCATTAACGTTTTCCATATAAATCCAACTATACTGAAATGTGTATCTGGTATTTATTTGTCTGTGCCCTAATTTTCTAAATTCTTGAATGAAATGAAAATCACATTATATTACAAAAACTAGTTTTTAAATGCATTGTATTACCATCAACTACAAAATGTGTATATATGTATGTATATAGTATATAGGATTTATATGGTATATGTAATAATGTAAGATGACAATTTCACCATTTGTATTACAGTTGAGCGGATTGTTATAAAAAAAGAGGTGAATAAAATTTTGATTGGTGCATCGGATATGCAATTGTATTTTACTTGGACGAAAATACTTCATCCAACACTAATTGCGCATTAACGTTTTCCATATAAATCCAACTATACTGAAATGTGTATCTGGTATTTATTTGTCTGTGACAATACACAATGCTATTTAAAATGTACATTTAATTCATATGATATTCCACACATATAAGTGTTATTTATATGTATTTGTATATTTTGAGTATTGAAAATAGAATAAATGAATATCATTGGCTGGAACATATAAATATAAATTTGAACATTTTTGAGAGATTTTGATCATATATATTTATTCTCCATGTATGGTTTATGCTCGTGCATAAGGATATATAAGGATCCATATTGAATTGAAGACGATCTCGTACACATCCATACATAAAGCATATAACATGAATAAACAAGTTTGATATAACCAAAGACCGATATATAAAATATATTATATGATGGTATATTATATTGGTCTTTGGTATAACAACATTGAATGCGATGTAAAAACTAATTCTAATACATACATAATAGACATGACATAGTAGACATTAATAACAACATGCTGCTTGCTTATGCAGAATAGATAATAGTAAATACTATATGCAATGAATGTGCTGTTTATGCGATATACATGATTGTATGTAATATGTATACATCGTATATATGGTATTTTGTATACATACATACAAGTGTAATTATAAAAATAGATTGTTCAATGATGTATATCAGGATCTATAATGTATATAGTATCAATGACCTTTCTTAACATATTTCTTTATGAAAATATTTGTGTGTAATGTTAAATATGAACTTTTTTGTTATTCATAGATATATGAATACAGTATTTGGTAATTACATATACACTTTCGCTATCAGCTGGTTTTTTACTCATAAAAAATTGAAAAGTGAACCTTTTTGCTTTTTTTTCAACTTTGGTTTGATTTCGGATTTATGAATAGAATATAATAGTGGCTGTTTGATGCGTGGAGTGGTGTGGGGGGGTGGTGGGTGGTGATTACTCATGAGTAATTTTTCATTAGTAAGATTGAAAAATTTTATAGAATGAAAAATAAAATATAAATGAAAAAAAGAGAATTTTGGCAGGTGGGTGCGGGGATGCTAAAAGAGTATGAAAAGTGCTGTATAATTAGCATCATTCGTTAACACTGATCAACATTTTTGAACTTTTTTTTTCATATGCTCTTTTAACTATCTACCCACACTCTCCTACGCATCAAACTGTAACTATTATACTTCTTTCATAAATCCGAAGTTAAATGGAACATTTTGAGACTAGAATCATGAAGATTCATACATTTTTCGATTTTTAATGTTTAAAGAAAACTAGCTGACAGCGAAAGTTTATAATTACCGAATATTTATCAATTACACTGCAATCTGATGGTTTTCCTCTGAAAAGAATTAAATAACAATTTTGATAGGTAACAGGCCTCAAGCAAATATCCTTTTAAGATACCACAATATCTATATTTGAAGAATATATCATTCATTTACTACGTTACCACTATTATAAGTGCAAAATCCACTTTGATCGTGATCAAAATTTTTCTTCTGCTTTGCTATGAGTTTCTTAGATATTTTTATACATAATTTGCATATTAATATTATACTTTATAAATCATATATAGTAATATATTTAATTTTAAAATTTTTAAATTTGAAAACCGTCTTCCAACTATAGTTAAACTAAAACTGGATGTACAGTATTGTTCACAACTACTTTTACACGGCATTTAATTTCTAATCAATTAAGAATTGGAAATGCATCCCAGAAACATTATAAATCCAAAATTTGTTTAGTGTATACATATATAATTATAATAATAAATAATTGAATATAATATCAACTATTAAAATATTAAAATATTGTGTAATTTCAACTGTATTAAAAGACGATTGATAATTCATCGCTTTTTTGTCCGAATTCATTAGGTTCATTTAAGTTCAAAACAAAGTTACATATATTTTATAGAAAAAAACAGAATTAAAAATACATGCAATTTTAAAACTTTTGTTCAAAAAAAATGCTGTATAAAAATATTTATGACTAATAGTGCTAATACTAAATGTCAGAGGCTATTCAAATTTCTTATAATATATTCTAAAGTATAGGCAGGTCAGATTAACTTCCTATTTTTTGCCAACTTAATGACCGCACCATGCAGAACTGACCAGTTCTTGCACTTTTTAAATGAATGGTTTCAGTTTTAAAATTTGGTTTAAGAATGATATTAAATAGTTGAGCTATCAATTTAATAGAAATTTTAAAATATAAAGGCAAATTTTGAATTCAAAAATCAAATAAGCAATTATAATTTACTATACGTAAACCTATTCCACGTTATTTTCAAACATAATTTTTTGAATCACTACTGAAGATATTTTGATAATACGGATCTCCAAAATATTTCTAGGACTAGAATTATAGGCCCATTCTACTTAATAATTTATTTTCAAACAAACATACATGAAAAAAATTTGATTGCATTCAATCATAAAAATCCATAAATTTACAAATAATTTATTTTCGACTTCATGACATATTGTTTATTATATATACCTATATATATATATATAATATTTTTCAACCTACAAATGATTATCAATTTTCATTGAATCTAATTAAATGTTCATCAGCGCTAGTATTTAGAATGTTTTGAATATATACTTTATACCACACACAAAAAACATCAACGAAATAAAATTTAAATATTTTGAAATAAATATTTTTAAGCTTTCTGTTTTTAAAAAATATTGTAAATAATTTAAAATTCATTATCCTCAAGATTTAGGAACTAGATCTAGTTAGAAAAAAAATTGACTCAGTCTATAAAAAAATTTGGTAATTCACAAAACACCTGATTTTTAAATTTCTATATTATGATCGTAAATCAGAATAATACTTTATTTTTTTAGAAGTCCTAAGGCCCAAACATTAAAAAAGATATTCTTTCAAAATTTCAAGAAGAAATTCAATTCACGGGATATGATAATATATAATCGTATCTTGCATTCATAAGTCAATGAACTCAAAAACATAACAAAATAAAACCATAATATATCCATATGTATACATATATTATGTATAATCAAAGATACTATATACTATCACAGATAAGTGTATCTGATCTGTGATACTATGTAAAAACATATTTATATGTAGTTATATAGTATCTCTGGTATAATGCTACAGCAATTATAATGTATGCATACGTAAAAACCTCTGTTGCCAAATATTCTACAATGCTACATCAGAAAATAATGTAAACCTATACAAGTAATACATATAATCAAAGACCATATAAATGTATAGAGTACAGTACAAACGCTACAGTAATTATAATGTATGCATACGTAAAAACATCTGTTGCCAAATATTCTACAATCCTACATCAGAAAATAATGTAAACCTATACGGGTAATACATATAACCAAAGACCATATAAATGTATAAATTTATATGGTCTTTGATATAAATACAATTCTATATATGTATTTCAACTAGAAGTAGTAGTAGTAATTTATGTCAGATCATATAGCACGCGACAAGGAATATTAACATAACAACACATACATACATATATAAAAATACATGAAATATGAAATACCTCCTTTCTCAAGTCATTCATATATTAAATACGACGATCAACTCAATACAATAAAAAAAAAATTTGAAACAGCCCTATTGTCAATTGTTGTATTCTAAAGCATTTACGTACAAAATATCCATTTATTTTTACTTATTCAAGTATAATATCATATCAAGGGTGCGTTCATAAACGTTACTATAGTTAACTATAGTTATCATTTGTCGTTCGAAATGGTGGTGGCATAGTAAAACATAACTACCAACATGAATTTTTAGCGTAGCTAGAGAGCATGGTTAACGATAGTAACGATAGTAAGCCTTTAAGTGGTAATGATATTGACAATAAAAAATCGTTTGTCATTTAATTTTTTGTTGTGAATTGTGAAAATTTCAATTTAATTTATTTGAAATTAATTAATTTCGTTTTAAACTTCATTTGTAAGAAATAATTAATTTTTGACAAACAAAAAATATAAAAATTATAATATGTAAAAATTTTTTAAACTTGACTTGACAGCTGAATGATAATTTATTGCTACTACTATGGTAAAAATCGCGTTCAAAAACCACTTGAAGTTAACATAACTATGGCTGTAGTATAACATAACTTTGCTTAAACTATACTACACCATGACTATGGTTAAAGTAATGTTCATGAACGCACCCCAAATAAGTGATGGTACCACTCAAAACCATATAAAATTTAGTAAACCAGTCATGCAACTCACAAACTAATTCTTCTATATAAATATTCTTATTTTTCTCTCATATTTACATCCCTCCTGAATTATAAACTTTCGCTCTTTTTCGATATTGTTTCGAAAAACTTTTTCGATCTTTATTTTTGGCAAACATACAAACATTTAAATAAAAAAAATGAAATGGTTCATCTAGTAGGACTGTATTATCTTTGTTCAGAGTCTTGAAGTACACTTTTTGAAGTATGAGGTATGAGTCTTGAGGTATGCATTTGGTTTTGGCCTTAAATTCTGTAGCCATAAAGATAACAATATAATTATATATAAACATAAGCTTTAGCATAGAATACAACATCTGGCATCTGGCATATCCCCTATATGTGATTTGAGCAGTTACACATTTTTATATGAATAACAATAGAAAAGTACCGTAGCTTATTTAATGTACACTGTATTACAGTATCCCTATATATTAGATTATAACTTTTAACGCATGTGCACTTATTAAATCAACTTTGAAAAACATAACTGTAAACTCAGGTCAAAATTAGTATAAAAGGATCATATTTTTTGTATTAAAATTCATTCTTTTCTGAGCAAGAGAAGGATCAACAAATAACTTAAAATTGTAAATTTTATCATTAGAAAAATAAAATTATATTACATATACCATGATGTAAATATCACAATAGGTGGAGTAATTCTTCTTCTTGCAGCGCCATTTTGCTTGCATATGACGTAGCATTGAGTACCAATTGAGTCCCATATCATGCAGTTGAGTACTAGAAGTCATGAATTTCATTGAAATAATCAATGATTGGTTCGATATTTTCAATTCGGAAGGTTCTCAAAGCAAATAGCAGAAATCGATTAAAAACATACGGTCTTGCTCTAGAAGAACAAAATACTATTTTAAATAATATGGACCAAATAATATTAAATCTAAGAACACCAAAAGTCCTCGTATTTATTACCATTTCAGAAAGGCGTACTAATCAGCAATATCATTAAGATTATTATTTATTTATCTAATAAATAAAGAAAAGTTTCAAATCGGTTTTATTTTAAGCAATAAGCTAAATCAAGATATTCTTGAGAACTTTTTTAACACAATACGTGTTAAAGGTGGTCTATATGTTCACTCTACTGCAATACAATTTAAATACCGCATAAGGTCTTACTGGTTAGGTAATCATTTTTTTAATATTATCATATAATATTATCATCTTTAAATATTTCGGGAGATGTAGGAAATAAAGAACTGGATGAATTACATTGTAACACATTTGAAAATCTAGCAGGATACATTATAAAAAAATGTAAAAAACATCTTGTTCTCGAAACAGCAGTATCTCAAAGGGAAAGTAATTCATCATGGACACGGGTAAATCAGTTACCTGAAGGTGGGTTAATTAAACCATCAGCAGAGTTTCTTAAACTGATTCTCCAACTAGACATACAGTCTCTTTGAAAAAAATAAAATAAATTTAATACAAAATTCAAATATATTATAACAATTTTTAGATATTAGTGAAAATGTTAACCTTCCAGTTGAAGTAAAACAACTCTTTTTTAGATGTACATATGTTATTTTTTTTGTGAAACACAAAAATAAAAATCTAAATGAAAATCAAATGAAAAAAAATAAAATATTAGTAACATATAAAAAATTTTTTTCATTATCATTCCTTTTTTCTGATACGTAGGTCACTCTATAAATTTTGAGATACGGAAAACTAACAGTACTTACAACTGGTTACGCTGCATAAATAGAAACATTACTCTTTGTCAACACGTTTTTCATGTTCAGTTCTTGTCTGAACTTGTTACAACCAAAGTCATAATAAATTATTTACAGTGAATAATGGAGTTGTCGCGTGAAAATTAGAGACTTGATTCTCCATCAAGATAAAGCTTCGGCTCACACCGCTCAGCAAACCGTTCAATATTTGCGCGAAAATAGAGTCAAAATACTTGAACATCCACCATACTCGCCTGATTTGGCTATGTGTGACTTCTGGCTTTTCAACAAGCTCAAAAACAGCATACGCGGACGAAGATTTGTATCAGAAGATGAAATTGATCAAATTTTTGACGAGATCCCGAAGAACGATTGGCTAGAGGCATTCCACTCATGGAAAATTAGAATGCAAAAGTGTATTGATGTTGGAGGAGAGTACTTTGAACATAAATAAAGTTCTTTTTTCAAAATCATTAGCTGTTTTTTTGTATCTCAAAATTTATAGAGTGACCTACGTATATTATTATACATATACAATATATTGGTACTCAATCTGATGTCATCACACATTTGAATACGTCACCTTTAGTGATATTTACATCATGACATATACTAAGTCTATATGTTACAGTATTTTGTTTTGTTTTTATTTTATATTTACCTCAATTCCCGTTAACATGGAAAACTTTTAAAAATCATCAGCTCTTCAGAATTTTTTTAACTTTTTTTTATTTTTGAAAAATTAAAAATATAAAATTTATTTGATTTGAAAGTAGGAAAAAAATTGAAAAATAACTGTTAATTAATTTTTTTCTTTTTCACATTTAATATTTACACAATATTGTACTTTGTATCTCTATTTAGATTTATCTACTTTGGTAATTTGAATTGAAATTGTTAATCATTTATTCAAAAGAATATAATATGTGTATAAGCATGTAAGTAAGAACAAAGAAAAAAAGAAGAACGACTCAGATAAAGAAAAAATCTAATAACTATTAACATTATAATAAATCAAATAATGAAAATAATCAAGTAAAAAAAAACACATAATACAAATTATCATCAAATAAGATATGTAATGTATAAAACTTATTCTCGCATAAAACACGTATTGCATTATTATTTATACATTCTTATATATTTCATGTAAATGTAATGTATTACGTTATTACCAATGGTACTTACCTGTGCACATACATTTTTTACACAAATGTTTTTCTGCACAATTTCATTGTACATAAAGTCACGTTTTATATAAATACTTAAAATCAAAAATGCCAGTATTTATCGTAAAATTGTTTCAAATTCATATTCATCTGGTATCTGATTTATGCATCATTTATCTAAGTATAATCATTTTTGTGTTTGTCTGTATATGTAGTATGTAAGTATATATCGTAAACTCCTTCATCATATACGAAAGCACAAAGAAATCCGAATAAATCTTTTTTATCTAATGTTTTTTTTTATTATTCTCTGTTGTTCATACGATAACAAATATTTTTGCATTAATAAAAATAATAAGGTGTCAGCATGTCAGTTTATCGAATATTATATTCTTACATATCCAATAGAAAATATTTTTATTCAGGAATTATTATTCACCATTTATGTGTAGTTTTATGTGTAATGAACAATTTTTTTTCATTATACGACTATAAACAAATTGTTGTTTGGTCGCACCCATGGACCCATGTTATGTTTATGTTCGTATACACACAAAATAATAAATATAATAATCATAATAAATGTTTTGTGTCATTATCTTTACATTTGCTGACTATCCAAAATGAAACTCAATTATCGGTTTAATGATATTAAATCGATGAACTACAGTACGGTGTCAGATTATTACAACCACCTGATAGAATTCCTTTTCATATTTTTTTTTATTTTTTGAAATACAATACATAATTGGTAATTATTTTTTTTTTCGAGTACATCTTTTTGATTATCTTGAAATTGACATAAAGTCACACTGTAATACCTTCTGGGTAGATGTATACGTATTTAATAGCAGGGTTGTAACTTGAGAATCTTTGAATTGGAGAAAATTGATCATAAATTTGTCAGGCGCAGTATTATTGTTTTCTTTATTAAAAATGTTTTATATTAGTCTTACTGGCGAATATCAAAACCAAAAATAATAATTACTCTATTTTCAAAATATGTATTAGTTTGAAAAAGTTCTAGCATCGAGAATAAATTCTTTATTGCCAAAATTTTTCTTGATTAAAAATTTAAAACGTCAATGTAAAATTACAATTGAAAAATTTTAGTATCATTTTTGGTAAATGTCCATTATATAGAATCACATCAACGAATCGTATGAAATTTGGTCAGGAGATATACGGGATTGTGGAGATGGTGACTCATATTTGATGACAGATAAGATACACTTGTATGTAAATTTCAAGGTCATCGGAAAGTTGTAATTAAAGTAAATACATAATTACCAATCATTATATACTAGAATTTTCAGTTCAATTTCTATCAGTATTACTAGAATTTTACTAGGTGGTTATAATAATCTGGCACCGTACTGTATGTATATATTAAAATATATGTATGTATGTATATTAAAGTAAGGCATTTATTTTATATAAAAAGTTTTCATAAATTATGAATATTATGCTTATGTAAAAAATGGATATAAAAACTGCTGAATAATATATTTTTTTTACCAATGTCAGATATTAATGGTGTTCATGATGTGTGGTAAATGGTAAATTGATGGTAAATGGTAAAAGTGGTAAAGGAAACATCGTGAGCACACCTTTAACAAAAATGGTAATGAATATGGTAAATGGTAAATTTATGTCAAAAATCACGCATACGAATGATTAAATTGTCCGAATCTATAGATTCAAAATTTAGAAATTTGAATTTATAAAAGTGTAATTCTAAAATAAAATTTATATAAAATTAAAATATGTCAAAAAATAGTAAAAGAGTGAAATTAATTAATAATATTGTTGATCTAAATGTATTTAAAATGATCGATTTAGCCGAAAACTCAGGTAAATATAAAAACGTTTTATTTTTCATTATTACTATTATACCATTATTATTGTTTATTTTTTATTTTTGATTAACTAATTTTTATAGATTCTGACGATGAAGAATTTGATGAAATCTTTTCGGATTTATTGCTGGATATATCAGTAATTTTTTCATTTCGATATATTTCTCCTTTCGAACAAGGAAGTCTTGTGAAATCTCGCGAATGGTGCTGCAATGTGCTTTTAAAATTAGATGAACCAAGATTTAAACAAATGTTGAGAGTCAATTGGCATCAATTTAATATAATACACAATTTAATAGAAAAAGATGCAGTTTTTACTGCTCCGCATTCAAAAAAACAATTTCCTGTTGCAATACAATTGGCTATAGTACTATTTCGCTTAGGATCTTATGGAGAAGGAGCCTCAGTAAGAAAGATTGCTGGATTTTTTGGAATTGGCGATGGTGGTACAATTGATATTATAACAAAAAGAGTTTTCAAGGCCATTATGAATTTGCAAAATCAATTTTTAAGTTGGCCAGACAAGGAGGAAAAAATCAAAATTATCAGTAATACTAATCATGAACTTCCATATTGTATCGGCTATCTGGATGGAACTGAAATAAAATTACAAGAGAAGCCAGTCGTCGATCCAGAATCGTATTTTTCAAGAAAGCATCAATATTCATTAAAAATGCAAGCAGTTTGTGATTACGATTATATAATTCGTCATGCTGTTATTGGTTACCCAGGAAGTGTTCATGACAGCAGAATTTTTATCAATTCAACATTGATGCAAAAAAGTTCTAGCTATTTTTCCGGTATGGAGTGGATTGCAGCTGATAGTGCATATAAACTTAGCACTACTGTAATAACACCTTACAGATTATATTCAAAAGCAGTAACACCACTTGAAAGAACACAATTCAATGACACATTTTGCAAATATCGAGTAAGAATAGAAAATTGCTTCGCTATGTTGAAAGAACGCTTTTATAGTTTAAAGGAATTGAAACTTCGTTTGCATAACAAGGAATGTTTGGAATATGCTTGCAGATGGTTGAATGTTTGCTGCATATTACATAACATCATATTATTAAAAGCAAAATCGAAAGAAGATGAATTTGTTGGCGAATTACCTACAAGTTCCGATGACGATGACAATGATAATCCTCAAAATGATGGAGACAACAAACTAGCTGAATCGAAAAGAAAAGCCATTTTACATATAATTTTGAACAAATAGTTTTATATATTTATAATAATAAAATATAATATTGTATGAAATTAAGTTTTTGATTTTAATTTTACATATAAGTATTAATTAATAAATTCAATCGTTTTTATTATATTTTAATTGTAATTCAATTTTTTTTATTTCTTGCTCTTTTTCTATTTTAATAACTTCTAATTGTCGATGAGACTCTAATCGGGCTTGCTCTAATTTATACTTTTCCCTTATTTCGAGCTCCTTTAAAATTATTTCATCTTCATGTTTTTGCTTCTCAAACTCGAATTTTTCTTTTTCAAGCTCAAGTTTTTGTTTTTCGATTTCCATATCATAATCGATTTTTATTTTTTCTGCTTTATATTTTTCTTTAATATATAAATTTCTCTGATCCTGAATCTGTGATAGATATGATAATGCATTATTAGGTGTCGCTATTTTTCCTTTTGTTTTTGTTGTCTTCTTGCTCATCAATGATTTAAATCTCAAAAAGGATTCTTCGTGGTCCTTTTGCACTTCATTTGTTTCTTCATTGGCATTGTTATCTCCTACTTGAAAATCTTCATCATTATCCTCTATATCTATTATAGCTGGTTGTTGTTCTTCAGATGTTTCCATTGGTAATATTTCTAAGTCCTCGTTTATTTCATTATTACCGCTATCAAATATTACTAATGGATTAATATTTCTTTTTTCTGAAAAAATTTCATCCAGAATGTCGAAGTAGGGGCATATTTTTAAAATATAGTCTGCAAAAAAGTGAAATAAAATTTTAATAGTATGCATCACGTTTTTAAAACTTATTTTAAAAATATTTACTTTACCTCGAACGGTCTTTCCTTCATTGTTGTCTAGTAAACCAGCTCCAATATTATTTCTCCAATCTAGTGCTTGTTTATATTTTGCCTTCAAATATCTTATTTTGTGTCTCATGGCATCCCAATCAATTTTTTCCAAGATAATATTACAAGATTTTAATTTGTTGTAAAAATGCTGTGCTGTTGGTTTCTGTAAAAAAAAGAAAAAATAACGTTTATGATTTATGCTTCACATATGGGTCGTTATTTATCTTGACTTAAAAAACAAATGAAAAGCACTTTGTACCTCAAATGATTCCTTGTAATCTTTCACACAATTTAATAATACCACTGTCTCCTCTTCAGTCCAACGTCGTGTAATTTTATTTCTATTTCTTGTTTTCTTCGAACTTGAACATTCATTTTTAACCTAAATTTAAAAAAGGTAAACTATTATTAATTTCTTCATAAAATCAAAACTTTTGATTATAAATTACACTCATTTTAAATTTTTATCTCGATTATTTAATTTATTTCACTTTATACTTTAAAAAATTTTTTAATATTTCACAAAATCACAACCACAACTTTTTTTATTTTATGACACTTCTGACTTGAACAAATGACAGATAAATTCGATTACGATTTACCATTTACCATATAAAAACATGCCTGAATTTATGATAAAAATTTACCACGTCGTAACTCGTTTTCACATATAAAATTTTTACCATCAGTTACCATGGTTTACCATTTACCATGATTACGACGATTACCACGCTTTTACCACACATCATGAACACCATTATTATTTTATTTTTATTTCTCATTATATTCTATACATATGCGCGTATAATGTAGGTAAATAAAGATACAAATTTAGTTGCTTTAAAGATACCTAAAGAAATATACAGAACCATACCATTTCATTATTATTATCATTAACATTGCCAGTAATTTACCATCTTAAATAACTCAAAAAAAAAAAGTAAATAAATAAATAAATAAATAAATAAGACAAAGAATAATGTTCACTTAAAAATTTAAGAATGAATATATCATGCAAGGACTATGTATATATTCCAGTAAAAAATTACCACACTATGAGCTAAGATCTACATCTATATACTAGTAATATAGAATGGTATCATTGTACACTTACTAACTAACTACTATTATAGATGGTGGTTATATTCTGTGGTAGTATCATTTGCAGTGACTAAGTATGTACTTATGTGGTGGTGGTGTAGGTATTTTGAATTGATATATAAATTGGTGACTTGGTGGTACATTATAATATGCGCTTTTGTTCTGTATCAATTGCTATTTATTACTAAGCTTTATTTTAGGTTCAACAATAAATCTTATTCGTTTACTAATATGGGTCTTGAACTTGACATTTGAATGCGACCAAAATCACAATTGCTTTGATAAATAATATTGATCCGCATCCGCGCTTATGTATACATGATGTATATATGCATGTGTAACCAGAAAAATGAGCAAAATACAATTTTTTTTTCTGTTATATATTTTTATTTCGATAATTTGATTTAAAAGTACTTTTCAGTGATAAAACAATACAAAATTTTCTAATGCTATAATACATATACATATGTATGTAAATACATTACACAACATTTAAAATGATGCATATATTTTGTATACATATACTATGTTACTAGCAAAATGCGGATTATGAAAAATATAATTATGTGGCAATTTAACATTTAAAATAAATATATCCAAATATTAGCAGGTATTTTGAATAAAATTTTCTTTGACTTTTCGTGTTACTTTTTTGTTTGCTTTACTCGTACATATTACATTCATATAGCTTTTATCTAAGCATAAAATTCATTAGATAATACAGTTTCAAAATGAATGGAGTGGACTAAAAATGTATATAGTGCATGTCTGTGAAAATGATTTTATTGAATGTTAACCAAATAATAAAGTGCACGTATATATTCAAAATGTGAATGTACTGAAAGTAGTGGAAATCGCCAACTTTGGTTATTTTTGGACAAATTTTCATTTCCAAACAAAACAAAACTAAATAAATTTTTGTTTTTGAGTTACTTGGTATCAAAGTTTGAACATTTTTAAAACTTTATCCAATTTTGTACAAAGAATATCATACTATTTTAACCGATTTTTTTCAAAAAATGGGCCACTTTTTTAATTTTCATCCTTGGAACTTTTTAATCTCTTTTTCTATTGGACAACGCTATATGAGTTTTCCGGTTTGCGAGTAAGTGTCTGCGCATGGAGGTGAGCTCATATAAAAAGTTATAACTTCTGTTTAAAATATGAAAAAAGATTTATCATTAAAAAGAAAATCGCAAAAATATGATTATTGAAATTATTGAATATTATTGAAAATCGTAAAAAAGACTATCATTTCCGTTATCAGCGTATCGAAAACTACCTTTTAAAAAAAGTCCCATTTTGAAAGCTCGTGTCAGCGATTCGGAACTTTCCTCAAATTTCCATTATAATGATATTATTTTAAAAAAATGCTCCCTTAAGATATCTTTCAAATAAAAAAAGAATTATGTCAGTATTTATAGCCTCTCAAAAGTTATTAACATTTTTGTGGAGTAAAAAGTATAAAAAATTAGAATTTCTTCATTATAATCATATAATTTTTTCTATAAGACTTTCATGTTCGAGCTGGGCGACGTTTCACACAAATTAAAATGGTACTGTCGATGTTGTGATTATAATACCAAACCAATGACAATACCTTGTAGTAGTCACAGACAAGAAGTGTAGATTCAATATGTGATATTATCAGTACCCGAATTTTTGAAAAATGTTATTTTAATTTGATGAATATTTAAAAAAATAATAAGAAATATTTGTAATAAAATTTATTTTAAATTAATTCAAAAAAAAAAAAAAAAAAATCAAGATTGAAAAATTCTAATAAAAGATGGATTTTTTAAAAGAAGTTTGAGATAAAATATTTTTAGCATTACAGCAAAAATTCTATAAATAATGTTGTCTAATTCAAGTTCTTATTTACTCCATTTATTAAAAATCAGAAAATTTAATTCTTTTCGCTCCGATGAATTAACGATTTCTTTGATATACTAACTAAATATACAAAATTCATATTTAAAACATGTGAATTTTCGTATCATAAAACATAAAATTTTAATTGCAATAAAATTTTCAACTATATAGGGAAGTATAGTTATTGTGTGTAACTCAAATTGTAATTGACCGTGATAAAATTATTAATTTATTATTTTCAATTTTAATTAACTAAAAGTTCAATTTAAATTTCATGATTCAATGTTCATTTTATTTTTTTTACTAATTTTTAGTTGTTTTTATTAATGGATTTCGATGTTTATTTCATATACATATGTATGTATTTGTACGAAGTTATGTTTGTATAACTGTATATTCTATAGCTATTGTAAATGAAAATCAAAAATCAATTTATATAATTCAGAAAAAAAAAATGTAAAACAAAAAATAATACTACAATCGAAAAACAGATACACATACGTATAATAAAAATGAAAAAAAAAAAATAAGAAAACAAGAACAGAACATTTCATGTTTTCCCTTGCAAATATTGTAAGTATATGGAACTTGTCATAAGGCTTTGCCATAATTATTATTCATTCATGGTCAAAATAATAAAGAAATTTTATAAATACTAATTTAAAATTACTCGTAAACATTATCAGTCAACAATGAATATGTACAAGTCGCAGTACATAAAAATAAAAAATAAGTACAAAAGTATGCACATATAATAATCCAGATATTTAGATCAAATGAAGCCATACAAAAAAAAAATATTTTACAATCTCTCATTTTTCTGTTTATACAAATTCAGATGTTTCTCTTTGTAGGATGAAAACTAAATTTGTTCGCACTTTTTTTCAATGAATTATTTTTTCGCTTTTAATATTAACACTATGGATAAGGCTGTATTCTGTAATCTGTAATACATACTCGTACACATAAAACCATTTACTCGATTATTCATTTCAATTTTAGATTACATATGTTTTAGTAAAAATAAAGCCAACCAGAAAATTTTAATATTTAACTGTTTTTCGTGTTCATGTTTTTGTTGATATATGAATATATGCTCGTACGCATGTAAAATTTTTAAATGTATGAGTATTGTTTATGAAGTTTTTATTTTGACTTGTTAGTGATATTGTCAATTTACATTAAAATGATTTATTACAAACATTTTTCGTTCATACATGTTTTATGTATTCAATATATGTACATACAACACAATGAATCAAAAAATTAAAGAGATTTTGAAGGAATAATTTTAGCGAAATATTAAAAAAAAAATGAATTTAATTTTCACATTATTTTGTCGCTTTTAAAATTTTTATATTTATCTTTGTTTTCATTGTGTTGCCTGTTTCTCATGTTTTATAATAATAATTATTTATCATGGTCATCTCATACCATGCGTGATTTACTATTGACGAAACAGAAACGCCGACTATAGAAATATACTTAACGAATGTATCGTGTGTGTGTCTGTTATATGTTTATAGTATTGTTTATGTACCCACCCGGATTTTAATTTATTTTTATTTATACTTCTCTCTATAGTATAACAGATATAATTATAGCTTTTTATATCTATACTATATAAATATAATGTATACCTATGTATCGTAACGGATAACGAAACTAATAATTTCGATTATTTTTATTATTTATTATACTTTACATGAACACTTTAAGCATATTATATGTATTTATTTTATATGTGCTTTAAGTATAAAGGTATAAATGTATACAATATACTACGTACATAAATGTTTGATTTTGTTTTCATACTCATAAATAACAAATTGATTTTGATTTTTGACACTTTTGTTTTTTGAATTAGATATGTCTTGTCTCGTCTTAGCAATTTCTTAATGGAGAATTTAAATAAAAATACTAAAATGTACGTGTATACACATGAAATTAAGGGTATTCATGTCACATTTCAGTTCATTATATAATTTTTCAGTTTTGAAAACTTTTAATTCTGTTGAGATGCGAACAACCATCTCAAATTTCTTTGTAGTTTACTTTTTCGTAGTTGTTTTTTTCTTTAGCTATTATATTTATTTTATAGTACATATTTGATTATTATCTACTATAATAATCTATGCCAATTGAAAACTGTCAAACATCAAACATCAAACTACGAAACTATAAAATACAAAATTTAGAAATTGCGAAGCATTTTAACTTCGCACTTTTTTGAAACTTCTGTAGTTTGAAAATGAAAAACTACGAAGATAACGAAATTTACGACAAACTTATTAAACATGAAATTAATCCCCTTATTATTTGTACATAATCGTACATAATTCTTTTTAAACGAAACTTCAAAGGAATTTTAAAAATTAATACACAGCAGGTATATGATATCTTATCCAAATGTCACAATGAATTTGATATACATATTTAAATGGTATTATAATGACAGCACATGATCGATCATAAAAGAAACTTTCATCTTCACATTTAATTTTTATTTTTGTTTTTGTGTTTTTTGACTAATCAAAAAGGTACATATAAGCATATATGTACCAAATAATTAACTCTTTCACTTTCATATATGTATGTACAACTCTTTCATATATTGTGGTTCAACAGAAGAACAAACAGTAGTGTGAAATATACAGTTATTAACATAATCATGATTATAATAGTGAAGTTATAACATGAAAAATATGCAATTAAATTATAAAGATCTTGATCTAATGTGGATATGTTTTTTATCGGATTATGCTATCTACATAAATATATGAAGGTATATAAATATCTTATGTACATACATATATACATATATATAACATTATATACTTTTTTGTATGTTTTGGATTTCGATGTCAAACAAAAATTTGAATAAAAACGTTGATACAGATTTATTGTTGTTTCTTCTGTTTTATTTTGTTTACATTTTTTGTATACATACATTGTAGCAATTAATTTCAAAACAAAAAATTTAAACACAAAACTTCACGTATACGTTATGTACATATATAAATATGTAACAAAAAAAAAAAAAAAAAAAAAAAAAATACAGTGCGTTTCACTTGAATAGGGCCACCTTTTTTCAATGAAGTTTTATGATTTATTCGTATTTTTTTCTCGATAATTCAATTTTTTTTAATTCAAAACTAAAGTACAACTTCATTCTTGAATTTCAAAACGAAAAAAATTAATGGTTTTATATGTTTAACGTTAATTTTTACTGTTTATTGTCTGGTACTTAGAAAAAAGCACATTTTTGCTTGCTTCACTTGAATAAGGCCGCCATAAAAATTAATATAAAGGAGGGAAGTAAATGATTGCAAACACATAGTTTTTGAACAAAATTGTAATTTTTTTATTATTATTAAATTTTAGTACTTTGTACATCCTCCTTTTTTTAAAATTACTTCATATATTCTATTCGGCAAGGAATTGTATAGTGACTTCAAATAACTTAAGGAAATTTCAAATAACTCCTTATCATCAAACTGTTTGCCACCTTCGTACACATTTCTTACAAGCCACCCCCATACGTTTTCCATTATGTTGAGGTCTGGAGAATAGGGTGGCCAATCGAGGGTTTCAACATTTTGGCTTTGAATCCAGCTTTTAACTATCTTTGCTGTGTGGATAGGTGCATTATCGTGCTGATATATCCAAGGTATGGGTCCAAAAATGTCGTGAAACTTCGGAAAGCCATTTTCCAATATATTTTTATATGTAATTCCAGTCATTTTTGTGGACTGGAAAACCAAATCGATAGTTCCATAATAAGAAACTGCTCCCCATACCATTACACCACCCTCTTTACTGTGATGTCTATCTAAAAACAGTTCGTCTTTTCGTAAATCGTGGAAATAATGATTAAAATTGTCCGGGCCATCAATATTAAATTTTTTTTTATCTGAAAAAACGACTTTGTACCATTGCTTTTGCCATACCATATAGTGCTTAGAAAACTGTAATCGATTTTGTTTCCTCACTTCATTAAGTGGTGGTTTTTTTTTAATTTTTTTGTATTTTAAATGTGAAGCTGCTTTAATTATGCGCCGGACAGTCGAAACACTTGCTTTAACCTTACACTTGAACTTGATTTTGACTGCAGAATTACTGGAATTTGATGCTTCACGAAGAATTAATCGTTTGTCTCGGGGAGTTGTTGCTTCGGAAGTACGTCCTTTCATGTTTTTTCCATATTCATCAATATTGTTTAAAAAATTATTAACTACCGTTTTGCTTCTTCCAATTTTTTTGCCTATATCACGGCTAGAGTATCCTTCATTCTTATAAATTTTTATTTTTTCCTTCTCTACTACAGATAACACTTTATTTCTTCCCATTTTAATAAATTTAATCAAATTTTTGTGCTTTATGTAATATTGATAGAAACAAAATGTCGAATATTTAATAGAAAAACTAATTTCAATTAGAAATGCAAAGCCTACTTCTTTAATAACATCAAAACTACAAGTGGCCTTATTCAAGTGAAGCAAGCAAAAATGTGCTTTTTTCTAAGTACCAGACAATAAACAGTAAAAATTAACGTTAAACATATAAAACCAGTTATTTTTTTCGTTTTGAAATTCAAGAATGAAGTTGTACTTTAGTTTTGAATTAAAAAAAAAATCAATTATCGAGAAAAAAATACGAATAAATCATAAAACTTCATTGAAAAAAGGTGGCCCTATTCAAGTGAAACGCACTGTATGTATACAAATTAAATTATTTTGACCTTCTATTTTCTTAAAATATATATCTTATAATATTTTCATAATTTATTTTTACGAGCTGTTGATTGTTTTTTACATATCTATATTTTTGCTTCGTTATTTTATAAAATTTTCAAATATTTTTTGACATTTTTATTAAATTTTTCATGTTAGCATATTAATGTTGTAATAAAAAATTCCTATATCGTGTTATTGAACACCCTTTTTATAACAGCAATTTTTTATATGTATGAGCTACATTTTTTCGAATGGCTACCTAAGTATTTGGTTATCTGATGTACTAAAAATATATTTTTTAGAAGAGCATATATATTACATACACATGTATATTATATTTTTAATACATTATATATGTAGCATATTTTATTGTTATAGTACTTTTAGATGAATTCCGTATTTGTTTTATGATAAATTACAAGTTTTACAAATGTGTAGATATGAAAAGATGAGAAAAGCTTATAAAAAAAAAGAATATATTTTAATGAAATTGAGATTTTTTTGATTTTTTTTTTCGCTAAATTATTTACTTTTATATTTATGTAAATATTTAGTACATATTTTTATATCTATCTATCTAATATAAATTCGTATACGAATAAAATTAAGTACTTAATTCTGATATATATTTTATATATTTAAATAAATTTTTTAGGATCAACATTTTATGGAAAAAAAGTAATAAAAATATGATAAATAAATTAATAAATAAATAAATTACTTACATAAATTAATAAAATAAATTAAAATAAATATCTACCTAAAATTGAGGAAGCATTTGATTTACGCGTTGTCTGTATGTACATATAGATTATGTTTGTTATATTTAGTAGAGAAGAAGCATTTTTTTTTGTTTTGAAACTACTTATCTAATAGAAATTTTATTTTTTACACATGAGGAAAAAGTAGATATTAAATTTAAAGTACAGTTTGAAATAAATAAAAAATGTTATATTCTGATTCTTATTTTTCTGTTAATTATAATTCTGTCAAATTATTATTAATTAAACTCATAGAAATCAATGATTATGAAAATTTTAGACTGCAAAAGTTTTCATATTAAGATAATTATTAAGATTTATTATATTACAATATTACATGAATGCAAATAATTACAAAAATTGTTTAAATTATTTGTTCTCATTAATACTTTAATCCCTTTTTTCACATCGTTCATCAATTTTTTTTAATGAAACATAATATGGCCTGTGTCTTCCTTTCCAAGATGAAAACTATGTCCCATTGAAATATCATACTTATTTGGAATCTTTTTAACGGTTTTGACATTATTAAACAACCTGTGTTTCTTTCACGTGTGCGAAGTACTTCTAAGCAATTATTTTGGCAATGACTCAAACTATTCAAAAAAACATAAATAAATTCGACAAGTGAAGCAAAAAAAAAGCTTAAAATTATTTTACTTTAAATTTGAAAAATTTATATAAAACACTCCATATGATATTTGTTTATACTAAGAAATCGAACCTAAACAGTCAATTTCCATTTGTTGGATAATGTGAAACTAAAAAGACATCTGTGGTCCGTTTCTGTAACTCACAAATTGAGTGATTCTCAACTGAAATACTCTATCCGACGTCATTTTGACGTCATTCTCTATCGTACCGTTTCTGTAACGTGGTGAAATTGAAAACTCTACTGAAACAATTTTCTCTACTGCAAAAGTGTTTCTGTAAGTCTGTTGAGTTGAGTTAATTCTCTACTGGTTGAGTTTCTTTTTCGATAGAGTATTAGCAGTTGATAAGGATATAAAAGTAAAAATAAAGTGTATTATAAGTATATATAGTGATTGAGTTTTAATTTTTTCGATAGAATAGTGCTAATTAATAAGGTTAAAAGGAGTAAATTAGTTATTTTTTAATAATAGAATAGTATTTAATTATTTTTTTTAATGTACTAATTTCATATTATTAAGTATTATAAAGTGTATTAAGTATTATTAATAATAATAAAGTGTAAAAATAATTTGTTTAAATATGAATGCAGAAAAACAGGTGAATATTTACTTAAAATAAAAATATACATACAAATAATTTTAGATACATATTTTACATTTTATCTTCGGTTTATTTTTAGAAAAATTTTTGTATGTACATATATGTATGAATTTCAATGTATAAAATGTAATATGTTATGTGTAGATATATACAAAACTTAAAAGTTAATCAAACTTTCAGAATAAGTTTTACGTTACTTTGATTTAAATGTTACAACTGTTGTTTCATTTTTATAAATTCCTTTCTAATTGCAAACTCACCATACCAATTCTCTATCGAGTGTTACAGAAACAGCAGAACTCTACTAGTAGAGTTTAGCGATTGAAAATCGTATTACGTCACAGAATTGAGAAATTTCTCTATCGAGTTACAGAAACGCACTACTGGTAGAAAGAAATAACGTAACTACTTACAAAGTATGAGTGAACTACTTTTGAAAAATTGTTTGAACAGTTCACACATAAAAATTTAGTGAAGTATTAAACCAAAAAGATTTTCAAGTATTTTGCTCATGTGAAAGAAACACAGCTATTATATACTTATGTATATCATATAACATATTATATTAGTGTTTTTACATACATATATAGTAATTAGAATAAACGTTTATTAAACAATTGTAATTACTTCATTAAGCGTAGACCATAATCAGTCTTTAAATATTTTTTCACAATTAAATTTTGTTTATTTATTTATTTATTTTTTTTTTGAGGAAAAATATACATATATATGTACATGGAAGCAAGAACAGTATATTATATGATAAATGTACTTGGCAGAGAATAATACTATTCAACTTCTAGTTTTCCCATAATAATTAGTCATAATTTTTAATGATTTTCTATTTCTCTTCGTCGTCTATACATTTCAATTATACATGGAATTTTTTTACTTGTTTTTGTTTATGTACGAGTATATAATTAATTTTCATTTCATTTATTTATTTTATTTTGTTTTTCGTAATTTTCAGACAGTTTTAAATCTGTTTGACATTTTCAACTAGCGGTTTATTAGATAAAAAATAAATTAAAACGATGTAGAAAAATAGTGATTCGCATATGCATATTATATGATACAAAAACATACATAAACAGTTATGTACAAATAAAATTCACGAATTTTTACATGTAATATATATATCCAAGAGACGAATTGAAGCATCGAATTTAAATTGTTACATGCATGAGAGTTTATTGCCAGATTATGTTCATCGTCTAGATTTAAAAAATAGGTCCAAAAAATTATCGGTTCTTCTCATGTATTAAAAATTTATTAAGGAAATTATTAAAAATTTTAATAGAAATTAAATATGTCTGAACTTCTGAAAAATGTGAAAATTTGTTTTTGTAATTCAAGTCTTGAAAGACGGGAAAATATATTGTTACCATGTGAAAAACATCAAAAATATTGGTTTTTAATTCATTTTCTTTAACTATTTTCAAATAATTTGTTTAGAAAATTATTTCAAAAAAAATATAATTCTGCTAAAAATGAAGTGGTCACAAAATTTCAAAATTGTGTAACTTTTAAAACAAAGTTACCAAAAAAGTAAACTCTGTATGTAACTTTATTTTGTAAAAGAAATTTTGTGTCAACAATTTTAATGAAAATTACTCTTTTGAAAAAATGTGAAATCTAACACATTGTGTAAGAAGAGTAACAAAGTTACTAATAAAGTGCGTTTTGTGTACAAAAGTTAGAAAGTTACTGAATGTGCCTGCTTTGTGTGAAGGTGGTGAAAAAGTGTTTGGCTGTGTCTGTTAAAGTCATTCTGACGTTCTGTATTAAAACATGTCGTTTAAAATTGTAACAACGAAAGAAAACAATAGAGACTGTGTTTTGACTGGGTCAGATGCATGAGAAACCAACGGAATTTTATCTTGGCTTCCTATATTGAAGAAAAGTTTGATAGAAGCGTTTAGGAAAAATGCAGGAAGCATTTCTGAAACAAATTGGAAAAAGCAGCAGTGTTGTGTAGTGCATAGTGCGCACACTACTTTTTATTTCTTTAATAGATTCCAAATTTTTTCTGCTTTATGAACTCCTTTGTTTTAATCTTATATAGAATGTTTTCGAATATTTAAAAGGAACTTTCTTGCTTCTTCTGTACATAATTGTTTTTCAACCACTAAGTAAAAATCAAGCGAAGAAGTTTCAAATTTGGCACAATGTTTCGATTTTGGGACTCAAAAGTGGAAACTTTGTTTCTAAAAAATTACGACAATTTAATGTCGACACTTTTACCACAAAAAGTGGTAACATTGTTCTTTTTTTTCTCTTCAGAAACAAAGTTTTCAGTCAGTCACAACTCAAACACATTCAGTAACTTTCCTACCAACAATCATCAGATCTAATATTTGGACACAAAATTACGTATCAGTGTCGTCACATTTGAAAACATAATTTTGCTTCAATTTTTCACACTTTGTTCCGTTTTAGTTACGTAACTGATACACACTTTTACGAAAATTTGTCAATGTTTCTAGAATGCGACCTTTTGTTACTAAAATTTCTACTTGGGGTGTACGTATAAATGTAAAACAATGAATAGAAGTATTGAATATTATATAGTTATAATTTTATATAGTATATAGTATTGAATATTATATAGTACATAATTTTATTTTTCTTTATCTTATAGATTTAGTAACCTCTGTACATTTTCCCATAATGGCAAATTATTTATACATTGATCCAGTAAATTAGAATTTTCAGGATAAAGAAGCGTAACATTTTATGTTTTATGTCTTTATGTGTACGAGTGAAGAATGTACATAAATTAATCTACTCTTAAAATGTATATGCACATGCATGAAAACATAGAGATATGCAAAAACATTTTGCTCATATAATAAAACAAATTTGAAAAAGTTAACTTTAAGTCAATTTTTAAAATATTTCTGATGTAAAATAAGTGTTACTATAATGACACAATAAAAAATAGTCTTGTCTACAAAATAGGATCTCTATACACAGGCTTCAATTCACGAATAGGAACGTCGTAACTTTCAACGGCAACAATGATCGAAAAGACAGTCTCAAACTTTGATTACTGTGCTCAGTATTGGTATGATGAGTGATATTGGAAATTTAAACGATTCAACAATGCGTTATTTTATTCGTAAATTATTCGAATTTGTTATAAAAATACATGGTGATATTTATGGGGAATTTGGAGAATCTGCAACATGATCTTCATTTGAAAACTAATAAAGATGAACAAACCAACTGATCATGGTTTGCGCCAAACTTTCGCGATTTGGGGTTCACGTAAATATCATTTATAGCATTGTTTATAGTTATCATTTTGTTTTATTTTAAAATTTTAACACGCTCATTTGTTAAAACCTATTTTTGCATAAATGTTGATGCTTTATATTTGTATTTATTGGTTGAATTTTGTGTAAATCTATTAAAATTTATGTACCTTATACTAATAATACTCTGTAATAATATTTATCATAGTTATACTCAAATATGTTATGTATTTAATAATTATTAAAATTAAGAGATGAAAGAAAACGTTTCATAAAAATTAAAAGTTGATTCTTTTTCGACTAATATGTTATATGTATGCATATGTATGACTCTTCATACGTAATATGTAATATAATGAAATATTGATAAAAAAAAAAGAAGAACACTTTACGTAATTTATTATAGAAAGTGTAATCAAATATTCATTTTGCTAGTTACAGCTATTAATATTATTTATACTATAAAAAATTGTAAACTGCTACACCCTATAAATTTTGTGATAATATCCATGTATTTGAATTAAAATCTGTAAAATATATCTAAGTACATATAAATTGCATTAATAAAGCAAAAATTTTCAATATTCGTACATTATACCCAGACGAGTATTTACATTTACTGGCTTGAATAGCGCGATGGTTGGTGTTCGTGTTGGACTGGTACACTTGAGGTACCGAGTTCAAATCCCAGCCAGGTACCGAATATTTACATCACCGCATGTGTATATGAATAAAATTGAAAATGAATAAAATAAAAATAAAAAATACAAATTATATTAAAATACGTTTTATCGACTTTATGTGTTTTTGTTGTTATTTCAAATTTTTCATATTTTCATTAATTCGTCTCAACATTTTCATTAATTCGTATATGTACGAGTACGACTAGTAATGCACGTATAATACATTAATAGGTGCTTCCGATATTGCAATTTCAAGTATTTGCGAGTACTAAAATGTGTCTAGGATAAATTGTTAAAACGAACGACACAAAAATTATTCGTAACTACTTGCATCTACTTCCAGCTACTTGAAAAATTTTTCATGAGTAGCTGCGCGAGTAGACGGTTTAGCACATACATTTACCTTTTCTACTCGCAAGTACTTGAAATTGCCAAATCGAAAGCATCTAATGTATTAATGTTTTAAGTTATATGTTGCTGTCTATGTGCATATGTGTTTATCTATCATCTTCGAAAAAAGGTAATAAAATTAGCATTGAAATATGGATATTAAATTATATACATATATGTACATATGTTTGATTTGCTTTAAATGTACGAGTACACTTATGAATAATAAATTTCAAATGAAAAGAGTAAAGAAATTTATGTTATTTATAATATACTACACATACATTTGTACATACATTGTTTAATAACAGTTTAATTTTTGATGAAAAATATTGAAAAATGGATAAACATGAATATAAACGTTTAAATGAAAATGATAAGTGGAAAATATCTTTATGTGTAAAATATATAAACGTATATATAAACGTATATAACGTAACGTAAGAAAATATATATAGAAATATATATAGAATATATAGAAAATATATAATATAACGTAAGAACATTTAATAAGGTTGGTGTTATGAATTTCGTAATTTTATTAATGCACTAGTATATGCACCTACAAAATGTATTCTGAATGTGTAAACTTTCAATTAAATAATCATCAAAATTGAATTATTGTAGGTATTCCATAATACATAATGGAACAACTATACAACATTATATTAGTTTTTATGTTTACATTTGTATTAGAGTAATGTCGTTTTGATATTTTTAACAACTTTCTTAATTTTTAAGATTAAAAAATTAAAATTGTGGACATTTTTTCAAATAACTACTTATATACTCGTATAAACATTCTTATACTTTACATTTTTATTCTTACTTTCAATAATGGAAAAAAAAATATTTGAAATTGCAATATTATCAATCAAATTATAAATCAAATTGAATTAGCAATCGACTATTATTAATGTCTATAAAATAAGTATGAATAAGTAATAATATATGATAATATATATGTATATATCATATGCACATGCATATACTATACATATACACTACAAACTTATATGTGTTTAGCTTGCTTTTATTCAACACTATTACATAGGAATACGAAATAAAAATAAAATTATATTGTTTGACTAAATGTTTCCCTAAATTACATAAAAAAATATTTTTTAAAAAAATCACTAATTAATTTTGTAGAAAAAATTATCGTGTATGTATTTACCCTTGTTTCCTTAATTTATTTAAACTTCACTTAAAAACCAATTGCTGGAAGAAATTATTTTCGTTTTGTACGTACATTACATATTATGAATTACAATCAATTATGATAAAAATTATATTTTCGATTAGCATGCAATTTTTTCTAAATAACTGTATGTAGTAGATGATATTGTTTTACCTAGATCCTGTTCTGCATAACTTCGAGCATGTATAGCATATCTATAGTTTTTGGCTTACCTGAAAATAGATAAAAAAATACATAATTAAAACATTTTATTTACGGAATATCATACACTAAATAATAGAAACCGAAAATAATAAAAACTCTTTTTCAAATTTGAAAATTTTATATCCGTGCTCATATTTATGAAACTAGGCTTAGTTGCTAATAATATGTGACCATTTATACATAATAAATTTTACTTAGAAAAAACAGAATGGAAAAATTTATGTAAATTGCCTCGACACTGGGCTATAAGCCAAAATTCAATTATTTTTATAAAATTCTCAACAGAAACGAAATCTATAAAACATTAATAGCAATGTCGCTATATCAAAATACGACTTTCTTACAACCCATCGATGTAATGCTTACTTTGGAACAGCATATTAAAAAGACATAGTTGTTTAAGAATTTACGATGTGGGGTTTTCCAGAAAGGACCTTATAGGATGTTCTTTTTAAAATTGGAAATCGAAAATTGGAAAACCATTTATACACCATTCTAATAGAAGGTGCAGAGTCTCCATAATGTTTATCAAGCTTTGATTTTGTTTCCATTGCCGATTTACCTTTCAAAAAATAATGTTTTATCACCACACGAAACTCGTTTTGATCCATTGTCTCTATTTATTCTATGCTATGGCAAAGCATCAAAATTAGGAAGAAAAACTTTTTCTTCTTGTTTGATGCCACTTATTATTTGGGACTTCACTGAAGTGATTTATAGACTTATTACGATCATAGTATCATGTGTGTACCTACAATTTAGCGTGGATTGCGAACCACTTTCCACTGAGTTACTGGTAAAGTAGAGCTTTCTTCAGCAATTTGGTATTGGTATTTATTCAAAGCTGAGTGAACTTTGAGAATAACGAAGATTTGAATTGAAAATATAGGCATTAGGCAAAGAAAAATTGAAAATTATTTTTCTTATTTTTGCCGTGAGCAGAAATCGAATGTGCACTTCGATATCAGTAGCCAGCTGCTAAGGAAAAAAGTACAAAAATATTAAAAATTATTAGAAACAGATTAAACATAAAGAGAGGAAAGCAGCAGTATCAAGATTTAGACTATTTACCATAGGTTATGATTGTCTGACAGAGTACCTCTATAGAATGAAGATAATGTAAGATGCTAATTGCAAAATCTGTAATGTAGATAAACCTTTAGATGAAGAGCACTTTACTAACGTGTGCAAAAATTTAAATAGAAATCATTAAAGTGATAATAACAAGATAAATAGAATACTCTATAATGTACGATGGATTTTCGCAAAAAAGAGAGTATTTTTCTCTTATGTGACGTCATCGGAAGTCAAATTGAGTAAAATATGTCAAACTATATTGACATACAGGGACTAAAAATGATATAATATATGTAAATAAAATAAATTAAATTAGTATTAAACCTGGATACACAACAATTTAAATGTAATTTTCCATTATTTGATATAACAATTTAAACAAACGAAAAAAAAATTGGCATCCCACTCAACTTAGACAACATTCATATACGCATCAAATCAGCTTAATAATGAAAATACTGAGTTGAAAAAGAACAGCAAAACTAGTATTAATGATAAAAATAAGTTTAACCATAGTTTAACGTTAAAACCTAACAAATGGTGCATTAAATGTATTCAATAATATATTGTATACACAATACACCATACCATAAGAATTTACAAGATAAAGTTAAGGATAAGTACTTTTGATTAAATATGCATAGTTAAATGTTATTGAGTAAATTGAAGAAATAAATAATAAATTCAATATATTTGCACTTTTTATTAATCTTCAATAATTTCCACATTAAACAATAATTAAACTTAATTTGTAAATATTCACATCACATGTATAAATACTCGTATAATTTCTTCATAAATACACTGTCTTTGAAAATGTATTAATTTTTATTTTGAAAACACTTAAAAAGATGTTAAATGAAATAATTATTAGATACTACCGTTGAAGATGTTTTATCAATTTTCATATAATATATATTTTATGTTAATGAAATACCGGTATAGTGATTATGTTTATTGTTAAGTTAAATACGAACATGATGCTTCGGTATTTATATTCATACACATTTCATAAGTAAAAATGCACACACTTATGTCCATAAAAGTATTAGAGTAAATATTCACTTTATGCATTATTGTTATTTTATGAATTCAAATGTGTTAATATTGTATTTGAATATGTTAACACATTTATACTAACATAAGTATAGCGCGTAAAATTCTTCTTTTTTTTCCTTTTTTTGTTTTTCATGGGAAACATATTGAAATATAATTCATAAATATTTACATAGATTACACAAACTTTATATTGATTTATATTATATAATTATTGAAAGTATTTAAAGTTTATTTTATTAATTTATTGTGTTTGAATAATATTGATTTTTGTTAGAATGATAATAAAAATTCCTTTTATTTTGTAATTGATTTCATAAATTATATGAATAAATTATTTTTATTTTTAACTCAATTGAAACATATGCTAAGCAAAAATTAAAAAATCATTTTCATAATCTAAGTTTTCACATGTTTTGCAAATATACATAGTTCGTTTATGAAAAATTTTTGAATGCAATTTGTTCATTAATTTGATCAACTGTACATGACAATTGCTCTTGTCATGCAATTTTTGTTAATGCTGTGTTCTTTATGCACTTGTTTTTTTCAATTCGGCTATAATTACATATTATTGTAGCCGGTTAGTTTTAAGTACTGGGAAAATGAATATCGTAGAATCTTCAAGATATATTTATAATACTAACATTTAAAAGTAAATAGATAAAATTAAAAAATTCACATTTTGACAGACAAAAGTGATTTTTAAAATCCGTCTTTTAGTTTGATTCACAATTCGTATATTGTTCCTCACTTTGATGGTTGAGTTTTCAACTTTTATATTTAGAATTAGTGATTTTGTGATTTTTAGCGTGCGTTTTCTTTAACAACCACTTTATATATTCAAAACCAGTATTTTAATTAGCTTTGGCACAAGATAAAATTATAAATATCTAGTAAGGTAAATGGTTAAGTCTGTTTTGTTCTTAATCTCAGATTGTTTGCAAAAACATTTTGACCATAACAAATATTTAGTTGTTAACAATTTGCAATTTCTATCGACAATGTAATTTGTATTATGAAAACGCATGCCACAAACAAAAAAACATACTCTCTAACCTTCATATAAATTTTTCATAGAAATCAAACGAGTTCTTTTAACATAATTTTTAAACCTCAACCTCTATCAGCTGATATATTTAAATAACACATACAATTTTTTTCGAACATTCTGCAGACGTATTCTACTGGACTTAAAACATTTAAACTTATGAATAACACAAAATTAACTTGTTTTGTTTTTGTTTTCTTCTTTATATTTTATATAAAATCTATATTTTTATCTATACTATGGACACATACATATATATATGTATATATATATATATATATTTATGTAAAGTGGTTACAAAAATTATTTGTGCCTAGCAAAGATGTTTTCCTTTTTCTTCCTATTCTTGGACTATTTTGTACAATTGCTTTTTTTATTGAGCACTTGATATAAAATGGTATTTTTTTAGCTAAACACTTTTTAGCTAAATTTTTACACAGGAATACCGTTGTTATATATTACAACAACGAGAGTAGCTCTGTTTTCACTTTTACGCGTCATTTTTACTTTTAAAAGAACATTCTCAATGTAACGCTAAGTGAAAGTGAAATTTTATGAAAAAGCATACTGTTCAAAATACAAAGCTAAGTTAATTTTGAAATTCGAAAATTTGACATCAAAATTTTGTTTAAATTGACATTTGAAATTCCAATTTTCAAATTCTCAACTGAATTTCTACATTTTTAAGTGGGAATTTAAAGGAATTTTAGGGAAATTCTTGCATTTTTTGGAAGTCTCCATCTGTTGGTCAATTTCCTAACAACATTTTTGTAATTAAATTTATAGCTTTTGTTAGGAATAGAACCTAATTTCACTTTATACTTTGGCAATTTCAATTTCAATTAGAGAGTGATGCAGAGATCTAATTTTGTGTAAGAAAATAAGGAACAAAAGACATATAAATTTCACTTTCACTTAGCGTTACATTGTGAATGTTCCATAATACTCACTTAACGTACTTCAAAATCAAAACAAAATGAATAATTTCCATCTTAATAATCATATTATTTACCAAAATCAATAAATCGGTAAGTCCCATTAGTCCTTAGAATAGATACTTTATGCAAAAAATTTATGTAAAAAAAAATTCATGTACAAATAATTTTTGTAATAATCAAATTATTCTTTTTTTAGCACTAAGAATAATTCTGTGTTTTATTTTTTTTTTAATTTTGACATATTTACAAGTATTTGAAAAAATTAGTTTAAAAATTTCAAATTATTAAAACTGTTCAAATCCAAGATGCTTTATTTATGAACAAATAATTTTTGTATCCACTGTATATAATAATCCCATAAAATGAAATTGTTTATTCTTACGCAATAGATCCAATGAGAGCGATACGATTTTTTGACAATTTGATATATCGGTTGGTGTATATTTAATAAATCTTTTATTATTATTAAATCTTAGACATTTTATTTAAATATAGTATGTCTTGTGTAAAATAAATAAACTTAAAATTAATAATTTAATTATTATTTTATAAGTGTAGTGTAGACAATATAAAAGTACATTGGTTAAGCCTAGATAATATAAACAATTTTTTCATAATGTAATCAAACAAATGATTATTTTATACAAAATATTGTAAAAACTTTCAAAAATGAATAATATTCGTAATATAACATTTCATAATTTTTTACTATTTAAATTAATGTTTCATTTAAATTCATTTTAAATATATCACTTAACATTTCACACACGAATTGATTACCTTTTAAATTTAAATTGACATTAAATTTTATGTCAAAATCCTCAAAATACCATTTATTCCTTTGACATGAAACGAGGAACAAAGTGAGAAAAAAAAACTCGCACGGTGAAATTTAAAATTGAACAAACTTTTCAAAGCGAAATAAGTAATCTCATCGCTATCATTTTACCAACGGCTTTATTAAAACCACTAAAGGCAGAACTATAATCGACATAGCTCTGACATAGATAGTGACATATGTCGGCTATGAACACAGCCAAATCAATGATCTAAACTATAATTGACATTGCCGACATTCATTAAAAATTCGTTTAACATAAGCTCGACATAAGCAATACGATCGAGAGCGTACATGACATAAGTAACATATAAGCCATAACCTCATTTTGTTAAATTCGTATTGCTTATTGTTTAGTACGTTATCTATGTTATTATAGTTAACCAAATGTGACGTTTTAACATTCGTTATTTTTTCCCATGTTTCCTATGTAATCTATGTCGATTATATAGTTCTACATGGTTCTACCATAAGACCTAAACTTAGGAACATGTATTACTCCTTTTTCCTAAAACGCCATGACACTTATTTTGTTAGTGGTAACAGACAGCTTGATATTTAAATCAGTGACAGACTTGTGTAAATTAATTGAGACTAAATACATGTTAGTATATTTCCAATTAAAAACGCAATCATGACACATTACAAAAAATTAATGAGAATTAAAAATAAAATATAATTTTACTCGAATTTTTATTTTCTCATCACTATTTTTTTTTTACTAAAAAATTCTATTTTTGAATTTTATTGAACAGTAATCAACAGCAACAATGTAAAAAAAAATATATAATTTCGTTCAGAAGTCTGTCACTGCTTTTCTCTTAATTTAAATCTTTTACTTCATAAGATGAAACTTTCATAAGTACATTATCATTTTAGTATTATTTTACCATGCCTATTTATTAATAGTAGGTAAAATACAAGGCAGAAGGATAATTTAGTGAATAGTAGAATATAATGCTTTGAATGTTGAATAAAGCGGAAAACATAATGTAGCGCTTGCAGATTTTGCTGTTGATAACCTGTCAAAAAAATGCTAGCATTGTGTATATGTTGATTGTTTGTGGCTAAACAAACTGATCTGAAGAGAATATAAGGAGAAGAGCAAATAACACCGAATTATTTTAGAATTATTTTTATTTTTGTTTATATCTTCGAATAAAGAAATTATTTTTCTTTTTGACATAATCTTCAACTTTAGGCTATTTAAAATGTTCACACTATACGGAATAAATAAATGCTTTAAGTATATCCATATACTCATTCTTCAAAATGACAATCAAATTTTGACAAATTAATTGACTTCCGCCATGATCTATATTCAATCTTTGTATATGTAGAACCGATCTTCCTTACTTTTTGTACATTATTTCAGCATTTATGTATAGCTATTTTAATTAAAGTTAACATTTATTAAAAGAAATAAAATGAAAGACAAAAAATACGATTGACCTAATTACATCTCGAAGTTAATTAAAAATTTTAAATAAAAAAAAAATTTATCGAACTAATTTTTTAAGAAGAAAATAGAGGAAAAAATCTGTTGTTATTGTTAATTATTACCTTAGGAGTTTAAATGTCAGTTACATACATATGTATATGTATGTGTATTATGTACATACATCTATTGTATATCTATTTTGGATACAATGAATAATATGGATGGGTGGTATAAAAGTACTAGAATCATTAAAATATTACTAGTGGTAGTGATATGTATGTACACAGTTCAGTAGCAAATAGCAGTATAATGTATTATTCGAAAAATAATAAGAACTAGACCGGAAGTCTATAATTCAGCCGTAAGAAATATCAACATTTTTTTTTAGTTTTCCTTATATACACACATACCAAAACAAAACAAAACAAAAAAATTGAACAAACTAATTATTTAATAAAAAAGCGAAACACGTACATATTTGAATAAATAAAAAAAGTGAACACGAAATATAAAAACTAAAAAACAAAAAAGAAAAAATGATGAAAATAAAACCACGAAATATTTCTAGTACAAAGACTAATATACAAATACAAGTAAATCAAAAGATAAAAAATTAAAAACAAAAAATAAACCTTGAAAACATGAAAATCACTTTTTAATAAGTTTTTTTTGTTGAATATATGTCTAGAGGGCATCACCCGCAACCACAATATCTAATTTATCATTTTTTATCTCACAGAGCATGAGGTGCACTTAACTTACCTATATTACAAGAAAGCAGTTAAGATACAGGTTGGTAGGTATAGCTAAAAGTAAGTACGTAATACTGGTAATACACAGTAATACCATAATACCATAATACTACGAGTAATATACTCTAAATGCTCCATATATTTGATTATTCAGTTTGATAAGTCATTATTCTACTCAGTGATGGGACCTTTACTACAATTGTAGTAGATCTACTACATCCGAGTAGTCTGAAAAACCTACTACGTACTATTCAGAATCTACTACATATTTGAAATTTAAGTTTTGGGAACTAATATTACATTACATTACATGAACCAAAATTTTTGTAACACAGTGTACTCACTTTCACTGCACTGCAGACATGAGGCATGGTGTGGTGATGGTGACACTGACCAAAGAATATAAATCCAAAGCCAATAGCCAATGGTTTATAGTAATCAATAGCTAGATACTATTTTAGTCTCCATTTGGATACGGAAAAAAATTGACGAGTGGCAGTACTGATTCCTAAAACACTTTATTCCTTTTTCTTTCTTTACAATTTTTTGAGAAATTTTGTTATTTGTTTGTTTATTTTTTTATATGTCGATAAAAATAATAATAAATTTGATACATTGAAATTATCTTAAATTTTATTTAGCATAATGAAAGTTATAAATAAAACATTGCATTTCTTTTTATACTGTTTTTCAAGAAATTTGTTAATTAAAATAAAAGTTCAGTAAAAATATTGATAATTTTTTTATGAAAATTTCTCCATTATAATTAAGCGAAGGAATGTTGCTCAAAACTTAAAACCGAATCAGTCTAACGATTATTTTAACCATATACCATATAAACATTATAATTCTCCAAATCTACTACATTTTGGTTCAATCTACTGCATTTTTTTGGGCAAACTACTACATTTTTTTCCTTCTAGGGTCCCATCACTGAACTAAGTCACATATTTCTGCTGTTGTTTTTGAAATTTATTTTTAGATTTCTCTTACATAGTGATGATATTTATTTCGTTTCATTTCTCTCCATTTTTGTTTGATATTTTTTTCTACTTTTGTTTTAAGTATTGCATTATGTATGAATTATTTATTATTGTATTATTTAATTTGATCTGTCTTTTTTGTTGTATTATATTCTGTTCTATTCTTCATATGTACTATTGCATAAATTTGTACAACATTTAAGATTAGGATTCGAGATATCTGCTATCTTTAGAAACATAGATACTTTAATGGGAATTGTGGTGCTTGAATGGAGCACTTTTTTTTAAAAAGAAAATGTACTTGTTTCCTTTTTACAAAGTGTCAAAGTTGTCAAAATTGCGATTTTTCGGCTTCCAAATGCACCTCGTACAGCAAACACTGATTGACCAATTTCTTTGAAATTTTGAATATAGGTAGCCTGAAGGATATTGTGGTGCTTGAATATAGCACATTTTTGATTTTAGGTCCTGAAATTTAGTTATAGTTCTTAAAAAAAGGAGAGGGTTTTTTTTTTTTTGAAAAATCGTTCAAATTTGACTTCTGTTTTCATACATTAAATCTTTCTATATGTATCTACATGATTTTGGTATCAAAATAAAATTTGGACTTCTCTGAAGAGTTCACAAATATGAAAATCTTTGTTATATTTCCATTTTTATTAACAAAATAAAATTATATTTTTTTTTTATCAAAATATTCAAAAATCCATTTTTATTAGCACCTAGAAGTTATACAAAAGCATTTTTTTAAATTTTTGCATGTAAAATCATTGTTGTTGTTTTCGAAATTTTTCAAAGTCGAATCCTATTCTTAATATGTGAACTAATTAAAAGACAGACTAATTCTGAATCATACTGAAAAAGAGCAATTAAAAACAAAAACTTTCGTGATGTTTATTAGCTAATATTCTTCTGAATGTAGGGATGGAATGAATCCGTGACGGATGAAAGAATTTTTCAACGAGATGAAAGCTATAAATCCGTTCGAGTAGGATGTTTATTGTACACAATCATATAATCTACATCAATGTAATCATGATCAAATATTCAACCAATTTCCATACAATTTTATATATAATACCACAATACGCAATATTTAAGAAGCTTTTTTTGAAGAAGCGGGGGGTGATCGACGCGAAATTTTTTCTGTTTAGTGATGATCATGACTAATAACTATGCCCATCATTAACACCATACCTCACTCCTTCTGGTTAAGGAGTTAATTTGTGAGCATTTAATCAAACTTTAATTGCTATAAAATGCAGTGTTGGTGTGGTAAGTGATCATGGAAAAGTGCAGCGGCCTTATTGTGGTAGAGGTCTTGTTGAAAATGCTATTTTGATAGTCGAAACGTTCCAAATTCAAACGATTCTCATCGTCTATTCAGTCGATAGTAGATATTTTGTTCATCGTTTGTTTACATATAAATTTGCTCTTTTCTTGATTTCTCAATAGAATTTTTTTTTTTTTATTTAAAAATTTTTCGGATTGAGCGCATTTTTGGCTTTTATCCAGATAAATCCGAAGAGGACAGTTGTTATATAATACTATTTTCGAGACACAAATCACGTAAATATCACTTGTAGTTATCATTGTATTTTATTTTTAAGTTCTGTCGCGCTTATTACTAAATCCTTTACATTAAATAATCGAAAAGCACAAGTATCAATGTGCATAATATTTTTGTTTTGATGCTTCTCTAAAAACACACGTGTACTGTACATAAATATGTACATACATTGTCATAAATAGATAATAAATACTCGTAAATATAAATATTTACATTATTGTGAATATTTAAGAAAATGTTTATGATTTTGATGTTAAGTGCTTCTTGAAATGATAATGATGACAGATTCAAAAAGAAAATTATAAATTGATAATGCGATAATATTATAATATAGATACGAAAATATAATGAGGACTGAATACAAAGAGTTAAATGAAGTGAATGAATTGACGATGGTAGATTTAAATACTGAATGAACTGTGTAAGAAGGTATATGTATAAGTGGAGATATGATCTAAAAGTTTAATGATGTACTCAAATGAACAGATGTTTTTTTTAGAAAGATACGTTTGATAGTGCGTATAAAAGTAAATGTATGTAGATCAAGTTAAAATTAGCTAGCGGATTTTTTCATACATCTCTTAAAAATTTTATATTAGAAATGTAAAATCAAAATTATTTTTAAAAATGTATTTCAATTTCTTTACACAAGAAAAGAAAAAATGCATAAAACAAAACGAAAAAGGAAATTAAATAAGTACATCTTTGTGCTTACATTATGTACAATTTTATTTCCTGTGTTCAAGTTCAAGTATATAATATATCCACACAATTGACTACTTTTTTTTGCTGGCTATTCTATTTTGTTATTCTTTTATTTATTTTATAATTTATAAACAATAACTATAGTGGCAAAGTAAAGAATATTATGACTATGAACGAGGCATGAATTAATTACTTTAGTTTAATAAAAATAGTAAAGCGCTAATATGTCGTCGTATTTTATAATAATAAAAATAATTTTCTCTTAATCTCTTCCTCTGATAGAAGTAGCCTACAGTGATCACAAGAATTATTTGTACATATCAATATAAGTAAGTATATAGGTATATTATATATACAAATGTATATGCACATTACATCCAAATCACCTTTATTTCTTGATTTTAACTCCATAGTTGATCAGGGTATTTTTATAATTTTTGTAATTTTCAATTAGGATTTTTAATCTTTGTAATATTGAATTATTAGCTTTTTTATACAAGAGCAAATATTTTTTCTTCAACAACTTTTTTTTTTCAAAAATTCTACTTAAATTATGATAAATAAATGAAAGTAACAGTACTACATGCATTATTCAGTTAGTATTGATGTAGATAAAAATTATTTATTATATTTTTGATAAAACGGTTTTTTTTTTCAAAATAAATGAAACTTATGTACTTTAATGTGAACCCAATGACGAATAAAATAAATCATAAATCTTGTTGAAAAGTTGAGTTTAACAACATTATATACAGAAAAGTGTAGTGTCCGTATACTTTCTAAAGGTGCTGTATATTTTAAAAATTTGAAACTTCAGAATTCAATTTTTTTACAATTATTTATTAAATCTTAATAAATTAGAAAAAAAAAACAATTTTTCTCATAATTTGCGAAGAAAATAATACTGCTTTCATAATCACACATTCGATATATGCAAATATGTGCATGTATAGATACGAAATTTAATCGAGTACTCATGAATGTAAAAAATAAAAATAAAAACAAATGATTATCTAATGGTAATAATAATGATATATAGTGAAGATACATTATTTATTCAAAAAGAAAATACATACATACATAGTCATATTATGAAGGTGCTTTTATAATAAAATAACACAGAAATGAAAACCGCATGCATGGAAATAAAAAAGTGAAAATCTCACTAGAGATAATGATCTTGAAATCTTTTTATTAATCTACATATTTCGTTTGTATACCTTATACACACTACATATGTACTGTATGGTATTTATGTATATGTGAAAATCATAGATGTGGGTTAAAATGTATATAGTTTATGAAGAACATGAAGAGATGCCTAAAAAAATATTTGAATAGATGGAAAGAAAAAAATTGCTAATTTTTTGAAAGAAACTTCTCCGCATTAAATTTACGAGTATTATGTCATTCAAAATACTTCTTGAAATTCAAATTAAAAATTTAAGAATTTTCCCGCGTTACATTTTAATAGATTATATGTAAATATTTTTTTGAATGGGAATGTGAATAGTATAAAAATTCATGCATAATATTCATGTGTATGAATTCATAATTGTAAAATACAAGTATGTATGTATGTAAACGTTTATGAATGGTTTATGCTATACATTTATATAGTATGGATCTCGTGGCTAAAAACTGTCATTATTTTCAAAGTTAACTTTTTGCAAATTGGTTTCATTAAATTATAATAATATAAATTTAATTAAAAATGTATAGAAAATAATTTAATACTAAGTTCATAATGAAAAAGAACATCATTATTAAGTAAAAATTGATCATATGTAAGCAGTTAAATGAAGTAAAACTTACTTCATTATTCTTAAGCATAGAGACATCTATTGTTCCACATTTAACTATTTATTATTAATTTTTTTATAATAAATTAAAATTTACATTTGATTGATGTGTTAAACAATTGAAATTTATTTAATTTGTCGAAAACGTCGTTTTTAAAATTTTGTAAGAAAAATGAACAAAATTAATTAAATTTGAATTCACCTCATTACAACTTATTTAACAATGAAGTTTTATTTTCATAATGAGGTACAGTATGAACATATTGTATGTATAATACATTTTACATATTATACTTTACGATTATAAAAGATAATAATAAGTATCTGAATGTGAAACGAATATTAACATTAATAAAACTACTACATGTATATATGTATATACACATTATATACTTACTTATTCAAATTTTAATTTTGTTTTTCAATCTTTAATTAAATATTATATTACCATATAATACTATCTATCTTATCTAAGTTATCTGAGAATCCTTTAATTTTTTTTCTTATGAAAAATTCATTCATATACTTTTGAAATACTAATATATGTACATCTAAATTTCTTCGTATATGTACATTAAAATGAAATAAATTATAAAAAAAGGAGTATGCAGTGATATTTTGTGTGTGTTTGATATCCGCAAGAAATATGTACGTGTACAACTTCAAGTTTTTTGTATGTTAACAAAAATTGAACACAAAACAAAAGAGAGAAAAAATTGGCATTGAAATTTATGATTGGAATTTGTTCATATTTTCTCATTTAATATAAAGATAAAACGATAAAAACACAAAAGATTGAAGCGAGAAACTTTATACATACCATAAATTATGTATGTATTTTCAAATTCAGTGAAGTATGTAGTTAATACTCGTATAAGAGTGGTTATAAAAAATGTAAAACAGAAAGAAAATATCATATTTAAAACGGTTTTGTTTTGTATGTTATTTTATACCGCGCGTCAAATTTGTTTAGATATATGGGTGTGGGTGTATTTTTCTTTTGGAAGATATAGCTGAGACATTTTAATTACCGTTATTACCATTTCGGACGATGATTTTAAAGTACTAGTAATTTTTGTGTTATTCCAGAGCATTTATGGTTTTATAAAATTTGAAGTGTTTTAACTTCTTTAGTTTACTGTGGGAGTTTTTTTGTACTACAAATGAATTTCCTTCTTTTTGTTTTTTAAATACAATTTTTGATTCCGTTGAGCTGAGTTCCTTAAAAGCCTAACGGAATAATATGTTTTTTATTTGAGACTTGAAATATTTGCATACGTTTATCGTTTTTGTGTATGTGTGTTTCTTTTTTTGTCGCAATTGTCACTAGTTTTAGCTTATCGAGATCATTTTAGTTAAAATGCAAATTTTTGAAAATGGTTAAATATAAATAAATAAACTTTAGAAAAAAATTTTTATTTACATTGAAAATAATTGTAATTAGAAAAATAGAATCCTACATTATATGAAAAAAAGTAGAAAATTATTAGAGTTGATAAAAAATTAAATTGTAAATATGATTGTATTTTCATACTTGTTATAGGTATTGAATTATGCTAAATATTCAATATAAAATATACATTATAGTCCAGTTAAATTAGGGTTTCATCTCGGAATGAGAGATATTAAACTGGAAACTTGCATACATCTTCATCTGGGCATTCTAAATGTTGTGTCAAAAGTCTCATGAAATCTCGTGTCTGCGTTGTGAGTTATTGAAGGTCAAAGGTCACAAAAATCGGTTTTTCGCGATTATCTCGGTTTCTACAGCTCCAATGACATTAACACCTAACATAACACATAACACACAACAACAGTTTTCGGCCCATAATGTCTTTGTAAATACTTAACGTATTTGTCTAAAGCAACGGAAGAAGTATCGTCTTTACTCCAAACGACGTGATGAAGAAGAAATCCACCATCGATGATGTACGTCACATTATTTTCAAGCTCGATATCAAAAGGTGTCACATTATCATATAATGCGGCTTTCGTGGTCTTTCTGATGCTATTTTTATCAAATAACGATGCCGTATACGGACTTAACTCATATTGAAGGTATCCTTTGAGATTATTTTCAAACGTTTGGTCACAGTTACCCTTTGGAAGAGTAACAATCGATCTACACAGACTTTAAAATCTTTAATTTTAATCTTTAATTTTTATGCCAACAGCCATCTAAGAACTACCAAACATTATATAAAGATATACAAGAAATATTTCATTTAATGAGTTTTTCTTTACACAAAGTAGGTAAATATTATTAAATTGTTGAATGTTATTAAATATGTGAAATGTTATTAAATACAATGTATTAATTAATAAATAATACAAATAATTCATTATTAATAATATTTTAATAATTTATTAACTTTATACAAGGTATTATTCACGGTGATACATTATTGACCTAGTATTATAGAAAGTTTGGCTGAGCGCTGCGCGTTCTCCGCCCTTTATGTATGTTTGTAACGAAAATAATTGTTGCAAATTTCATGCTCTACAATTTTGATGACAGGTGTTACTGTCATTGGAGCTGTAGAAACCGAGATAATCGCAAAAAACCGATTGCTGTGACCATTGACTTTCAATAACTAACGACGCAGACACAAGATTTTATGAGACTTTTGACACAACCTTTAGAATGCCCAAATGAAGGTGAATGCAAGTTTCCAGCTTATTATATCTCATTTCGAGACTTACCCATATTTTTTGCTTATTTGACTGGACTATTATTGGAGTTTGTTATGATTAGAGATATCTGTTATCTTGTGCACCAATTATCTCCAAAGTTATAAAACCGATTTCAATGACATTTAAAAAATAGATAATTTGATAGGAATTGTGGTGTTTAACGGAGCGTTTTTCTTTAAAAATATCCTTGTTTCCTTCTTACAGGTTGTCAAAGTTGTCAAAATTGCGATTTTTCGGCTTCCAAATGCAACTTATACAGCAAACACTGATTGACCAATTTCTTTGAAATTTTGAATATAGGTAGCCTGAAGGATATTGTGGTGCTTGAATATAGCACATTTTTGATTTTAAGTCCTGAAATTTATAGTTATAGTTCTTAAAAAAGGAGGGGGTTGTTTTTTTGAAAAATCGTTCAAATTTGACTTCTACTTTCATACATTAAATCTTCATATATCTATAAGATTTTGGTTTCAAAATAAAATTTGGACTTCTCTGAAGAGTTCACAAAAAAAGTATGAAAATCTTTGTTATGTTTCCATTTTTATTAATAAAATAAAATTATGTTTTTTTTCATCAAAATATTCAAATATCCATTTTTATTAGCACCTAAAAGGTATGCAAAGGCATTTTTTAAAATTTTTGCTTGTAAAATCATTGTTGTTGTTCTTGAGATTTTTGAACGTCGAAACCTATAATCTTAATACAAATGAATTATTGATCCATCAAATGTATAACCTAGCAATGTGCAACTAACTATTCATCTGTTACTTCGCTGTTCTTTATTGATAAAATTTGATATATTTTTATGTAGATATATACTAAATTGTGTCTACTTCTATTTACTAATTACATATAAGCAGAAAATACACAACAGAATAATAAAAAATAACTTAATTTTCATGTGTACATTTTATTGTTTTTAAATTATAATTGTGAAATACTATATGTAGGTGTACATAAATAATATAAATTTATATTTCTTATTTTGTAGTCTTTTTTCTCAAAGTATTTTTTAAAAATGCTTAATAATCTGTATCAACCGTTTTCAAACTACATACTATATTCTTTTATTACCAAAAACACTCAAGATCAAGACCAATACACTAATCAAATTCAAATTTTTGAATATAAATAGCTTGAGGGGTGTTGTGGTCCTTAAATAGAACACTTTTTTGATTTGTGGTTTTGAAAAAAGAGGTTTTTTTTTTAAAAAATCTTTCAATTTTGAATTCTATTTTCATATGTTGGATCATCATATTTCTATATGATTTTAGTGTCAAAATAAATATGGACTTTTCTGATGTTTTTAAAACAAACATCATAAAAATACTTTTTATATTTTTATATCTACTAACAAATAAAATTGTATTTTTTATCAAAATCCTTAAATATTCAATTTCAATAGCAGTCATGGTTATGCAAAAGCATATATACATAAAGTATTTATAAAATTTCTAGTGTAAAATCGTTGTTGTTGTTTCCGAAGTTTTTCATAACCAGATCCTAGTCTTAATGCAAAGTTTTTTCCGATTGTATGTATACATCTATGAATGTCTATATTATAATTGAATGGAAATTGAGTATGAATTATTCGTGTAATATTGTTTGTACGTTTTTCTACATAATATGTAAACATCAGATTATTTAGAACACATTGTATGTCATTGTCTTTATACAAATTGATACAAACGTTAAATTATATACATTTATATGTGTCAATATGAGTAAATATGAGTAATATGAGTACGTTTTTTTTAATTTTTACGTAAATACAAAATGGTTGTAAATGTGTAAGAGGCAAATGTTAGATATAAATTTCGAATTCGATAAAATTACAATTCTAAACAACATAACTAAATATTCATAGAAATTCGATGTGATAATGCGCTTTAAGCAACAAGAGATCTAGTTGATACCTAGTTTTATTTCTTTCTGTCATCAAGGTAATTAATATTTCAAAATCCTACCTAATGTGTACCAGATATGAAATTGAAAATAAATAAGAAATCTGAGAAAAAAAAAATTACATTTTTAATAAATATTTTTTTAAGGAGGCGGAGTTTCACTTAATGATCGATTTACTGTATATGCATTACGTACATTACATATTTTACGTAGCACATACATACTCGTATACATATATAATAAGTGAAGTTTATATGTTAATGTGTTGTCGCTTTGTTGATTTTGATTTTTGGATTTGGGCTATAGATATATAGCTAGTAATAGCATAGCTATATTACAAAATATTTACATAAACACAACAAATATTTACTTTGCTATTTAATTTTGTTTGTCAATGAATAAATGTACATACTCGTAGATATACTCGTACATATATATTTAAGAAGTAAGTAAATACAAACACATAACTACTAGTTTATACAAAGTCAATTAATCAATATTTTTTTTAAGAATTATGCATTATGTGTTTGTGTTTATTGATAATATCAACAATTAAATATTTCTTTAGATTGGAAGACAAATCAATAAGACTTCTTTAAGAAAAATAAAGGAAAAAAAATTATAATCAAGCATTATATTCAAACTAGAAAAACCTAGTTCTAGCTCAAAATATGTATAATGTCACTGATTTATTTCTAGTTTTCGATTTTTAAGCAACACTTTATGCTGTGAGCAGTTTTCCATCTTATATATAGTATATGTATATAGTATTTTACACAAACTGTAAAAAAATATTGACAAAATTTCGGAATTTCCAGGTTAAAAATGTATTCAAAATAGCTCAAAGCTAAATTTCTAAATCCAAGTGGTGATTTAGCTGATAATGGAACCTGGCAACAAAAAGACAGATAAAATTTATATATTATTTATAGATTGATTTATATAAATACCAGAGCGTAAATTTTGAACCGGTTCTTAATGCAAGTATAATTTTTTATTTTAATTACTAAAAATAATTGATTGAAAAAAATTAATTCAAATATGTCGAAATGAAGTTATGAAAAACTAGAGCTATAAAATTGAACTCAAATTGAAAACAACAACCTCCTACTGTTTTTTAAATGGTATACGCTGTAAGATTTATGGGAAAATTGTCGTGTAAATTTGATACTGTTTAAATGAAATTGACAATAATTTTGTATGGATCGTAGAGGAATAAAACATTTTTATGAAAAAAAATAATTAATAATAGTGCAAAAATTTCGACCGAATTTATAATACACATTATACAATTTTATGTTATATGAAAATGTTTCTCAGTTATAAATCCTTTGTTTCTTCATTTCGAATACCGAATTATTTCTCACAGTTAATAAATAATTGTCCTTCTTTTCTTTTAGAAATAATCATTTTTTGGAAATGTAAAAACATGTACTAAATAGTATATGTATGTATATGTCTTGTAAATTATATGGAATAAAACAAACAAAGATGATTTGATAAAATGATTAATATAGATTTTTATTTTTGTACTTAAAGATCCTGCAGATATAAGAATCAAATTGAAAAATATATGAAGAATTCAAATCTCCTTATTGCATAAAAGAACTGTCGTTAAAAGTGAACACAAATTAATTGAAATTACGATATACATATGTAAAAACATTCAAATCGAATACTTGGAAATTTTAGTAAAACTCTCTCTTATTTTGAAACATTCTTTTGATTAAATTCTTTAACATAATAAAAGTGACTACACTTATGCTAAATGTCTTTAATTTGAATGATCAAAATAATCGAATAGGCGTATCATAAAAAGTTAACACCATCTTTGAACAACTCTATACAAACATAAACAAGCAATTACAATATTTCTATTGGCTGATTTAAAAAATTATATTTATAGTGTTACGTAAAAATTAGAAAATTATACTTCATACTTTTTTTCGTATCATTCTTGTTATTTTTACTTATTTATTTTTATATTTCTTTATTTATTTATTTAAATACATACATATACTACATACTATACTTATACTTTCCTAAAATCAGCTTTTCAATAATTTGTATGTGATTGTTTTCTTTTTATAGATATTTTTTAAGATTAGGATTCGAGACATCTGCTATCTTGTGCACCAATTATCTCCAAAGTTATAAAACCGATTTCAATGACATTTAAAAAATAGATAATTTGATAGGAATTGTGGTGTTTAACGGAGCGTTTTTCTTTAAAAATATCCTTGTTTCCTTCTTACAGGTTGTCAAAGTTGTCAAAATTGCGATTTTTCGGCTTCCAAATGCAACTCGTACAGCAAACACTGATTGACCAATTTCTTTGAAATTTTGAATATAGGTAGCCTGAAGGATATTGTGGTGCTCGAATATAGCACATTTTTGATTTTAGATCCTGAAATTTAGTTATAGTTCTTAAAAAAAGGAGAGGGTTTTTTTTTTGAAAAATCGTTCAAATTCGACTTCTGTTTTCATACATTAAATCTTTATATATCTATATGATTTTGGTATCAAAATAAAATTTGGACTTTTCTGAAGTGTTTACAAAAAAAGTATGAAAATCTTTGTTATATTTCCATTTTTAATAACAAAATAAAATTATGTGTTTTTTCATCAAAATATTCAAAAATCCATTTTCATTAGCACCTAAGAGGTATGCAAAGGCATTTTTTTAAATTTTTGTATGTAAAATCATTGTTGTTGTTTTCGAGATTTTTCAAAGTGAATCCTACTCTTAAGATTATTATTTAATATTAGATTTCATATACACACTACTGCTACGAATGTCAATATGTGAATTATTTTTTTCATTTTCATTCTATATACGCAATTTATAGAAAATAAAAATAAACTTTAGATATACACATGACTTCTGTTGTATTAGAATCACACTGATATTTGTTCTTAATAAAGTACAATATGTATATTCATATTATTGGATACTAGTATGCGTGTATTATGTACAGAAATATATTTTTGAGGTGATCTGGGAGTGTACGCTTAAAATTCACTTGCATTTTTATAATGCATTATTAAAAATTAAAGATTTATGTGAAAATGTATTACCCACATACGTACTTTGTTTAATAGCAGCTATATTTTCTGACATAAAAAAGAAACAATCAAAAAATATCAATGGTAGTACATAATGCTCATATCTATTTGCTCATATTAAATTCAAATGCTTGATAGATCGAAATAAAAATAACTTGCGAGTAAGTTTTGCATTTTTTTTTTCAAATATACATATATACATACAATGTATATAGTATATATACGTATTAAGTAAGTTTTGTGTAAAAAAGTGAAAAAGTCTCCAACTCGTCTAATTTAGCTTCATTACACAGATACATACATACATGTGTATCAAATTTTATATACATATGTATGTAGCACATTGTATACACACGTGCATAAATATGTTATATAAATATATATTTCCACAACGTATAAATTTGAATTTTGTTAACAACATGGAAAATTTATCTATTTACCTATGTAGACCTTTAGATATAAAACATACCTATACTAATATAATGACTCTTAAAAGTGTAACATTAAAACACTGCAAATTTTAGCCTACAGCAAATACTGCACTACATTTCATACCCAGCAATGTACACTAACAGATTAAGAATATATCATGCATTAAATCATATGTATTGCACCGTTAAGTATAATAATATACATTTTCGCTAATAAATATTAAAAATGAAAAAGAAAGAGTAAAAAGCAAAAATTCATGTAGATGTGTTTGAATTTCAACATATTTTTAAATTTAAAACTAAATTTTTAGTATGTGTGTAAAACATTTCGTATATTTGCGCATGTATACTAAAACCAGTGATGTAATTCCAAATAAAAAATATAGACATGTAACAAGTAGAAGCTAGAAGGTGGTAAACAAGTGGCAATATTTGAAATTTTATGTTTTTTTTATAATAAATTGAAAACTTTGAAATTTAATTTATAGTTAAAGGTAGGTAGGTGGATAGAATGATATTATAAATGTAGATATATACGTAAGTATATCTATGTTCGTATGCACGTACTGTATTGCTTATTATATGTATGATATAACTACAACATACATTCGAGTATATCTGCATAGAAGTATTTATCTATAAATGTATTTTATGTAAATATTGCACACGGTATATAATTAGGGAATTCATTTCACGTCGTAAATTTCGTAATCTTCGTAGTTTTTCAGTTTTCGTAGTTCATTTCCATACATTTGTGAACTAAGAAAGTTTTGAAAAACTGCGAAGGCAAAATGATTCGCAGTTTCTAAATTCTATATATCGTATATAGTTTCGTACAGTTAATGTTTGACATTTCTTAGAAATAAAAATTGGCATAGTTGGTATAGAAATTAAAACACATATTAAAAAATATATATATGTAAAGGATGAAATAAAAACAACTACAAAAAAATTGTATATGGTCGTTCATTTCAATAGAACTACGAAACTTGAAAACTGAAAAATGAAATGAATCCCCTTAATAAAATCACTTTAAGAAGAAAAACAACAAAAACTAAATACAGCGTTGTAACAACAAGAAGTATAACAACATAAACAATTTTATATAAAGTATAATTACTCGTAGTAGAATGTATGTAATAATATAAAAAAAAGAAGAAAATGAAAAAAAAAATTAAACTGTGGAAAAAGAAAATAACAAAAATGTTAAAATCGTGACTTGCTCTTGCTATTGTACAAGAATATGTTTATTGATGTTTAAATTATAAAATTGAAAAAAAAAGAAAAACTAGCGAAAAGCTGTAATAAAATAAAGTATATACTTTATAAAAATATACGTGTGTGTGTAGAGTATAGAGAGTTTAAAAAAATTAAAGAAAAAAATTACAAAATTCAAAAAAAAAATAAAAAAAAAAATTCCAAAGAGTTTAATACATATACTGCCATAATAGATAATTCAAGTACATTTTATATGTTAACGAATATACATTAAGATAAAATACACACTACATATATCAAACATCAAACGCATATTAACTTTAACCTACTAACGCACATGTAGACATCTTGAAAAATTGCATCTACATAAATCTAACGAGTACATATTCGCTTTTGTTGTGTATATAAATTCTACTTACGTACTAAATACGAGTCTATTCAAACTATGATTCCAATTTCCAATAAAGGTTAGAAAATGACATATACAAACTGGCATTTAGATTCAGAGTAAGTACATCAGAGAATTTAACTAATCTAATTAAAGCAACGCCCATATATGCATGTAAAATCATAGTATTGACGTGTAATTTTAAAAAATTGCATCGTATGGATATGGATGTATTATAAATATATGCATATAATACGCAATATACTCGTATGTATGTAGAAATAAGTTTGGATAATTGACTAGAAAGAAAAATAATTTTGATAATAAATAAAATTTTAATAACAGAATAATGATACCTAAGAATATCTATACAATATTTAACATTATTTATACTCATAATGTGTATGTCATTCTCTTATAAGTAGATAGCTTATCTATTCTGCACTCTTATAGACTTGTATTGCATGTTTTGTAATTAAAAAATTGGAACATATTTTTGATTAACTTTATCATACATATTATACGTATATAAATAAATATTGTAATTGTATGTTAAAAACTGAGTACATATAAATGTAGGTAAATATTGTGCATTTAAAAACAATTTTGTGATAATTTTACGAATGCCAACACTGTTATTAATCGTTTTATATAATTTTATTATCATTTTCTGTAAAACTAAAACTAATAACTTTACTTTTAGAAAAAATTTTTTTGTTGAAGTTTTTATCAATGTCAATTAATAATTTATAGGTATTTTTTAAAAATCGATTTTTATGCTGAACAAAATAAATAGCAGACATACACAAACACATACACACACACATACGCACACACAATAAAATTGTAATTTCAATCAGAATAATTTTACTTACAGTCAACGTACATACTCAATGGGTGGTGTGGTGTGGATAATTTTTATGAGCTCATATACATATTATGTATACTAACATCACATGTTACTTTTACTCTATGTGTAGTACACACAGCTTATACCAATCATATACAGTAAATAACCATTATAATATTAACAATGAAATTAAAATACATGAATTATGAGTATTCCCATATACATATTTTATCTATTATGCCGCACACTTCCTTACGCTACATTTATGTATGCACACACACATGTATCCTGTATGTAAATGTCGAAAGTTAAGTTGAATGGTAAATCTTATTGCTTTACAAGTATATAAATAGATCAATGTTCTTTACATGCAATAATTATGTATTAGTGAACATACATACAAACAAATGCATAAATATATATATGTATAATATATGTATATAATATACACAATAATTCATATACGAATATATGTGTATTTTTAATGAATAGGTACTACAAAAAATCAGACAAGTGGATGAAGAATAATTTTACATAAAACATACGAAAATACGGGAGACTCACATACTTAGTTCCTAAAAAACATCAAAATCCCCAAACACGAAATCCCAAAAAAAAATTCATAACACACTAATGTACAGGAATACATACATTATTTACTAATAACTTTTTATTTTATTTTAATTTATGCAGACAGAATTAAAAGTCATCAGCAAAAGTAAAATTTGAACTACTATTTTGATGATTTTTAGGCGATTGATGTAAACATTTTTGTGTGAAATTGTTTTCTTTAAAATGTGAAATTGTTTTCTTTGTCTTGAGCATTTATATTATGTATGAATAACATCTGTCTTTAAGAGGTGATGCCTGTTTTTCCAGTGATAATCACGAATCACGCATAAAATTAATTTCATTAATTTTGTCTGAATATTTATTCAAGTGCATAGTTCAAATATTACTTTTTCCTATAAATTTTGGTTCTATCTGTGTATATTTTTTCATTTCAAACTCTGATCAAAATCGATCAATCGATATACGTAATACAATCAAAAAACCTCCCATGAATCAGACAAATCATTATTACATTCTGATAATATTGAAAAGAAAATCTAAACACAATGAATAATGATATTTTTGTGCAATTATTATGTATTTATGATTATATTATGGTTTAATTTCTGTTTTAATCTCGTATTATCCACATATTTTCGAAGTGCATATACGAGTATATACATACATATGTATGTATGTATATTGTGTATAAGTACGCATTTATGTATCTACTTTAGTACAAGATTGAAAAAAAAAAATGAAATAAATAATATAGGAGGTTTTTACTCGAAAGTACTTAGGTATTGCTATGTCGCTCGTATCATTCAGCCAAATTATTAGATTACAATAAAGAAAACATTTTTTATACCAGTAATATTTTACAATAATATACCCAATAGTTCTCAATGTTTTACCGTTTTTATATTATTACGCGAACATTATTCAAATATGTATGTATAGAATCAAAGACTATAAGAACTAATATATGAGTCGTCTCGTCTATTTGCAAAAATGTGTCGTTTTCAAAAATTTGCAAAAATTTTTTAACGTCAATTTCTAAAGTTTTTGTTGTTTTTTATAAGTACGTAAATTTAGTTTTTAAAATTTTTGCTTTTAAACCCTTTAAAATTGGAGTAGTACAGGTACGCACCCGCAAACAGGAGATAGGTCTCATCGAGACAAACAAAAACTCGTACTACAGGAGGCGGACCTTTACTGTAAAAGTCAAAAATGAAACGGGTATTTTGCACTTCTTGCTTATGTAATTAGAAATTAGTTTACTTTACTTCCACAGTCTTTATTTTCTCTGAAAAAAATGGCAAAAAATCACTAAATTCTGACTTTGAAACACAATAAGTCTTAAAAGAAAGAACCTGCAGAAGCATGTAAGGTGCCATTTAAGAGATAGGGAAATTTCCTGCATATTTTTCTTAGACTACTTTCTTCTAGCTAGTACACCGTAGTTGTTTTAGGGTGTTTCGTAGAGTAAGTGCAAATAATCTTTATAGCCCTCTAGCGGCTAAACAGTTGAGACTACCCTTCCCTGTAGTACGATTTTTTGTTTGTCTCGATGAGACCTATCTATTGTTTGCGGGTGTACCACACGAGGTGGGACATCCAATATATTACAGTTAATCTAAGTTTTATAAATTGCAACCAATATTGTAAATTGGCGCCAAAAGGCCCTAGTAAGCCTTGGTGTGGGCTAGAGGGATACAGGTTTACCTGTATTTCCTCTAAAAAAAAAAATTAAAAAAATTAAAAAACGTAAGTATTACCAAATAAAAACATAACGCAGTTTCTATTATTATGAACGGAAAACGTTTTTTCAATTTAACGTAATATACATATATAGAACATTATTCAAATATAGCAAGAATTCATTCGTTTTAATAATCGTATTTAAAATTACAAAAAAAAATGAGACAGAAAAATAGCCAAGGTTCAGAAACATTTGAAAAAAAAAAAAAAAAATAAATATGCATAATGTATTTCATTTTCCATTTCTATTATAAAAGAAATGAATAATAATATAGATACAATTAGACAGGGTGTGAGTCAAGTTCTTACTTAAAAGACTAGCTTTGAGAATATAAAATTAATAACATAGCACATTGCACATACTTATGTATATAATGATGAGGTAAAAAACGAATGGCTAAATTATTGTACGTTGTGACATAATAGATAAGATTATTTCTACATTGGCTTTTAATTGATAAAGCATAGCCATAATTCTGTATAAAATTAATTTATCACAAAACTACATTTTCACAGTGAACTATGGCTCAAATCTGTTGGATAAAGTGAATTTAAGACTTAAAATTTAAACTACTATTGTAAAATCAAAAAATCATTTAAATTGAAGTATGTTGAAGTTTAAATCTTATCCTGAGCTTAAACTTTCACTGTAAAATTGTGCATTTGTGTTATTTGTACCGTTTTTGGTGAAAAAAAAATACCCTATTTTATGAATCATTTTTGACATTATAAATCAAAGAGAGAAGTTATTTATGATGAAATAATAATAATTGTATGTACCTATAAGAATTCAAATTACCGATTAGATTTTTTATTGTAAACAATAATAAATATTATTATATTGTGCATGTAAATACGAAGCATGTGTATATGTCACATACTTATATTTTATGCGGTACGTATGCATGATATTATAATTATATTATAAATTATACTATTTTTTATTATGTAGGCGTTTCTCACTGTATCTAATGCATATACTTAAGTATGTTGAATATCAAAAATATATCAGACATGAATTTTTGTTATGTGTTATTTTAATAGCACGATTCGAAGAAAATTTGTAAATGTAAAAAATTTATTGCAAACATATTTATGAATGATATTTGGACATGTTCTTAGTCTTTTATATGTATACAAAATATGTGTCTAGAATTGCAAATAATTGTTTTTTATACTCTTGACGTTTTGCGTGTGGTTAAAAGTCATACATACATATGCTACAATCTACGATATCGTTTTATGGTGTTGGTATACAGGCATTATGTGTAATTATTTATAGAAATGTACGTACACTGTATTTTTTGAAAAAAATTTCTTAAATGATTTTTGTTACAATTTATTTAACTACCTACTGAGAATTTTAAAAAAGTTTTCTGTTTTATTATATAAATAATTTGTAGATTGTAGGTAGTTATCAAAATTATGTTAAGTTGGACAACGGGAAAATATTTTTTTTTTCAAAGTTTTAAATTTCTAAATTTTAATATTCATTATTCTTTCAATTGATTACATTAAAAAGCCAAAATAAAAATTAAAATAAAAAAAAATATTTTTTTTTATAACAGGTTTCTCGCTTAAATCTTTTGTTTTTAGTTCAAGTTACTGCGGTATATACTGCAGAAAGTAAAACTCCAATGAATAACTTACCAAAGACCAATATAATATCATCCACTCGTCAATAATTTAATTCGAATTTGTTATATGTATATTGATGTTATCATATTTTAAGATTATTTGCAATTTCACATTCGGCTATTATAGTTCAGTTTCGTGTAAAGTTTTTGAATTTCTATTGTAATGTTGAAAAAGAAGAATTCAATCAAATAAAAGTAAGCTTCATTCCTTCATTTCTCCACAAACAAAGTATAACATATGTACTTAAATTTGATTAAATAAAATTTATTTTTTCTTTGAAAATTAATTCAAACTTTTTATTATATTACCAAAATTCACAAAAGTGTTATTATATGTTTTTTGTATGCAGTATAAAATTTTGTAAATTTCAAATATAATCATAAAAAGAACTAAAATTAAAATTTTAAGAACATGAGCATATTAAAACGAGTTTTATGAGCATATTACATGTATAGTGTAACATAGTTTAAACATAAAAATTTATTGATCAATTAAATTTCTTCTTTGTTTTCATTATTATTCTTTTTTTTTTTTTTAATTGAAAATTTTTTGTTCTCTTTAGTTTTTGCTATTTTTTCTTTTCTTGTTTATTAGTTTTGAAAATATATAAGATACCTGAATATACATGTATGTATATTACATATATGTGTATATATACATATGTATATACATATATAAGTATACATGGACATATGATCACTGTATTTATATAAAACTATGCATTGAAATATAAATTGAATTGCCAGTCACTTAGGTACATAACAAAAAACAAAACGAGACCAAAAAAAAAGAAGTATAATAAAACAAAAATAAAATAAAATGAAATTATATAAATTAATCTAATAATAATACAATAATATAACGTCCTTGTGAAGAACGTGCGATTTGTGTTATTCTAATATGATATCCGCTATTCTATATAGTACATAGTATAATAAATTATAATGTTTATGTATATCTATGAGTATTTAGATAAAATTTTACAATAATACATAATTATAAACAAATTCTTTGAAACTTTGCATATAATTCATACAACTGGTAAGTATAAATTGCTCATATTGCAAGTGCTCATATAAATTGTTCTGTACTTACGTTCATAATCAGGGACGGCCCTAGCAATTTTAGCGCCCGGCGCACTGTTGAAATTTTGCGCCCCTCTTGTTTATGTATATGTTCTTTTCCACGCCACCCAAGAGGTAGAACTTAGTAGACGCGTTTTTTTTAATGAGGTATCCCCCTTAGGCCTAAACCTCGTTTTTCATATTTTCAAATGATAAATAATTCTTATTTTAATATTGTTTTGAAATGTATATTATATTCAATATGTATTTTGATTTGCTATATATTTTAACATACAATTATTTTTTAAAAATTAATATATTTTTTCATTTGAAAATATGAGTGTTATTAGAAATAATATTAGTATTATTAGTGACGAAGCTACATGATTTTAATAAGTATTTTGAAAAAAATATTCATAATTCATTATAGATATATTAAATACAAATTTTAAAAAATAAAATGTTAAAATCAGGATATTGCTGTTAAAAAGTTATATTGTATTAATGAGATAAAGAATCTAAAGCATCTTCTTGGCACCAAATAAAGATTAAAAAATTTTTAAATATCACATCCAAATTACATAAGACTAGCAATTTATTTTTTAAGTTACTGTTTTAGTAATTGTACACGACGAGCTTTAATTTTCGCAAAATCATTGATAAATTCTTCATAATCTAAAGTTTCAGCCAGTTCCTTTTCTATCGAAAGGATTGCTAAATCTACTAATCGCTCCTGAGTTGTTCTTAAATAATTTTTTATTAATTTTAATTTAGAAAAGCTTCTTTCTCCTGAAGCTACTGTAACAGGTAAAGTTAAGGCTATTTTTAAAGCAACGACAATATTTGGAAACGCAGTTTCAAGATTTTTTTTATAAATATATTGCAAGACAAATTTGGGTGAACTTTCTTCTTCATTTACTAAAGTTGTAAGTATTTTCATTTCCTTGTATAAGTCATTCCCACTGATATCACTTATACTTCCCTTAGTTAGCTTTTTCTCCAAAGCTTCGCAATCAGACATTTTCAAGAGTCTGTCATCTTTGTGGTATTTTCCTATATTATATAGAAAAAGAAAATCATTGTTGTGTTGCTGAATTTGTTCAAACCGCTCTGAAATTGAATTAATAGCCTTATCAAGGATTTTGAAATAAAATTCAACTTTGAATTTTTTTTCTGGATCTAATATTGGTTCATCATTCCCCTCATACGAAAAGAAATTTTTTTTCCGCCTTGGTCTGGTGACTAAAGAATCTGGAAAAGTATCTGGAACATCTAAAGATTGTGCAACTAATCTTGCTTTTTCGACAAAGTCTTGAAATTTTTGATCTGACCTTAGCTCGCACAAAAATGCTTTTGTCGAATTGAGAAGATTTACTGCGGTTTGTAAACATATATTGGAAGATTGCAAATACTTGCTAGTAATATTAATTTTATCTAAAATCTCATTCCAAATTATAACACAACTTATGAATTTGAAGGAAGTTATTTTATTACTGAGGGTATGAGCTATGTGTCTTGATAAAGTGTCTTCTTTTTCAGATAACTCTATCAAAGCATTATCTATTTCTTCAAGATTTCTAACAAGTGGCCTAATAGAATCAATTCTACTTTCCCAACGAGTAGTACAAAGAGGTTTCAAAGTAAGGTTAGGTAAATTATTTTTCAAAATTTCCCATCTTTTTGAAGAGCCCGAAAAAAAAACGTATAGTTTCTCAATAATATCGAAAAAATCAATTGCTATTGAAGAGCATTGGGCTGCATCGGAAACTATCAAATTTAAAGAGTGGGTTGAACATGGCACATAAAAAGCTCTTGGTTCATGACATTTAATCATAGCCTATACACCCGAATTTTTTCCCTTCATGTTGGCACCATTATCGTATCCCTGTCCTCTACAATTTTCTATTAGTATATCGTGATTTGTTAATTCTTTTAAAATTAAACCTGTTAACCCTGAACCAGTACAATCATTCGCAATCGAAAAACCCAAAAAATATTCTTTTATTTCAAAAATTTGGCAATTCTGTTCAAGAATTCTAACTGTTAATGACAACTGTTCTGTTTTACTTGCATCTGGAGTGCAATCAACTATAATGGAATAATATCTAGCAGTTTTTATTTTCTCAATTATCTTCTTTCTAACTGCGTTAGACAATAAATGTATAATTTCATTTTGAATATTTTTAGAAAGGTAGGTGCTATTAGTTTCATCGGATTGAATGCGACGTATATGCTCTGCTAAAACTAAATCAAATTTACTTATAGTCTCTACCATTTTTAAGAAATTACCGTTGTCATTTTCGTACAATTTGTCAGAATTTCCCCTGAAAGCCAAATTTTGTCCTGCCAAGTACTGTGCAAAAATTATAAGCCTCTTAAGAACATTTCTCCAATGTTCTGTTTCCTGAGACATTTGTCTTTGAATGTGCACGTCAACTGTTTTTTCAGCTTTCAACCCGATATCCAAATCTTTCCATTTATTAAAACAAAGAATGTGGGAAATATTACTTTCATGTTCCTTCAAAAGTCTGCCCAAATGAGCCCAGTCGTTGTACCCCGTACTTGTTAAGGATTGTTCTTGTTTAGTTCTAGAAAATAGAGTGCAACAAAAACAAAATACTGCGTCTTTTATTCGTGAATATATGAGCCAAGGTCTTGAAACTTTTTCCCCATTTTTCAAAATTCTAAAATAAGAACGAGAATTAAATTTCCTTTTTCCAGATATTGGAAAATTATAATCAGTAATCTGAACTGGACCTTTTTCGACTATAATTTGTATTAATTTTGTGTCCAGAACTGGCCATTTAGCAGGGTCCTCGAAATCAAAAGAAAGCAGGGGATCAGAAATATTTATCTCATTTCTATCTACACATTGTACATTTTCTAGTACTGGTTCAACTGGAACTGGCTGATTATTTGATTTTACATGAGATTTATCAAAACTTACCCTTACTGTTTCATCCGAATTTACAATCGAATGACAAACATCTTTTTGTAAAAATGTTTTAATTTTTTTAGCTTGAACTGCATTAATTAATTCAAGACGTTTTCTTTTTTTTTTATTTTCACAGCCCGATAATTTCTTTTTTTTCAATATTGTACTCATTTTGAATACTCAAAAAGAAAAATTTTATTAAAATAGAAATAAAAATACGCGTAAAAAAACCAAATATAATTTTTGAAGTAACTTAACACAGTAACACAGTAACTTAATTTAAAATAATTTTATTATGTATAATTTTTTGAACTTGCATGCAAATAAGTATATACTAATAAACCCTCTACCATGTATAAAACAAAATTCATTCAAACATGCAAAATAAAAATGCAAATATGTAATAGGGTATTTCATCTGGTTTTTAAGGAATTTTAAATATGACTTGAACGTTGAACGGTTAAAAACGTAAAAAAATGAAAAAAAAAAAGAAAAATTTAGAAAATTTCACATCGTTTAATGGCTAAAATTTAAGACCATAAATTACCCTCCTTCCTAAAAAATTCAAAATTTAAATTTTTAAAAAGTTTTTAATATTATTAAAGTTTGAATATCATAATTGGAGCACACTGTGTACAAAATAGTATAACAGTACATTTTATAATATGAAATATAAGTTATAGTCGGCGTCACAAAATTATATTCTACATCTTATTTCGTTGAAAGAATGTTGTTGAATCGTCATTCAACATTTTTAATAATCAAAAAAAAAAAGGGGCAGTGTTTAAAAATATGTATAATAAAAAAAAAAGGTTACAAACACTTCAAGACAAAACAATGCGATCATATAATATTTCGTATAAAAAAATGTAAACCAATCAACGTAATCAAACATATAACACAGAAATATATGCAATAATATGGAACATATAACATGAATATGTACAAGCAGGTAACATAAAAATGTTTATAAACATAGCATACAAACAAAAACAAAACAATCCACATAGCGCAATATATAACATAAAACATTAAACACAAAATATTTAATTGCATAACATAAACAACGAACATTAACAAAAATAAAAACATTTAAACATATATGCATAATATAATATTCACATATATATATATGACCATGTCAGTACTGTCAAATTGTTAAAAAGGTACCAGTTAAATAAATACCAATAGAGTTATTCTCAATAAGTTATCATCCGAACCACCAGACACAATTTGAAAAAAACGGTTTTATAAAAAAGACGAGAATATGAGATAAATAGTAAAACATTTCAACAACGGAGAAAAAGAAAATTCCAGAACCGCGAAAATTTGGTATATAAAGGGTTGCGATTCGCAGAAAAATTTGTCTTTTGCAATTACTTGTGTATACTGTCGTATTGAGACTGAAGCAAGGAAACCAAAAGGCCACCTCATCAGCCGGGACGTATTGAGTCCTAAAAAAATCTAGCGTATTGAGCTAGTAATTAGGGAAAAGTTAGGAATTTCTGTAAAAATACTTAGAATTTTTACAGAAAATAGGGAAACGTCGAATTAAATCATCGTCGAAAAAATACTTAGAAAATTTCTTATACAGAAATTTTCTAACACTTAGAGCCGAAATTAATCATCAAAAAAAGTACTTAGAAAATTTTTTCTTACAAAATTTTCTAATACTTCGGGCCGGATCATCGGAAATTATTAAAGTTGATTTTTTAAAAAAAGACTTGGAACAAATTCATCATCGTTAAAGACTTAGAAAATTTTTTATAAAATTTTCTAATATTTCGAGCAGAAATTCAACATCGCTAAACACTTAGAAAATTTCTAGGACTTAGAAATTTTCTAAAGTTTCATCATTGAAAGTATCATCAGAAAATTGAATTATTTTGGAAAATTAGAAAATTCATCGAGACAGTAAAAAATATTTCATCTCGACAGTCGTCAATTCCGTTGGAAATCTTCAGTTTTACATAACGATTTTTTTGATAGTTTGAAAATTCGAACAGTCATCGTTAAATTGGTCTCAACATAGTGTCTACAACGCCATCTATTCGTGTAGGTCGACCTATGCCAACGAATAATTAGTTAATTAGCTCTTAGTAGTTAAGAAACATATGCAAATTCATAATTAAAGTAAATTTGATAGATTTCATTTGTATAAATTCATGATTTTATTTCAATTTTGTTAAATTCATTTGCATAGTTATTTCCGGTTTAACTGAAATATTGTACATATACAAATTTTTAAATTAAAGTAAATTTTATATATTTCATAGATTCAAATTTGTTTTGTATAATTAAAATTAATTGCATACTTATTTCCGATTTGATTGAAACATTATTATATAATTGAAAATATTGAATTTTTTTATACATATTGAATTAGGTTCATTTGAAATTTAAATATACACGAATTTTAAGTAAATTAGAAATTGTTTGTAATTTAGTTTAAGAAATTGAATTGTTAGATTTAAGAGAATATTTTTAAAATAAAATTTTTATAACGTAAATTGAAAAACATTGTGTTTTTATTTTATTAAACATTTTGAACCGGCACCTTTTTTAATTAATGTTAAATTAAACTTTTTTCATATTATTTTCTTTGGGTGGATTTAACAAATGTAATTTATAGAAAAAGATGTAGAATATAATTTATACATTGGGTTGAAAATAATATTAATTACTAAAAATGTTTTAAATATCTATTTTTTTTTAAACAAATTCTCTTGAGTAGTATATCAAATATCATCTAGATTATAAAGAAGCAAACGACTAAAATGCTGTAAAATTTCTTACACAAAAATTATTATCAAATATGATATCAGTTAGTCTTATTTAACGCCGGCTACTGTGCAATATATAACAATATAATATAGTTTTGATAAATTACATAGTATATGATATAAAAACAAAAACAATAAGTTCATATTCCCTTTTCCTTGTACTACACATAATACTACATGACAAGTAAATTGCAACAACAAAATATTTTGAGCAAACCAATATATACACTCGATTATGTACACTTCTCAATATCAATTCACATAGAAAAAAGAAAAGAAAGAGAATGAAAGAAATAACAATTATAATAAATTGCAACAACAAAATATTTTGAGCAAAACAATATACTTATATACACTCGATTATGTACACTTCTCAATATCAATGCACATAGAAAAAAGAAAAGAAAGAGAATGAAAGAAATAACAATTATAGTAAAGTCTGTACGTGTACAGCATGATACCAATGATACCACAAACAATAAACATACGTATAATGATACACATTTATTTGTACATACATTTGTGTATACCCAACCATTGAAAGCACTGAATTATAAATCTAAATAATATTATAAGAATTGATGCGTTGGAGCAAATTTTCTGAGTGCTCCATTCTAACGTATACCTCATAGAAAAAGCTAAATAATATTTGTATGCGTTGCTTTCTGTTTTAATATGTAAATATTAAAATTTTTTCATGCGTTGGAGCAAATTTTCTAAGTGCACCATTCTAACGCATATCTCATAGAAAAAAATAAATAATATTTGTATGCGATGCTTTCTGTTTTAATATGTAGATATTAAAATTTTTTCATGCGTTGGAGCAGATAATTTTAGTGCTCCATTACAATGTATTTATGAATTTAGATTTAGACTGTTTGCTTTGCAGTCTAATAAATAGAAATAATAATCAATCGAATTATGTTGCTTTTGAATATGGATAGACAAGACAGACAATATACATAAATGATAATAGTAATAGATGTTTGAATATTTATATATAGATATACGAGTACATGGGATATAGGAATATAAGAAATTATATCTACATATTATGTATAGAGTATACGTGTATTCAAATGTAGTAACTAATACATTATGTTTTTTAATATGTTATCATACTTATATAAGAATGATTTTATATTTTAGTTTTAGTTTTTTTTGAATATCATTTTGGATTTGGCTCTCCATTCCCATATTCTACATACACATAAAAATTACATATAAAAAAAAATTTTTGAATTTTTTTCTAAATTTTTTGTATTATTTGCATAAGTCAAATATTTTTTTTTTTTTGAATATTTACATATATGTATAAAAAGTTTTATAAAAAAAATGTAGATTATTTTTGGCGCCCCAAGATTGCAGCGCCCGGAGCAAGTGCTCCACTTGCTCCTATGGTAGGTCCGGGCCTGTTCATAATGTACAAAATACAAATTTTATAATTTTCAGTTGAATTAAACAAGAACACAAAACTGTATCCTATTTCTATGAATTTATATGTATAAATATGTATATACATATTTATAAATATATAT